>OY292513.1:7482717-7867467 GCA_958496365.1 Subacronicta megacephala | reverse complement strand
TAGCCTTTATGATACCTCTGTCTTGAGTTATTTTTATTCAGCTTTCTAATCTACAGTTTGCCTTGGGTATTGTCTAAATTTTAGACAAGTGCTATCATTGTCTATATACACAATACCGCTTTACAACAGTAGGTATAAATGTGTGGTAGGTATTATTTAGCTGTGAAGGTTTATGACTATCTACTATTATAAAATCAATCTAATGTTTTTCAGTAAGTACTATTATTTTATTGTAAGAATATATTTAAGTAAAGGTCGACACCTATCAAGATCGTTATATTAACCTGTTATAAATATTGAATGGAATTATACCTCATTGAGCCTCATGAGTGTACACACGGCTACAGGTCAACCTATACAAAACCAGTTTAAGCTGATCTCTCATTGTATAGGCTTACTATAATATAAAAGACCAGCGTAAACTGGATTTGTATAGCTTGATGTGTAGCAGTGCGTACAATGCGCCCGGTTGCAGTAGTAACAGTTACCTTCGTAAATAAATATTGTCCATCTGAGGAGATATTATAAAATCGCCAATTTGAACTCTACGTACCATACGTTCGGTACATTCCAGTTACTTATAAATTGACTACTAATATGTGCAAAAAGTAATATAATGGATGGTCAGCCTATACTGGAACTTCCGGCCTGTTTTGTAGCCTTGTAAATCATATCGTGAAGAAAAAAATAATTATAAGTAGGTACCACCAGTGTATATTCTTTTACTTACTTACATTCAGGTTTTGTGACTTGACATCCATATAAGTGTGTTCGAAATAACTCTGCTTGTCTGAAGTTAGCCGTTCCGAACTACCGCACTGGTTAAATCTTTAATTGTGTTTTTATACGAAAATATCTGAATCATATATGACCCTAATTACTTTTACACCCACTCTCTCTATTAAAATTTACTACTACTAAACCATTTGCGGACAACTTCAGACAGGCGTAGTTATTTCGAACAAACTGTAATTAATACGAATAAATAAAATATAGGATAAGATTCATAATGAATGCCAATAATTAAAATAAAAACTGCTACTTATTTATTATGATTACCGCGTTAAGAGTTTTTATCTCCAATAGGGTCCAAAGCGGCTCAACGGACTTTAATGAAATTTAAGAGTACAGTTTGTTCGAAATAAGTAAGCCGATCGGAAGTTAGCCGTTCCGAACCACCGCGGTGATAAAATCGTTTAATTAAGTGTTTAATTCATAAATATCGAAATTAGTAAACAAAATCATGTGAAATATATACGACTCTAATTACCTTTACACTGACTCTTTCTATTAAAATTTACCACTTCTAAACCACTGGCAGACAACTTCCGATCGGCTTACTTATTTCGAAAAAACTGTAGGTAGGTTCCATTTTGATATCTACAGACACAGCCCCAATAATTCGATTTAAAAAAAAGTTTCATTGACTGCCAAGTAAGTACCTATATACTGTTATATTCGTAGAGTATACATTACAGGTCTATATTATTATCGCCTTTTACAATAATTACATAGGTATAGTTTTGTATTTATGGGGAAATCATTTTGTAATTTACCTGTAAAAAGAGAAATAAGTAAACACATTTCATTAAAAGTGCAGAGATTATGTCAGTTTATTTAAAAAAAGTTGTGTATACTCAGAGCTTGATTGGAGCACTTCAAGGCTGGAGGAAACAAAAGCACTCAAACGGTTTTATGCCATTTTCGCCTGCATGCAGCAGACTAACTAAAAACGGAACGCGAGGATACATAAGTTTACTTTTGGTTAAGAATTTGTTATTGTAAGCCATATGGGCGCAGGGCGGCGGCGGCGGGGTTTTTTCTGTTACGACGAATCTGAAGCCATCGTTAAACAATGGGACACATGCTTGCTTACATGCGCGTACATCTGTGACGTGGACCATTTGAGCTAGAGCGGCCAATAACAGGTTTTGACCAAATCTCAAGTCATATAATTAGTTAACTGCAATATGCAGTTCAGAAAATTTTAAATCATGAATGTGCACTGAAACTATTGCCGTATTAAGACACAAAATTTGAATGAAATGTTTGATTTAGGTTGTATATTGAATTTTATAACAACAGGGAAAAATGTCAACGGAAGAATTTAAGTTATACTGACAATTGCTAAACTACTACACTTACAAAATATTAATCCGGCCCGTGCTTAGAATTATACATTTAATAGAAAATTACTGGACAAAGGAAAAGTATTTCATTTTTAAATATATTTGGCTTGTAAGTCAGTATTCGTAAAGCCTTTCAGTTCAACATAATTAATCAGTGGTTCGACGTAAGTGTATTGGACGTCTAGGTACTTACCTACGTTAAATACTAAGAAGTAACAGCAGGCAGATCACGGGTCGTACGTTTTTCCTAACAGTGTTTCATAACTTCGATGCGATTTGTCTTGCGTTAATGCTACTTTTAAAACAATCTGACGTTTGTTTTACGCACAGTTAGACATCAAGCTGTGGCTTTCCAATACACGTTGACCTCTTCTTCTACAAATAACCATACAATACAAGATCAGCTTATTCTGGAAGTGTATAACGTGATCTGTAATCGTCTGTTATTTGAGTAATATAGTTTGTTATATCGTAAGATCATTGCGCGTCGTTGTTTCTTTTCGGTCTTAAGTTGACATTAAAATTTCGTATTTTGTTGGAATTAAGTTGGTAAGTATTATATTAGGATTGCGAAATTCATTCCAATAATATCTATAATTTAATCAACCCACAAGGAATTAAAAATGAACCTTAACTTTATTGAATGGTCTACCTAAATAGGTATTTACGGAATATCCAGATCATAATCTTCTTTTTCAAAAGAAGCAAAGTAGGTATAATCCTGACCGAGCACTGTAATACCACAACTTTGGCGGACGCCGAATGAATATCGAGTTATGAATATTGAGAGGCAAGTTAGGGCGAAAGCCTCGGGTCATCTCGGTTTAAGTACAACTTCTCCAATCTACTTACTTAACAATCGATAACTAATTATATTAAGAACTCATTCATGAACTTATTTTATAAAATTTAATCGATATTTTCGTAAATGAAACTTTTTTCTTTTTTGAGATTGTCTTGTCATGCTCATACATTGTAATTAGGTACTGACTGAACAGTAGTCACATACATTACTTGTTGATTTTACCTAGGTCAGGTGCGTAGTAGGTACCCGCAACCGGCGCATGTGTATGACAAGATGTATGAATGTGGACGAAGCAAAAGAAGTGTGCAAAAATCGTAGCAGATGGCGTTCTGTAGTTTCTGCCTACCCCTATGGGAAAAAGGCGTGAGTGTATGTATGTATGATTTTACCTATTAACGATTACCTATATACCTAGGTACCTACCTACCGTTAGCAATATCGATGGAATTGACACTAAGTATAGCAAGCATACAAACACTTGATTTGTTAATCAATTATAATTGGATAAAGTAATTCAATGATTTATTTCTGACTGCCTCATAAGTCTAGTGGTTCTTAAGCGCGAATGCTATGCTAAAGGTCCTGGGTTTCATCCCCAGGTTGAGCAAAGGGTTTTCTATGAAATTCCCAGTAGCATCTCGGAGTCTGGATTTGTGCCCGCTCGCCCCCGATTACATGGGACCTAAACATACCGGTGAAATGAGCGTGTACATAAGCACACCCCTGCCTAACCCTTCCGGAAATACAGGCGTGATGGTATGTTATGATTAATTTTAATCCTAAAGTGGTAATATCTCAACTATCTGTGTGTTTAGCTTAAAGTAAAAATTAATTCCATTAAATTATAATTCAGACACTACAAAAATTTGAAGGCAGCGTGGGCTGTATTCCAGTGACTAAGCTACATTGTGGGTGATCAAAATGGGACTTAAAAGCGAATGAACAAGTTTTATATTAGGTTGGCGGCATAAAAACAAATGTATGATCGGATCCTAAGCCACTCCACTACAAATGTCACGGATCAAATCGACAATAAATGTTAAGTATTTACTTTACATTTACTCTTTAATTGTACGTCCAAACTGACGGACGGAGTGTTCGCTCGAATTCTGTCGATGACAATGCACGTTCATCGGTAGGCAATGTTATTTTATAAAACTAACTGTCAGTGTCATGTGGCTGCTTTTTCATCATATATTTTTGATTATACTCAGTCATAATCATAAGTCGATGGTACCTAGTAGTACCTAGTTACTGCCAACTGCCAGTATTAGGATTATCCTATGACAATCAAAGGACTCTTTATGTGTATATTTACCTAATATACCTAAAAAGGTATAGTAGTAGTATATAGTGTGTATATTTATACACATAAAGAGTCCTTTTAAATCGAATGAAATATTGCGGCAGTATACTGCCCCATTAGTCTAGTGGTCCCAAGCACGACTGCTACTTAAAAGGCCTAGGTCCGATTCCCAGGTTGAACAGTGTAACTTAAGGTTTTTCTATTAAATTCTCAGTAGTAGCTCGGTTGGATTTGTGCTCGGTTACCCAATGGCAATGAGCTCGCCTCTATACACATTGGTCCTGTCCTAAACATGCGAACCAGTGAACTAAGTATGAGTGATACCTTAGCACACCTATGACATACGCTTCAGGGTGTGTAAGTATGTATATAGGTACCTAAATGTCATTAACTCTTAGATGTGTACCTACCTACTTACCGATAAAATAATCCGTGTTGACATTTTTTTTTAACATTTCGACATTTATGTGTTTAAATTTATAGATAAGTATTAAAAGTTATGACGAGTAAATAGGTTTCGTTGCAACTGTTTGAAAATCCGAAATGTCTAGAAGTTTGCATAATTTATTTCAGAAATTTAATTACGCCGACAGAATGTCTGTGCACCTTTCAAAAAATAAAAGATTGCGCGCTGAATGAGCTAAATAAGTAAATTGTATTTAGGTACATCTTTACATAGATACATATGGCAGGCCAAGTATAAGGTGGGGAAGAGCTTGGGACTCGCTCGATAATGTACAGATAAGGGCGCATGCGCAGAGTCCTGGCCACCGACCTGAAACCGGTCGCCATTCTCCGTAGTCTCCATACAATCATTTGCGCTATTGTGCTAAAATTATGTATGATGTATGGGTATATAATATGACATAACCGTTATAATCCTGTCCTAATTATGAGTCTTCAACGAAATTGTTTATTGCGAATAAACAATTTACCTCCTGTAGGTATTTAGTAGTGATATAGAGATACCCATAGAGATACATAATACTTTATATGTAAAAAATCACAAAGTATGGATATCTTATTCTCAATGCTTCTTTAAATCTTATTTCTAATTATTCATGACGTACCCACATTCCGGGAAAATGTGAATTAAGTACCTACCTAATTTTAAGATGTAGCTATGATTTCACTTTTAGGTAGTCGTTACATTAAGTAAGAATTTACACTTATCTAATAGTCAGGTATGGAACTTTAGTTGCATATTAGAATATGAATGAATATTTTAATGTCTCTAACTATAAAAGTTTACTCTTCCTCTGCACAATTAATATCACGCTGACTTACCGGGGGGTCTGACCACAGATAGAGATGTTAAAGTAACACCCCACTTTTCACACAAAATCAATTTATACAAAGGGATGAGGTCCCTTACAGTTGTGGGCCATGGCCAAACAATTTTATATCTTATTTCAATGCAATACGAATAAAGTGAATGATATTTGAAATAAAAACTCATATAGTTAAGAATAGAGGTACTTCAGCATTATTTTTTGTTTTTATAAGGAACAACAATAGAGGGTTTTATTGGCCTCTTTGTAGATCAGTAACTGTCACAAAGCGTTTAGTCATCGCCCTATCGGCTGTATAAACATTCAAAATTAAAAATCTCAAGTTGAAGGATGCCATCGGAAAAAATATCCGCACTGTCCGCACTTCTTTGGTACTCTCTGGACTCTTATTTAAAATGAAGTAAGCTATTTTGATTTTAGTATTTAATAGTTCTGTTTTAGTTTCCGATGTCAGTAATGATATAACGTTTTAAGGTCGTAGTGTGGGCAATTGAGGCACGAGTAGTACAGTTTGTTCGAAATAAGTAAGCCGATCGGAAGTTAGCCGTTCCGAACTACCGCGGTGATAAAATCGTTTGTGTTTTAATACATTCATATCGAAAATAGTAAATAAAATAATTAGAAATGTGAACAGATACGACCGTAATTATCTTTACACCGACTCTTTCTATTAAATTTACCACTTCTAAACCACTTGCAGACAACTTCCGATCGGCTTACTTATTTCGAACAAACTGTAGTTGAGGTGCGCGCTGTCTTGTAAAGTGTTGTTGCTGACTCAAAAACTTATTTGTATCAAAGCCTTTATCAATGAGTAAATATAATGAAAAATCGGAATAACGTAGTACTTGTAGCCGTAGTACCTATAGCAACTACTACGAATCTACAATATGGTTGGGCAGCGTCAAACTGCCTAAACGAACGTAGCATCACAGTATCAAAGTAGCATTCACTTTAAACCACAAGTGCAACTCTTTTTTGTTTATATAACCTTTTAATGATAAAATTGACATTGTTATTGTGCAGTAAGTACAAAGAGACGGAACATAGTCTACACAGTGGATAATTCTGTAGTGAGCCATTTTTCAAGTTATTATTTATTCGGCTGGATTCATGAAATAAAATGAATCAGTGACGACTAGAAATTCTCCTTTGATTTGAACTACTAACTTAATCTTGTCCTCAAAATGTGTAAGTACCTACCTATCTGATGAGAATTGACACAATTTATATTACACATTCAATAAAAAAAAACTATTAAGAGGCAGTAAGCCAATTATACAATTTATTGAAAAAGTTACCCGAGACAGGAGGGGCAAATATCTTATATCGTCACAACTAGAACCAAAAACTAAAGTCATTTGAACAAATAAAGCTAAATCCGCATTGTGCGGAGCGTCGCAATAACATCGAAACGTAAATTCGTAATCTTTACAATGGGAATTAGAAGTGTGGGCTATTGTGGCAAATTGGGCAGCCCTTCGGCCGTGAAATTGTCGTGGAAGCATTGACAGCGGGCGTGGATAAAAACATGACAGCATGTCAAAACTGACCAGATTTGGTAGGCGACAAGTGACGCGCATTGTTATGTCTCTATTGAAATTTGTGTGGGCTACACTAACACCTACGTGGTGTACTAAAGAATTCGGGAATGCGGGATGACAGTGTGTACACATCGGATTGTACTGGCGCATAATCGTCCATTCTAAAAATTAAGCACGCTCTTCATTCATGAAGTCCAAATTCAAGAACGAAGAATTTAATGGATATCTACGTAATTATTTGTCAAGTCACGTTTTTAATTATAAAGAGCGGGCATAACAAATGGCTTGAGCCAGAATTTTAATTAATAAGTACCTACTCATAAACTAGCAAACCACGTGAAGTAAGCGAGCCATGCAAGTTTATCGAAATATGGTTTGATTTTTTTTTATTAGAAGATTCTTATGCTTTCAAGAACTTCCAAAATTTGTACATTTTTAAAAAACCAAACCGTGGTTTCCATGATTCATAAGATTTTAGAAAAATTAGTTAGTCTACAGAATAAATTAGGATTAAGTTAGATTGGGTTAGACAATAGTTACAATTCTCATAGTGATGCAAATGTCTACACGAATACGTGGTATACGAATGATCACACAGATCTGCGCGTTACATAGCCGTGATGTTCCACTGTCGTCGACGCTTGCTGCGCAAAAAGCTCGCAAAATGGCAATATTGAATTATCTTGTTGCTGTGTTTCAAGTTGGTTAGAGGTGTAGGTGTGTAGGTACTATAACATCACTTTATTTTTATTAAGCATTCCAAAATGAGAAAGAAGTCAACAGCGTAATCAGTATTTGTATAACTTGACACAGTATAAAATGTATAGATACAGTTGTATGCAGGGGATAATATAGATTGCAGAGTTTTCCGAAGATTTACATTACTTAGTTAATTTCATTTATTATATTTATATGCTCCGAGTGTGAGCTATTGCCCTAAATAAGAAGGCAATACTATGGACGTGCCTTCATAGTCCCATAATATGTGTTAAATCTATCACAAGGCTCTGGCGACCGTAGCTGTTAAGAGGATAGTATCCGCTTCGCGCTCCATACAAACGTAGTTTGGCCCTTGCTTGGATTTTAAACAATGAAAGTCATTGAAATTTTGCAGTAACAATCTTATCATTAAAATACATGTTCCTGTAGTATACAATTTCATTTCAATATACGGTTGAAAAGTTACACGAGCTCAAATATTGGCAATTTTCGTTGAAAAACGGCCCAACTTTATGCTAGTATAGTTTTTTTTTTACGTATTAACAATATTATGGGAGTAATCTCCAAAATTCGGAACATAAGAAATACGCGTGAAACTGTTGCAAATGTATTGTTGTTTCTCCTCTCGGGCACGCGTTCGCATCGCGAGGGAAAGAGACAGCGACAACTGTGCAACATTGTTGCGTTCGCGAGGGACACTCCTCTTAAAGATGTCCCATTAATTTGGGGAGCTAAATTTGATATGATTTGATGATTTGACTATACATTTAAAACCCGTAGAATTACTTAGTAATTTTGTATCTATATGAATCATATTATACTTAATTCATCAAAGTAAATTTATGCTCTGTGCGGGTCTTAATGAACTCCTTCAACAGAGCGAGGATTCTTTTGAGATTCAAACACCTGGTGATTTGAGAATTAGATTTGATGACTATTTAAGTAATAATTCCGTCCGCTCTTTACCCCAGGCTATATAACCGCTGTAAGCAGCGGACGGCCGCGGCCGTCGGCAGAACGCGGGTTAAGCTTATATAAACAAACGGCACTAAGTTTAACCGCGGCTTAGTCCCTTCGCCACTTTAACTTTCTAGTGACAAATTAAATCGCTCGCTTTTTTTAAACAGCTCTACATACTGTATCTGTGTACTGGACTCACGACACAAAGATTTTTACGAGTACAACAGTAGGTTCGAAATTGGAAAATAGTACTGTTTACTAAGTAGTTTTACCACTACTTAGAAGGCTCCTTGTAGACTTATATAAGCCTATATACTAATCGTCTGATAGCAATGTAGCTGACTTCGATTTAATATCTATTTTTAGATAAGTAATAGATATTTTTCAAGATTTCGTTGTAAGTTTAGTGTAGGTACATTACCCATTACGATTATCTTAACTTTTTTAATATTGGATATAAAGGTTAATAAGTACCTACTATTGAAATTAGCTACTACACATAACTTAAGCCCCACAGTGCCTATTACCCTTATTAAAAATCATAAATAGACACTAATTATTATATAGAAATTGCATAATATTACGTTTAGGTTAGGTATTCATTACGTATTTATTTTAACGCGTGGGAATACATTAGGGTTCGTTGAGATTTGATATCAGTATGCAAGTTACTTCTTCAGTAAAAGATCCCGTTGTAGATATCAGAAACTGCCAGGAGTTATTAAATAAATAAAAGATTATTTTTCTAAAAAGTAAGACAAATAAACAAGATTCGATTCCCGAGAGTGTACTGACACCGTTCTATTTATCTTGTATTTGAACGATATCTCAAGCAAAACAAGCTGCGTCTAGGACATTATCTACCGCTATTATATGTTTATGTTTGTTTCTTTTTATACATTTTATTATGTTTTTATTTTTTATATACCTATTTGTTGTTACTTATAATTATAACTAGTTATAGATAACTAACTAAATTAGTTGCTACTGTGAATGCAGTGTATACTTATAATTGACATACACATCTCGAGTTTATTCAAAATGCAATATGAATTGTATGATGTTACCACGTCTATTTTCTTAATCCTCATCATCCTCCATTCCTTAAAAAGGAAAGGTGGAAAGTTATTTCAGACTCTTTCACTGAATAAAGACACACGGCTATCCATAGCATTCTAAGGATCCCTCCTCCTCCTCCTCTCTAGGGTAGCCGCTCCGGATCTCCAAGAACTTATTGATGGTTGGTACAGTTTGTTCGAAATAAGTAAGCCGATCGGAATTTTTCTGCAAGTGATTTAGAAGTGGTAAATTTTAATAGAAAGAGTCGGTGTAAAGATAATTAGAGTCGTGTTTGTTTCACATTTCTAATAAATTATTTTGTTTACTAATTTCGATATTTATGTATTAAAACACTTAATTAAACGATTTTATCATCGCGGTAGTCCGGAACGGCTAACTTCGGATTGGCTTACGGCTGATCGGCTTCAAAGGATTTTTTTTATTCAAATTTGTTTATGCCACAATAAAGACATTTGGGGAGAAGTAAATAAGCTCGTTAATAATCTGGTGAAGAGTTATGACGGCGCAGGCGCAAACCGCAGTGTGCGGTGCAGTCGACCCGACGCGCGGCGTACCGTTGCTTTACACTGAAGTACCTACGTACACAGGGTTACCACGCCAACTGACTAACACTGGGACATATTTAAATACTAAATAAAGTATAACTATATACTATAAAGTATTTAGGTTGGTATTGAAAAGGGTACCTACTATTATCAACTAATATATCTAACTATGTTATGTAGGAATATTACAGTCGCGTTGTCTATTCTGTCCATGATTCTCTGAGTTTGTTTCTGCTTTTCATCTTAGAGGTCGTCAGATAGGAAAAGTCGCCGCCATCTAGTTTAAAAAAAAACATTGACTTGTCTTTGAAGGATCTATTTAGAGGAATAAAATATCATTTCATTTGTTTTGCAAATTGCTATTGTTTGTTTATGGGTGTGGTTATGGCCAGTTCAAAGCTTCAAACACTACGGTAATAGATACCGTCATAATTATACGACACAATTCTGAATCTCCTGAAGAATATCTATTTAATTTCGGACACTACAATATGTTTTGATTTGTTCATCGACGATACCTACTGAGAATTCCCGCTGTAGTGAGACATTTATGGCGACCATGGACTACGCCCATGTGTTCGCCACATTGCATGCCGGCCGCGGTAACGGCCAACGTATTGAAAGGTAAAACCAAATACTGTCCGTCATTTGTTTATTAAGATCGGCTGCACGGGAAAAGATTGGGGATACTCAGCATAAAGACTAACTAAGAAACTGTCGGGTAAGCCGTTACTCATTTATGAAGCTCTAGGATAGTTTAATAAAATGTAACTAGCAAAATAAAATCAGAGCTATGGGTGAACTGAATTTTTAAATAGGCTGATATTTATTTTGGATGCAATACTAAGAGTAGATACGTAATAAATTTATCATCAAGAGTGTAAATATTTTCAATGTCATCTGTAGGTATAAGTATGGTATTAGTTAGTAGCTCCACTTTATTAATATGAGTGCTTATTTATAAACATCATTGTAACCATCAACATCATCACTTCAACCTTCAAAATCCAGCCAACACTACATAAGTATTTGATTTTTCTGAAAATACCTACTGGAACATGTGTCGGATGGATTTAAATTAAATCAGACGACTTGTTATTAAAAAAAATATCTTAGACTATTAATAATAATTACTGTACGCATTACGTCAGTATTTTTGTTTTATGCCAAAGGAGGCGTCCTATCATGATTTTATATGCCTAAGTAGATATTATTTATTTACACACCTACTTAAATTAATAAACAGGTAGGTACTATCTCGACTAGACATAACACAATAAGAAATTAACATACAATTTGTGAGTAAACTAAATAGTAGAAAAAATACTTTAACTGTATTGAGGCCTGCCTTGCAATAAAGGTGAAAATGGCGATATAACTTTTATTAAAGTTAAGCTCTTTCCTTTTCGTGATGCCAATATTAGGGGCGATGTGTTTATACAAGGGATATTTGTGTGTGTATTTAATGTTAAAATAAGTCTACCAACCGAAATTAGGCGTGGAGGCTAAATCCAAATTGCAGCTGTTTGCTTTTTGAGTCGTTTGCGGTTGTTACTTTTCTACCGATAAGTTAGCGATCGTTGATTGTGATTTCTATTTCAAGTCTTAGAAATACTTAATATTTCTTTTCTCATCTATACATAATTATCATAAAATTGTAACAACATTGATATCTGTACTTAAAGATGTTAAAGAAAAACTTATATATTGCTCTAATAGACCAGTAGCCAAAACAATATTTTTTAATCAAGTTAGAATAATAAGCAAATCTTTTTGGGAAGGAATTATATAAATTTATTATTATAAATAGGTTATATTATTTTAATTTTAAATAAGTAGTAAATAATTAGGTAAATCGTTTTGGTTCCTGTAGCCTAAAAAAATAGTATGTCACACATTAAGTAAATGTTAATGTTTAATACATGTTTATTGATTTTTAATTCATCATGAATACAGCCAAATTAGAATGATTGTGACTATTTTTATCGATTCTTATTGCGTCTTGGTATGTTGCGGGAAAACTTGACACTCAATCTGAGAAAAAAAAACCACATAGGTACAAAATGTACTCTAAATATTTACAATTGTAATAAGTAAGTCTTTGCTTATCTCCTAAATGTTGTGACCATGAATTTAGTAGCAGGAAAGAATAAAAAAGGAAGAAATAATTTTATTCACTTTATACCTAATAATGAAAATAGTTTATTCACATATGACACATAAAGTAGGTACCTACACCCATGTTACAAACTGAATAATCTATTTTCTTTCTTTACTTTACAGGGTTAGAAGATTTCACGCAAATATACTTTACAGAGATGAAATAAAACCAAAACGCACGTGTCGTTATAAATTGACCGTGGTGACGTCATGACGCATGAAGAGGGCGCTTTGACGCGTTTTTCCCCCGATGATTGCTCAATTAATCGCGACGCCTTTGATGTGTGTGTATTATAAATACAGAAGGAAGTGCATGTCAACGTTTTCTGATAGTTGAATAGATTACAAAACAGGTTCGATGAATTATTGGTATACTGTACTCACAATTATGATTAAGTATATATGATACTTCAGTGTAGGTACCCGGTTGAATCCATCAAAAACCAAAATCCTAATAGGTCCTTCTGCCGTGTGATCATAAAACGCTACAAACAGGTATGTAGTTTAGAAGGGTCTCCACGACATTGATTTGAAATACACGCCAGCAAAATGGCATTCTTTAGGTAACATTAGGTACTCACTTCCTTTTTTCTTACGCTCGCACACGTTCAGAGCGTTTAATCATTCTATGAATTTTAAAATATTTAATTAGTCACTGAAATATCCCAGCCCATCCGTTCAGGTGGTAGGCAACACGCGATAAAAACTCTTTGAAGCTGCTTAGTGATAATGTGTCAGATGGCGTTGGGCCCTGTGACCGGTGCTGATTCGCGACAAACGTTTGATCAAACCGTCCAGATGATAGATTGATGAGCGGCCCCAGTCCAGAAATCGATCCTCCGTTTCCGTCCGAGATTATTTATGCGTTAAGTTTGGCAGACATCGAGATAGCATCCGGATCCGTTTAAAATAAAAACTATAATGACTTGTCTTCGTAAAGGTAGGTAGCCATACATACCTATGGAAGAATTTTTATAAGGGAATCTTTTAGAAACTAGTATAATTAGTTTTTTGTTTAACACACAAAGTTTTAAGACGCAATGATAAATAATAAATATTAAGACTTTTTAAATCGCACATTGAAAGTTTAAAAAGCGCATCGTCCCTATCTCATTTATTGATAGCAGATTGAATGGAACTTCATTACACAAACGCCGCGAGTAAAATATGCTGATCCGCAAACAGTTTCAAATTGAAACCGCATCAAAAATAGAGTTGAAAGGGGTGGTAGACGTGTAGCGGCGTGATAACGCGACGCCAGCGATGCGTGAGCGCTGATCCGTAGTTGCATGCGCTGTATAAACCGTGGACAGGGAACAATGAGAACAAAAATGAACACTCGCGCACTAATCCTGGCATTGTTCGGCCCACAGCCCGCCCACGACACGTCATCATCCACCTACCGCTACCACTTGCTCGTATTGAGAATTTTTATCTACTTAATTGCTACCTGCTACATTATTATTTTTTTCTTTGTCGTTTTTTGTTAGAATGTTTTATGAGTAATTTTGTTTAAGTATATTATTACATTATATAGGTATAAGTAGTCACTAACTATTATTCTATGATCCCTTCAAAATTAATATTTAAAATCACTTAAACAAATACAATTTATTAACGACCTCGGTTATTGAATACTTATCGAACTTATTTCCTTTTTGTGTCTATTACTGAAAATTAAATTATGTTTAGTTATAGTTTGTGTTTACTCAACAAATGACATGAATGGACGCCCAAGGAATTCATTAAGACATATTGCTGCAAAAAATAACTCACGATGTGAGGCAAGGGTGTTGTAGTACAATTTTAGCGCTTACTCCTCTGTCATAAAGATCATGAGAAAATTTATGTTTTTTTATTGACCAAAAAATAGGGTCCGGACGGACTGGATGAATGGTGTCAAAATGACAAGCCAGTTTCTATTTTTTGCAGAGTTTATGATAGACCCGGTGGCGGAACGTTTATCCGCATGTTAGTGATTTGTCCATCAACTTGTCCTAAACGTTCAAAATAAAATATGTAACTATTAGATTGTCGTGGGAAATTTGAATGAATAAATTTTACAATTAGTACGAAAATATTATCTAGTTTAGTTAATAGTCTCTATTCTATTTAAATTAAAAAGAACCACGGTTTCTAAGGCCAAGTCATCTTATGTTCGGTAGTTAATTTTATTTGACCATGATTAACCTATCAACTATTAATAATTACCAGACACAATAGAACAGAGTGTCGAACCTCTTGAGGGTCACGGTCTATTTTCAAAAATTGTATAACTTACGTCAGTCTGTTGACATTTTTCATCGCCGAGTGCAAAAAGTGTCTTATTTCTACGGTACCTACAACAAAAAACTACACAAAATCAAAACAAAAAGTTTATAAAAGCTAGCAGTCGGAATGATTGACCTGTGATTAAATTGAGACCACCTATAGCAGAGCAAAGTTGTAGCTTTATTGTTAACAAATTGAATTAAATCGGTTGCAAATAATGTAGCGTGTATATAAAATGTTTTGTTATAAAAAGACCCGCAAAAATATAATGCTGATACTCCTTTTGAGCTAGTTCGTTTTGGTGATGTCAGAAGGTTGAAAGTTGACGTGACTTTGTTTGGAAAATAGTAAAGTATATGTGGTTATCGGTATACTGTTAGTTTTTGCGGATTAAAACTATCCGTGTATTGTGTAGGCCCGAAGGCATGGTGGCGCGCGAGATGGATTATTCGCCACATTACCCCGCGGGTGCACATTCTATTCTTGATGCGGGTATGATCTTGATCTAAAAATTGTTGCGCATTTAGATATTAGTTTTGTCTGCGTGAAAAATTTAAGCGAGAATTTTATTGTGTCTCCTAAATCTTCACTTGCACACGGGCTTTTGTTGTAGGTATTCCTTTTTTTAATAAGTAGGCTTTTACCTAGTTTTTTCGAGATGGCTTTAACATGTTTTACTGTCTACTTTTAGAAAAAAATATTAGAACCTTCTTTTTACCTAATTGTTAATTTTACCTAATATCTAAAGGTTGTCTAGTCGGTGTCGCAATACCTAAATTGTAGAACGAATTACGAATACTTTATTAATATTTACGAATACTTTTTACCTCCTTAAAAATGAGAAATCATTTTTTTATTGGTAAATTATAATTCGTTATATCTAAAGCCTAGTAGGCTTTAGATATAACGAATTATAATTTGCCAAGCGTAGTGTGGGACGCCCTGTGACGCGATGGACCGACGATTTGAAGAAGGTCGCTGGCAGCCGATGGATGCGAGCTGCCCAAGACCGGGTTGGTTGGCGCTTTTTGGGGGAGTTCAGCCAGTGGACGGCGATATGATGAATGATGATGATGATACAGCCTTCTAACAAAATCTTTTGTTTGTCTTGCAAATTATTTCTGAATTGGAACTATATTTTTTAATTGGGGCTTATAAAATAATATAGCGGATATTATAAAAAATCCTTATTTTGTGTGTTTAAATAATTTATTAATTTAAATGCTAATAAATTTATATATTTTTTAAACTAATAATAACTTGTGACTAATCTGTCCATTTTAGTGACTTAATTAGTCACTAAAGTCACTAAAGGTAACAAAAAAAGTTGAAACCTTCAAATGTGGAAAGGTAACCTCACTCTAGTGAACGACATAATTTGGTGTTCACGATTTACGACTTCCAGATTGCGTAAAAACACATCTATAACAAACTAAACAAACACAGACGCGCGCAGCCGTCTATAAAGCGCAAGTTATCCACATTTAATTACATTCTGGTATTTTTGTAAGTACGCCCGGACCGCCGGCGGCGACTGACGCGCTGGTGGTCACCTTACAGTGCTATCTACGCAATAAACCTTTTTTCAGTTAAAAAAATTTCATGATTTCTTATTATATTTATTTGTATAATCTATGGTTTGGTCAAATGTAAGCTTTCCTGATACTTACTATAGGTATATATGAATTTATAACTAGTGACATGTTATCCTCGAATAATATACCTACATAATTTATTTAGACAATGTGTCGCGGTGAAAACTTAAGATATGTTATTTTAAAAAGAATCAAAACAGTGTCGGGCATTTAATCTCTTGTAAAACAGCATTAAAATACAACCGCCCGACTCGAATCCCGACTAATCTTTATGTCACAATATCGTGTAAACTAGGTTTAACACACGAATTCGTGTTTTTAACAATCAAAACGTTTTCTAACACATATTAATCATGTTAAACATTAGTACGTATACTCCTAGTTTATAATAAATGATTACCATTCTAGTATTTTATGTCATTGCATTTAAGTATCTAATTAAAAAAAAAGCTTACTAGCAATGTGGGTCACACATTACTAGTATTCTTGTTAACCCCTCGTGCTAAGCTAAATCCTTGTGTTACGAGTGGGTTCACGTCGGTAGTGCAATGGGTGGGGTTCGAACCGGCAACCACATGATCGTAAGTCCGACGCCCTAGCCATTAGGCTACCGCCGCTTCGATGCAAATGTTGATATAATAATTTATTTCCCTCTGAATATGAACAAATTTTAAGTTTACTGTTTATTTGGAATGTTGATATTAAATCTTCTTCAACAAAACCCTATGTAACTTTTGATAACTCGAACAAGAAAGTTTATCAAAAGCAGCCGACTAACCAGCTTAATAACTCTTCGCTATTGATCTGAGTTTCCAACGAAGCTCGTAAATTATGATTACCGGAGCTGTCAGAGGGGAAGTTTACCTATAGCTAAGTACATAGGGGAGAGCGGGCAAACATTTAGCTATAAACCTTCCAACGACGCCCGAAGCGGTATTGGCCCAAACGAGGGTTGGCGGGAATAGGCAAATATTTGTCCTGAGGGCTGGGAAGCAGCCGACTAATTGTTCTTTAAATACCTCAGGCCCACCCTTCAGCAAACAATTTCCAAATCGATTTATTGGTGCCGACTCCCTACTTTTTATTTTTTTCTAGGAGAACTTCTCTGCATACCTATTTGCTCTTGGTGCATCAGATAGCTTACCAGACAAACATTTTTGGATCCTTCATAAATATTTGATAATTTAAATTTGAACTAAAGTGATAGAACGTCGGATGGACGTATACGTATTTTCCATTTAATGTAGGTTACCTACTGTACCTCAAAGTTCTGGACTAAAACTCCGCATCATATCATCAGCTGCATATTTTACATCTGTTTATTCTTCGTCCAATAGCAAACTTTTCGCTCTCAAAAAATAGTTGGTATCTTAATGAACGTAATCTTCAGGGTGATTTAATTGACTAAATAATACTTTTGTATGTAAGTGTTTTACATTTTATAGCCTTTCTTGAAGCTAGACGACATCAATAAAAAAACATAGTATATTCATTAATAATAGTATTATCAGTGCCTATCTTAATTTGTTTAAGTTGGTACTTAGGCCAACCTTGGCGTTAGCTTCATTAGTTAGCAATTTTCCAGGAGCGACTTTGTGAGTTTGTTTTTACAAAATCGCGGATGATGGCGGAAAATGGCTCATAGAGTATAGACGTCCTGCTATATCTGTTTTGTGCCTTTAGCGAGCTTACGGGGATGGTGTTTATCTGTCACCGGTTCATCGTCTGCACGGGTGCATAAATTTCATTTTACCACTGTTGATCACACTCATTTTTCACCACGGAATAAAAGTACGTACATTAAAGTATTTTTACCAATTTTGAGCCTACATTTAAACTCATATATCTCACTTTTAGCACAAAGAGCCTAGTAGCAATTAATATTAAGCACAATTAAGATTGTAATAATCTGGAACTAAATTAAGGTTAGGTACATACATACATATTCTGTTTCGCCACATTCTAACTTGTATCAGCGTCATTTGTTATATTCATCGAGTAAATCTGCAGAAAAAAGCTGGCAATGGGAAACCAGCTAGCAGCTATTATTATGAGGTGTAAATAAGTTGAAATAAAATCGTATGATGTACGATTTTATTTCAGACCTATGTACATATTTATCGCCCTTTTCCTGTAACATTTCAACATAATGAGCTATTATTAACACACGGACAAAAACATAGTTCCCACTATTTTAAATTTAACATGAAAAATGGAATGTGAAACTAGCATTAGCACGCGAACAGATCGACGTGTGTTCCACTGTCAGCGTTTCTATTTCCATCACATCTATTTGTCACGTAGATATGTCTAATTTGTGTTAATGTTGATGTAAAGATTAATTATTGATATATAAATGTCTATGGAGATGAAATTCTTGTGTTAGTGGTTACTATTCTAGCGATATTTGTTTTTTAAAAAGCTTACTATCCATGTGGATTGTGCATTACTAGTATGTCTTGTTAACCCCTCGTACTAAGCTTGTATTACCAGTGGGTTCAAGTCGGTCGTGCAATAGGTGGGTTTCGAACCGGCAACCACATGATTGCAAGTCCGACGCACTAGCAATTAGGCTAGCCGCCGGCCGCTTTGAAATGACATGACTCGCAAAATCATAAAGCGGGCCACATTATGTACGGATGTGTCGAGACATTCTTTCTCAATTTGCAGTTAACTGGACCGTGCTTTGCATGCACCCGTTTTACTTAATGAATCCTTGTCTAAATATCATGCGGCATATACTTAAGTATAGGTAAGTTTAGCACTGATAGACTCTACATTTGATGGACCTAAGGAGCTTTACGCCACTGTTACATTACGGATGTCTTATTATACTTTCTTGCTTCGTCCTCGAGATTATTAAACTATGTAGTAACGCCTTTCGGTGGTACTGCTCGTCACTCGTTGAGAGAATATCATCTCTAGAAATTTTCTATTTACTCTGTGCCCCGCGCCAGCCCTGCTGTCATTCGCGTTTTTAGTGCGCTACGCTCGTCACTAAAAATTTACTCGTAGCTGTTTTATGAGTAAATTGTCCAATATTACTGCAAAAACACCCCATAGGTGTATAAAGTCTTGTAATAGTGAGTGTTTCTATAGTGATTTTAACATTAATTTCAAGAATGTAAACCGAGTTAACCAAGTTACACCCGGTCAAGTTAAGACCTGCATCTACAACGAATTTGGAAAAAAACAAATAAAATTGCAATTCGAGTAGCCGAATGGGGCTGTCTCACGCATAACTTTTATCTATTTCAAGAGATATAACTTATTTAATTCAA
The DNA here is from genome assembly GCA_958496365.1 of Subacronicta megacephala. NCBI lineage: Eukaryota > Metazoa > Arthropoda > Insecta > Lepidoptera > Noctuidae > Subacronicta > Subacronicta megacephala. Next base: position 7,847,779 of record OY292513.1, on the reverse strand, counting down.
GACCATAGGTATGTAAACCAAGTTACGTACCTACCTACCAAGAATTTGGGAACCTGAGAGTAACAAAACAATGCAATTCGAGTAGTCAAATTGGGCTGTCTCACGCATAAAAATTATCTATCACCTCGGACAGATCATCAGGACTGCCCACGCTAGATAAACTGGACTCTCACCATAACAGCAACAAAAACAAAACAATGCAATTCGAGTAGTCAAATTGGACTGTCTCATGCATTTAATATATTTAATACCTCGGACAGATCATAGGACTGCCCAAACTAGATAAACTGGACTCCCACCTAATAATAAAACAAAACAATACAAGTCGAGTAGTCGAATTGGACTGTCTCATGTATTGAATTTATTTAGCACCTTGGACAGACCACCAGAACTGCCCAGATGTGAGTGGAATCCCACAATAACAAATAGAACAATGTAATTCGAGCAGCCAATATGGGTTGCCTGCATGAGGCAACAAAAATGTATTTAACAACTGGGATAGATCATCAAGACACTAGACGAATCCCAACGTAACAACAAGAAGAAAAATGTAAATAAGGAATTATGAAAGTTTATTGGGACTTGCATTTAAATTGTCAAAACAACTGAGCTGACCCATGCATTACACTTATTTAGCACTCGGACAGGTCGCATCAGACTGCCCACGTTAAATAAATTCCCATCCTTCAATGAAAACTGGTATGTATCTACTTTAAGTAATTGAATTACTTACGAATGTGTATATGCAATTCAGTCAGATTAAGGGACTGTCTCACTGCAATTCAACAACACATAATGAGCTACCGTGGTCTGTGCTACAAACACTAATAAGCCACTGGTTTGTGAAATTGTTACACACACTTGATTCACCATGCACCTAGTCTAGGTTTGTGAAAAATCATGCTTGACAGCAATAGTGTAACAGTATCAACTTAGTAAGTACCTACAAACACAGGTACAACTATGCTACATTATCACAGGCAAAGTTGACAAGATGCTGACAATCGGCATTATGTAAACAATTCTCATATGGTTATAGATAATTCACTAACACATAACAAGCAAATAATGTCTTTTTTATTATCAGAGCGCTTCCTTTGGGGGCACTCCAGTTTAATATTGTCATCAAAGCAGTTTTTCAGGAAACCTTGATTAATCGGACCAACATCAAGCATAACATAAAGAGGTAATTCCTCGGGCAAGTTGATACTTCAGATGCAGTCAGTGACACCATACTGAAAATGGAAGGAGCCATCGCAGCTAGAACAGAAGAAGCAACAGTGCCCTGCCTGCAACGACCACCACATCTAAACTGTGAGATATTTATCTTTTACAGATAAACAATCATGTCCTCACCAATCTTGGTAATGTATTAATTACAGTTACCATTTTTTCTTAGAAGTGTTATCTATCACAGATTAATACATCTGTCTTGTATACCTACGTAAAACACAGCCCTGTGAAGAAAGGTACAAGAATAACCAATGACAACTTGTAAGAGTGCTCAATTATATATGGCTGTACCATATTTATAAACTTGTAAATATCAATTTCTTATTAGAACATGAAAAACATCAAAGGATTGCTACCTTGTTGGAAAAATTTATGAATTCAAGTATATTTTTACAGTTTAATTAAAAACTGTGTATAAATGTGACTCATTTCAGTTTAGAACATGCATACTTTGATTGATACTTGACAAGTCAATCCTGATGTGTGGTTGTTACACTAACACAACAACACTTTTCTTACAATACTTTACTGTCATGAATATGATAAATATTTCCTTATTTATCTAATTTATTTTTTAAAAGTACATATACATAGCTACAATTAAAATAATCTGAAGTCAAATCATTGATACACTATGACTACTGATACTGGTATAGGTACACAGATGGTCAGATAGCATGATATGCTATAGCATATTGGTGAAAACAATTTTAGTATAAAAAATTGTAACGGTTAGAATTATGACTAACTTCAACAATTAAAAAATCAAACATATTATGGTCAGAAACCAGATATTACACAAAAGTCATTTCATAAAATACTGAATATTATTACAATACTAATAAAATCATACTAATTAATATAATTATATAAAAAAAAAAAAAAAAATAATAATAATAAGGCAGTAGCAATAGTACTTAATGTATATAACTATACATATAATTTAAATAATGTTTCACCTTCATGCTGACGCCTCAACGAAGGGGGGGGGGGGTGTTGCCTTCAGAGACATAGTGAACCAGAGTGAAGAAAAAAGGAGTATCTAGTCACATATATTCTCATCACACCTCTGATACGTCTGGCGACATTCCTTGCCCTTAACCTAATATAAATATATCTGTAGTATATATAATATCCATAAATATTATTATTATATTGCCTTAACTGTCATTACAATTGAGGATCTTTAAGTACAAGGGGTCTCTCTTGACTCAACATACTTAGTTGGAGTTTGCAATAGGCTATCCTTTTTCAATAAGTATGCAAATCTTCAAATAGCAGCTGACAGTTAATTAACATAAATATTATGCTGAAATACAACATAATCAAAAAGTTGGGAAATATATGTTATTTGTTCATGAAATCATTGGGATGTCCTAGGACATGTCCTATTGATGTATGCATCAACATAATTAATTAGTTCTTTAATTGATACATACCTACAAAGTAAATGATTGGATAACTAACCAGATGCATTTAGTCACAGACAAAAAATCGACGTTGACAAATATTATATTATAATATATAAATACCAGTTAGGTACATATAAATATAGTATTAGTACTTATCTTCCATGGGTGAATTCCATTACCTACACACGACAATATTATTTATTTTATTTTAAATATATACATCTCGCGTACCTACCTATATTGTGTAAATTTTCCACAATCATGGAAAAGGGGTATCTCTTAGAGAAGATAACCACAACACAGGATAGGCCCACAATTGTACTATACAACATAACTTTTATATATATATATATTTAAAGAAAATAAAAATGATAACAATAATTAAAAGTTATAAGTAACCATTCAATAATTCCATATTAAAAAAAAAAAAAAAAAAACTAAGCAATATGCCAAAAACAATTGTATGTGTTATCAGGGGAGAACGGCAGTGCCCCCGCCAAGTCAAGCTACAAATTTACCAGCTTATTAATGTCTAATGAATCAACTTATCGACTTTCTTCCCAGTCTTCTAGTCCTAATTTTTTTTTCCGTAACTATTATTATCAATAAGTATAAAAATACTTATTCCACACGAGTTTGGGTTACCAAACTCATAAAAACCAGAAATTACTTTAAATTCTAAACAATCAATAACGGATATTGAAATGGTTACGTTAGAAAAACCTAACATTTTTCCAAGATAATTGATGAGAACAAAAATTTAATGTTTAAATTATCTATGTTTCATCCTTCAATAGATGAGGTTTCATCCTTCAATAGATGAGTTTCTATCTCCAGCTCCAGTACCTATTATCCAAAAACCTGTTCTTATTTCAAACGGATGGACACAAAACGTACCAAGCATTTAAAGAATGCCTTAAATAAATAGGCAAATATAGGTTTTGTTTTCAAAAATTGCGTTAGGGTTCACGCATTGTAAAGAAGCTGTAATATGGTAAATAAAAACATTAGACTTTGACTGAACAAAACATGACATATAATGTCGTATTAATGATAGTAATAGTAGCAGTGATGATGACCAAATATTTACTTACCTTCGTAATTAAAATGCGACCTCTAAAGAACTCATCATTCAAGATTGATAAAAAATCAGTCAAAACAATGTTCTTATTTTATAAACAGTAAATGTTACGTTATATTTGTACACAAATTCGAGACATTTATCGCCGAGTTTCACTTGACAGATTACATTTTATAGTTTTAAACGTCGCGCTACGTATGTACGTATATACATATGGCATACGCACGCAGGCACGCTTCGTGCATGTACACTGAAAAGTTTTCCCGGTACATGACGTTGGTATAAACCATAAAAATAACTACTTTATCCTTGAGGTCTAGGTACCGAAGTTATTAATCTTTGATTCTCAAGTTTCGAATTACAAGCTGTGTAGGTTACTAGCCTACTTATCTTCTAATTCTAATATATATATATATATATACATAGATATAAAATTTTGGCGAAAGGGTCTCGACCTCGGGCCGGATTCGAACCTGCATTTCGACTCGGTACCAGTAAGAATCCTGTACATGGTTTTTGCGGATAAATATTGTAAATTAATAAAACTTAACTATTTTGAATTATCAAAATTACCCAATTTGAATGATAAGAAATTATTATTATGAATAGGTATTATCGTTAATACCATGATAGAAATGTTTTACAGGTCACTTTTTCGGACGAAAAATTTTTACTAAGTATATTTAAAATTGTTAGGTACATAAAACATACCTCATTAATAATAACAATTATTATTATTTACAGTTACTGCCTTCTTGTAGTTGTTAAGACTGTAACCAGTTTTAAAACAAATTTATCATTAAAAAATGATAATCAATCTACTAAGAGATAAATCTATGATGCTTAAGTCTGATTTATCCTTTTCTAACCATACAACTCTTATAAATAAAGGAATGTATTTAATCTGTAATATAATTGTGTACCTTTATCACATAATCTATCATATCTAGGCGATATTACCAGAACTTGCTCTCAAAGTCTACATAGTTTAATAATCTCGAGGACGAAGCAAGAAAGTATAATTAATGATTAAACGAACTTACCTGAAGTGAAGTTCTATTATAATTATACGAATTGCTTCGTCCGAAGAGATTAGTATCACCCTCCCAACCCTAACGGCATAGCCCAAAAAGGGTTCTGGTAATATACCTAGGTAAAAAATCTCTAAACTAAATGACAGCAGGGCTGGCGCGGGGCACAGAGTAAATAGAAAATTTCTAGAGATGATATTCTCTCAACGAGTGACGAGCAGTACCACCGAAAGGCGTTACTACATAGTTTAATAATCTCTTCGGACGAAGCAATTCGTATAATTATGATAGAACTTCACTTCAGGTAAGTTCGTTTAATCATTAATTATACGCTAGTGTTACGCCTAATCTACCCTTCTCAGCGTATCTAGTGAATATGCTACTATTGCAGGCAAGCGTAGCCACATCTACCACATTGTCGCTTAATTTCAGATGGTGCTGAAAGATTAGGTAGGTATTACGTTCGGTTTGAGTACGTTTAGAGGGTAATTTTCCATTTAGGTTATAATTCAATTATTTATTTACCTGCGATATGATTGTAACAAAAATGTTAACGCACCAAATTCATAATTTGCTCCACGGCACAAAGTAGGTACTTTCAATATCAACAAGGATGTTGAGAACAACCTGACTGTACAAAAGAACGCGCGAAGTGATCAAAGTGATCGCAATACAACGTGAATGTGTTGGAGATCGCTGGTAACATACCTACATACTTTTGTTTAAAAAGTTATTCGACAGATAGCTAACTGACACTTTGCGTATGTTAACTAGCTTTGACAGATTGCGATGTTTTGGGAAACAATAAGAAGTTGGTAGGTAGTATCGGAAACTATACTATCAATTTAATAATGCGCTCGGTAAATAATACGAGTTGGTATAATTATATGTACCGATATTATCTTCCTATTTTGGAATGAGTGTAATAATATCAAGCGATCTTTATCGCTTGATATTAGAGTTGGAGGTTTAAAATTATTACGCTTTAATATAAGCGTAATAATTTTAAACCTCCAACTCTACCAAAAGTAAAGAAGTTAAGTTCAAAGAATACTTAGTCAAAGGTCACCAGAGCAATAAAAGATCTAGATATTTGTTAATTAAAGTAAATGCGTAATTAATAATAAGGAGCTTACCCATGTAATACCACACATCTGACAATGTATACGATATGAAACTAAATGGAGAGCTATTGCGTGGCAATGAAAGAAGTTAAAATAACTTGCGGCATTGCACTCGGGTCCATATGGGAGATATCTCGGACTACCCTTTCTGGGGCCACTATTTTTGTAATGACAGTTTGCAGGCGGCCGAACGACGGCGCGATCGCTTCAGGGAAACACCTAATTGTGTTGTAGCCGCCACTCTTGATGAATGAGCAGATATTTACATTTAGTTTAATTATAGATAACAAATTGTTGAACACAGACCCAGTGCCCGGTTGAATGTATTGTAATTTGTTGCTAGCGTGCTCGTTTATGTCATGTAAAATGTCGTGTAGGTCGTGTAACTCATCTTTCAACTTTAGAAACGCTTATTGAATTTTTTTTTATTTAATCGTATGTGTAAAGTATCTAGATACGTATTTAAATTACTATAGCTTGTCCTATAATTTATATACCACATAACTATTGTAATTTACCTTTACATTTACGCATTAATGTAAATTTTCTATGATTGACAGCCATAAAAATGAGTGCTGAATTATTGCATAGATTAGCTCCTCCGACGAATCCTCTCAGTAACACTTAGTAAAACGTATAAAGATAAATTATTATGCAGCAAATGTCTGATAATATTAGCGATAATAATATTATACTATTTGAGCAGTATAACTCTGTATAGCGTGTCTGTCCATACCCATCACCGATCTCACGGTTATGTAAACTTTACTAAGTCAAGGGGTAATAGTAAAGTTTATTTTAAAACGTCTTTATTTATTTACTCAACAAGTGCTTAGTAATGTAAACGTAATCGTAAACTAAAACATGTATAGGGCACGATACCCGACCCGAGAGCCGAACCCGGTGGCATGGCGGCGCGCCCGCCGCACGTCGTCGACGACGGCTGCGCCCTGTCATTTCCGACATGTGTTATACTTTTTAACATTCTAAATATCATTTGTATAAAAATCCCAGCAGCCCATCACATTTAGGAGCGATCTTCACAAAGATAAAATGCAATAGAATAATTTTATTATTAATAATTTATTCTTACGTATCCGTTTTTAAACTCATTTAAATTTTCCATTAGAAACATCTTGACTGAAAGGGCGACGTTCTGGGGCAAGTTTCGTGCCAAATTAGATTCGATAAAATAAATATTTATCTAGCTTTCGATATAAACGTAGTAGGAGGTGAGATAGCCGTCAAATCTAATTGCTTTTCGACTAGACTGCGGGTGGTTGCGGCTGGCGTTTCTCGGATTTCCAATGTTGAGATTTTAATGCGATTTGAAATAGGAAATCAATCGGGACACTGCAACGGAACAAGATTTAATTAAAACTTTATCTTTTAAAATATCTTGAGTTCAAATGAACATTTTATTTTTCGATTAAATAAGTAATGTGTAATAAACAGAGACATAGTTATAAATAATTTAAAGCCCATGACAGGAGTCTTGAACTTTTTAGGATTTTTTAACTTAGTTTACAGTAGATAGGTTTTTCCGAGGTTTGCGTTAAGTACATTCACTGTGAGAGACTTCAGAACTGAAAATAAATGGATATAACATTTAAGATGTTAATATCATCATAAAATAATACGCAAGATTAGATATGTATATCTACGTCTAAATTTAGATTTTTATACTACACCACAATGTAGTTTTAGAAGCTATAACTTATTCTTAAATTGAGACTTTCTTGAAACGTCGAAGCTCGTTGTTATATCAACCCCCGGTCGTAATTCAAGCGCGGATTATTTTCTTATATGTTGGAGTATGATACATGACTGTGCTCAGATGCTTGCCGTTCCGGTGCATCGGGAGTCGGGACTATTAGAGGCATTGGATAAACAAAGGATTAAATTATCGCGTTAAGACAGAGATAATCCATACAGATGAGTTGGTTGTTGACCTGCGATCTCCGGGAAAGTAATGCTCTGACTCATTTCAACTTATTTTAATGTAGAAACTTTGAAACGCGCTCGTGAAAAGTTTGTTACGTAAGTATCTACATGGATTGAATTCGCCTTCTGCTGTTGAATAGAATATATTATATAATTACTTATATAGCATTATCTTATCTTATTACTTAGACGTATAAGTACCTACTTCTTCTTATCTATCGTGAAGGAATAAGAGAAAATAATATATGTTGACATATATTATTCTCACTTTTCTCTCTTATTTCTTTGTTTACATTATTATAACTTCGGTCAAATTTGGAATCTTTGTAGGTAACCACAATTATGGTGAAATTATATAGCTTTAGGATGGTGACATTGAATTAATTGACAATTTAACACGTCAAGCATCGCTATCTACAGATAGCCATGTGTCATCGTGTGTACTAATTATCATCATAGATTTAAGACATATAAAAAGTTAAAAAAAAAACCGCCGATAAAACTGAAAAGCAATAAAATAATTTTACCAAAAAGAAACCGCCTTCAAAAAATAATGTTGTCTATAACAGTTTCGGAAGTTGATGACGAAAACAAAATCCACACAAATTAACGCCAATATGGGACAAATCGGACAGCTCTGTGAAAAGTTATGCGTGGTCATACATTACAATCAATAAATCATCCTCTGTTTTCCTACCCTTTAAAAGATTAAATCGTTTTTTTTTTCACAAGTTGCTTACCTACGTTCAAGGAAAGTTGAAAGTTGATCTGTCGACTTTAAACGGCCATAAGTAGGTACAGGAATAATAGAAAAACTTACTCCTATGGTGGTTATTGAGGTTGAGAGATACATACATATACAGATAACATACTTACCGTCACGCCTTTATTTCCCGCAGGGTAAGGTAGAGGTGTAAGTATTGCTGTACACTCATAGTTCCCCAGTACGTTTAGAGACTATGTAATAAGGGACGATCCTAAATTGCATTAATCGGGTACAAATCCAATAACATGCTCGACCATGGAATCGAACTAGAGATTGTTAGACTAATGATGCTGCAATTTCAGTTACTTCAATTGATAAAACCCTGATTAATTTGTCCCGCTATTGATGAACCATATTTTTCTTTATTTCTATTGCTTCATACTTTTTTTATGCTACAGACGATCCTTATTCCACAATTTCTACGTAGTAAGCTGCTGCAATTTCAGCGACACATTTAAAACAACACAAAGAAAAACATACCTAGGTAATATGTTACCTGGGTAGGTATGTTGAATAGTCTATCAGGAAAATTAGAATCGCACTGAACGCACATCGCACACATCACCAGCGCATCGCGGCTCGCGTTCGTATTGTGTTATTATAAGGCCATGGTTACGTAAATCTACCTGTTTGTACGAGACTTACCATTTTAAACAAATAGAATTTGTGCCAATATCAACAGTGGTGTTGTAGAAAAACAATAAACATCGGTTCATTGACCGATACAGTGGATGGTCTGCCAAAATAAGCACCCCTTACCTTCCACAATGTGAATGTTAATTTGCAAAATGTTATACTTATCTACGTAAACAAATGTTGTGTAGGCATAGGAAGGATAACGAAGAGTGACTTACAGTCATGTAGGTATGTGTTTAGGCAGTGTAGAGTGTATTTCTGGATTGTTTTTTTTTTATTATTTAGGTCATTATTAATTTTTCCAGACAGTGTAAGCGAGTTCCCATAATTCAAATTTAAATTACATGTAAGCAGGTTTAATATTTTTGTATGGGATAACTCGGCAAACGAGCAGGCGAGCGCCCAATGACATCTGCAAAACCGAAGGAGTTGCAAATGCGTTGCCGAGCCAAGGAAAAGGAGTAGGAAGGGGAGGAATTGGGACTCCGGCGCTCCACACTCACCTTATGAAACGCAACGTTTGTATAATTGCATACCTACTGCTAGTTGACGTCTATATTCAGTGAACGGGAACCTACCACCCTCCCATTCATGCTGCTATGTAGACATGCCAGCGAGACACTACTACCTTAGTGTAATTAGATTAAATTACACTATGGTAGTATACAGTGATACAGTACAGGGGTACAGTATATACAGTGATAGCCTAGTGATATGACTATTGGACTGCCAAGTCAAAGGTCTCGAGTTCGAATCCAAGGCACGCACCTCCGACTTTTCGAAGTCATGTGCGTATTAATAATTAATTATCACGCGCTTAAATGGTGAAGGAAAACATCGTGAGGAAATCTGCATGCCTGAGAGATTTTCTTGAGGGCGTGTGTAGTCTGCCAACCCGCAGTAGACTAGCGTGGCGGACTATAGCCTAATCCCTCTCTTACTGAGAGGAGACCCGTGCCCAGCAGTGGGACAATGTAATGGGTTGATGATGATGGTAGTATACTAATATACGACCTATGGTCGGTTTGCATAGCCAGCAGCCAGCAGCGCTTTCACCGGATTTGTTGATTTTCGTGTACAATGCCAAATCAATAATTACACCTAAGTACTTCGTTATTCATTTAATTTAAATAATTGCTCACCTCGACAGTTTACCTCTAAAAATAGGTAGGCAGCTTATCGTGCGTACACACATAACTCACGCCTTTTTCCCTATAGGGGTAGGCAAAAACTACAGAACACTATTTGCTGATTCTCACTAACTTCATCCACATTCATACATCTTGTCATAGATTCGCGCCGGTGCGGATACTACGCACCTGACCTTTCTGGAGGACCTCGCCAATAAGGTCGGTGTGAATATGTCTTTCTAGGGCGTTCTTCCGAATGTCGTCTAGCTGCGCTGAATGTAGCTGATCAGAAAAAAAAATGTTAGTGAAAATAATTAACTAACTTAACTTATTATTCATTTATAGCTAAGAATAAAGGTTGTCTGAAAGAGATCGCCTTGCGTGATAAGACCGCCCATAGTACGCTAACTTGTGTCGCATTTATTTTTCTTTCTTGTTTGATTTTGGTGTACAATTTTAAAAACAATGTTTATATAAATAAATAAATAACTATCAGCCGACCCCTTTCCTATGTTTAATATTTATTTAAGTAAGAATCTAAAGGAAAAAATTAATACGACATTTGGATTTGTTTTTTATTTTGTAAAGAAACTTTTTTTAGAATGTTTCCTTTGCAGTAAATAAAATTTAAACTATTTAAATTACTATCTTTATTTTGCGCATTTGTTGTGATCTTACATAAGAACTAATCAAGATTCTCTTCCACCTCCTTAAGAAAAAAATAATAGAATGGCGCCTGTAAAGATTATCAATTAAAAATTATCAGAATTGCTAAAGTAAGAAAGTTTAACTCAGTATTTACTTACATAAAAACATACCATTACACCTGTATTCCACGAGGGTTAGGCAGAGCTGTAGGTTTTAATGTACTACAACTAAACTCACCGGCGTACACCCTTGCTTCGTCGGAAAGTTTAGGTCCCATGTAATAGGGGCCGAACTTAACGCCATTAACCGGAGACAAATCCGGAGCTACCACAGAGAATTTCATAGAAAATATCAATAACACTTTGCTCGACCTGGGAATCAAACCTTCTGGGTTTGATTCGTTACTACGTACCTACTTAGTTTTACAAAATTACAAGAGAATAGCTCACATTCTTGACTGTTAACTACAGCGTAACTGAAACATGTCCTTTTTTTTCATTGTTTTTAAGTAATGAATGATGTACTCATCATGAGTATCTAATCATAATTTTGTGTACCTAACTACTAGTAATTATAGAATTAAACACTGTTGTGCAAGTATAACTTGCACTTGACCCGTTAATTTATAATGACAAAGTGGTTTGCTTTTAATAAAAAATATAAGATGTCATCCACGCGGGCGGTGGCCTGTCAGCTTGAAGATTCTGCCACTAAATGACGAAGGCTCTCGACTCGGCACACGTTGCAGTGGATCAGTTCAACAAGACCTTTATACTCAAATGTGTATTCAGGATGGACCCGTCATCAAAACTGGTGGGTGTATCGACATTGTTGTGACCATCTTCAGTTTCTCGTAGGTATCGACACTTGATGTTTTTGTCATCATTGGAATGTAAAGTGTGGATCATCTAAGTAGTAATATTTTTTTTCAGCAACGCCCGTACCTACCTCCGTTGGCCAGAGCATAAAATAATATGCCTAAAATTACATACTTAGGTAAATATGCTTAATTTCACTCCAATCTTTAAAAGCAGAGGCATACATAGAGTTTCTTGCCGGATTATTTTCCTTAGGATCAACTTTCTGGAACCGTGCAACTAGTTTACTAGCACTGGAAGCGTGCAAAAGCTTGCTTGAAATAAAAAAAAAAAACATTTGTACTTTAACTTTAATGAGATACCACCAAGTGTTTCAAAAATGGTTTCTAAATTTTAACATAACAAACTATCACGCCTGTATTTTCCGAAGGGTTAGAAAAAGGTGTACTAATGTACACCCACAGTTCACCGGTATGTATAGGTCCCATGTAATAGGAGCGGTTCGCTCCTATTGCTGTTAACCGGGTACAAATAATTAAGAATTTGATAATTTTATAGAAAATCTCAATAACACTGCTCAACCTGGGAATCGAACCTAGCGTAGCTGTTGCGCTTGGGACCACTAGTCTAATGTGGTAGTCTTCTTTTTTTTCTTTTGATGAAATAAATAAAAGCTTGCAGAGAAATTAAAACTTGAGTCTGTTGCAAAGGTTTAAATATATTTAAAGTTTAACGCTGTCCGTATAGAGTCAGTAAAAACTATCACTAAGATAATGTCATGCCCATTTTCACAGACGTCCTCTGAATTTGTAATGCAAGTTATAAGTACTTACTAGTCCAATTGTGAAGACGAACAATTAGTCAATTTTTATACAAGTTAAGAGCAAACTTACTCTAACTGACTCACACCTAAAATATTTTTCACTGACATTCTAGCACCAACTGCTGCATCGAATCTACCTACATATGTACGTACTTGCCTGCCTAATTTATTGACAGGCTTTTTCAATGGTTCTGCTCAACTGTGTGTACCAAGTCTGATTGAGTGATGATTCGATAAAATCAATCTCGTATCCAATCGGATGAGTTGCCACTTGTGCGTTTCGTTTCATTCACACTATAAACAAGCTGAAATTATTACTCACTAACGAATAGTCTGACATACAGTTTGTTCGAAATAACTATGCTTGACTGAAGTTGTCCTCAAGTGGTTTAGCAGTGGTAAATTTTAATATAAGGACGTTCAGCGTCATATAATATTTCGCCTTTGGGATTATTTTCTTTACTAATTTCGATATTTGTCTATAAGAACACATAATTAAGCGATTTTACCAGCGCGGTAGTTCGGAACGGCTAACTTCAGATGAGCAGAGTTATTTCGAACAAACTGTATGCTCTGGCACACCAACTGCAGGTTGCCCACAGATCGATGGAGAGAGTGATGCTCGGTATTGCCGTTAGAGATCGTGTGACTAACGCGGAAAACCGAAGGCGAGCTAAAGTAACCGACATCACTCGTAGAACTGCTACTCTCAAGTGGAGATGGGTGGGTCACGTATGTCGTAGAGAGGACGGACGGTGGAGTCGGAAGATCCTCGATTGGCAACCGAGGACCGTTCGTAGAAGTGTCGGTCGACCTCGGACTAGATGAAGCGATGACATAGTGAAGCGGGAAAGAAATGGTCTAGAGTAGCCCAGAGCAGAAACGAATGGAAGATGCATGAAGCGGCCTCGATCCAGCAGTGGACGGCATCGGGATGATGATGATGATGATGATGGTATGCTCTGGTATTTAAATTTTCCTGAGAAAACTACTCTACTTGTTAAAATCTTTACACAGACAAAAATATGTACAGTCGCCAGCACATCACATTTGACATTTTGTGGTAATTTGATGTGCTGGGGTAGGTTATATTACATAGGTATTACCTAATATTGATTTAACCCTACAATGTCCTAAAAAGAAAATTTGGATGTTAGTTTTTGTAATGTTAAATCACATTCAAACAACTAAACCAATTTGCATAAAGTTTGGCACACATATCGTACCTACGTGACCAAGAATAACATAAATGTTTTTATTTCTATTTATCATTTCTTTTATAACCCGGGAAACACAGATTCTCTTGTTAATACCGCAATTCGATTTGTGTTAAACATAGGAATAAGTTTGCACGCCTGAATCCCCTGAAGGGTTAGACAGAAGTGTTGGTTAATGTACAGTCACAGTACACTCACTTATGATGTACATTCACTATACGCCGATATGTTTAGGCGAACTTGTGATTATTAAATACACCTACATATAAATTATGACAGGCAATAATAGTATCGTACAGAATATCTAGCTAATGCCTCTCTCTTTTCTCTCTTTCGATATTGAATGTACCAGGGGCAGAAATACAAAAATAACTTAAAAGTTTTTACCTATTTGCATTTTTTCTAGTGTTAAACAAAATCTGGAATAAGGGTAATACTAAAAGAAGCCTTCTGGGATACCGTTATCCCAGGGGCGTGGCCCAGAGTCGCGCCCACCGTACGTTTAGGTATGGCAGCGCCGTCGCCGTCGAGTTGCCGAATTATTCTAGGCGCGGTTGGTATCCCCTATGGCACCGAATATGCTTGTTATAAAATTATGTCTCAGTACTGGTAGATATCATAACTGACAATTCGCTATTCATTTATATGTGAGCTAGACATCATCATGTCCTCTATAGCGTACCTATCAGTTGTTCATTATGATGGGCTCTGAGCTAGACAAATTGTTTAGCGACATAAGTAATTGTACAGTTAGTTCTAAATGACCTACTCTGCTTGTCTGAAGTTAACGTTCCGAACTACCGCGCTGGTAAAATTGTTTAATTATGTGTTTTTATACCAAAATTAGTAAAGAAAATAATCAAAAATGTGAAACATATATGACCCCAAATGTCGACTCATACTAGGTATTACCTATATACTACTGCTCAACCACTTGCGGACAACTTCAGACAGGCTTATTATTTGTAACAATCTGTAAGTAAATGATAATTACTATAATTACTTACCTATATCAATAGACTCCGCCATTCCAAACCTAACATGTTCCTTTTTATCAATATGTCACCTACCAACAGTTTATTGAAATTAAAGTATTTGCATAACATACCATCATGCCTATATTCCCGGAAGGGTTAGGTTAACTAACTAACTAAAATGTTCACCCATACTTCTCCGGTATGTTTAGGTCCCATGTGATAGGGGGCGAGCCTATTGTCATGAACCGGGGACAAAGCCAAACTCCGAGCTTATAATTTACTTATAATTTAATAGAAAAACTGAATATCATTTTTTCATTTAGGTATACCTACTCAAACCTGTAGCATTTGCGCTTGGGATCACTAGACTAATGAGGCACTATTGACATTAGAATAAGAAAAATACGGAGTGTCTGTTAAACCCACGGAACCAATCCTGTAACTACGTGATGTAGCAGTAAGTCAAGCAAAATCGAAGGTAAAAGTAAGTGTAGGTGGGTTTATACTTACATGTATAAAATATCATCACCCGTGGACTAGTGACCTCCGGAAAATTGTGAAATTATACCTACTATTTATGTTAATAAAAATGGTGAAATGTGACGGTCTCTAATATACCATAACATAACATACCATCACGCCTGTATTCCCCGAAGGGTTAGGCAGAGGTGTAGGTACTAATGTACACCCACATTTCGTCGGTATGTTTATTTCATGGAAAAACCCAATAACACTTTGCTCGACCTGGGAATCGAACCCAGGACCTCTAGCGTAGCAGTCGTGCTTGGGACCACTAGACTAACAAGGCAGTCAGTTCTTTTTCATGAAATAAACGAATCTCCAGGACTAGGTAAGTACCTTCTTCCTTAAACATAACACGTAGTCAAATTATGTAGATAAGTAACAAAATAATCAAAGTCCTATTACCATTAGATTTTTTGGAAAGTGCAAAGACTTATGATGTATACAAATGACACAAAAGAAAATAAGAAAATTTATTTCTCCTTCGATATTTTTCATAATAGGTATAATTTTATCCCCAATAGATGGATTTTCTTGGTTACCTTAAAAGTGGGTAGGTACCTAGTTTAGGAAAATGATTAATGTTGAGCTAGATAATGAATTTCGATTTTAAATCTTGTGTCTAATGGAATTAATTAAATCAAACATACTATCCGTTTTTCGTGATCGGTAAGAATAGGAACCCCCACTAAGTATTACTAGATCTGCTTTCTATTTTTTCAATCACGATCAATGTTAGGAAGTATGATATTTAAAAATAAAAAACAAGATTACAGTCAATATGCTTAATACAAATAAACATTTATTATTAAATAGATTTATGTACACATGATTACGATAATTATCACAAAAAATATCAGCTAGGTAGGTTATCTAATATTTTTCTATGCGCGACAATAGAATGTTCGTAATTTACACTATTCCAAAACCACTGAGAGACATTCAGTTATCTATAAAATAAACTTTTCTGCATCCAAATATTTGTTTTTATATGTTTATAAAATGTAGTACCTAAGTGAGTAATTTCCTTAGCAGGAGATTACGAAAGTTATTATAGATTTTATTAAGGACACGAAGGCGATGCACACCTACGTACTACGTAGGTCCTACGCGTTTCCACCAGACTAATGTAGCCTATTTGGGGTTTTTTTTTGCGCACCGGTCATCCTTTTCCTTGCACATCTATGGTGGAACGAAACCATTTCTAGCCTACGCCGATTTAGCTAAGCCATCCGTGCTAGGCACGTTGGAACTATTCAGAAGAAGTAGATACGTTTCTTACCAGAACAGGAACAATTTGAGTTTTAATTGATATTGAGAGAGAGATAATATTTATAAAAGAATGACGGGTTTGAGTCAAAATAGTCCAATTTCTCGTTGTTTAGTCGTAGTGGCGACTAAATAAGTAATAATAATCAGTACCTACCTACTATAATAATGACGTCCTTATTATTGTTAGGTAGGCAGGTACTTAGGTAGTACCTAACTTGTAAACGACAATAACATGGACTAATTTGACTTCGATATGTTTTATGTCCTCTTTCACTATGTGAGGGAGCCTGAAATTGCTATTCATTGCTATAACAAACTTAAATGGAAAATTATTATTGAGGAAATTATCTAGGGTTATTATAAATCGTACTGTAGTGGCTATTATTAAACGACTGGCATTATATGACATAGGCATACTAGAATACAGGTAATTGATTTAAAAAAGGTCATATTCATTCATTCAGTATTCTCTACCCCTTTTTTCACCACTGACCTTCGCAGCTTCGTGAATTGGCTCAATGTAACAATAATTATTAAGTAATTACCTATGTAGAATCATTTTCACGTTAAGGTTTCCATTTTTAGTGCCTTATAATACTTTAAATGGCTAAGCTTAATTTTATTGAATTAGTTAACATATTATGAATGATTATTTCGTACTAAAATGTGTTCACTTTTCTGTCAAATGTCAAATATAATTGTAAAGGTAAACCTCTCCAAACTATTTTTTTTTGATCCTGAATAAGACGTTAGTTAACGAAGTTAGGATCAAAAACAATAAAGATAGTTTAAAATAAGATTGCAGGACATTCGCAGAACTAACATAATTTTGGTAGATGTAGGTTCGAAGCAGAATGTACCTATATTTTGTTTAAATAAAATGTTGATTGATTACAACAGCTGTTCGGCTATTAATGATAATTATACAGTTAATGTCTCTATTAAACAAACATTTTGCCCAAAGTAACAGACTAGAACAACGGCGAATCCCCTAATACCTATTCCAACTAATACTTCAGGATTCTTCACAGGGCCTTTACACTTAAAAGATAAATTAAGTAGGCAAGTATTTATAACTATTTACATTTTATCTAAAGATATTTGTTTACAGTTAAAAGGATAGGTTCGTACACAAGCAGTGTACTTAACATATACCTAATGTAATACTGTTACTATTGTTAATACTGAAATTAAGGTGTCTAAATACTTACAGTCTACACCAATAAATTATTTACCTAGGAATTTGAACGCTACTTATTTCGGATTTCGGATTTCGTCTTACCTATAATTTTATGTTAGATACGATTGTAGGTGAACTAATATACATACTAGATAAGTCTTCGGACACTATCACTCGACAATATCTCTTTGGAGATACGGCGATAGCGTGAACTTTATAAATAAACGTCGCTACATTACGTACGCGCACAATAGTGTTCTCACAACATTACGTGGTCATTTATCTTCAAGAAACAGTAGCCTCGCTTCGCCCTGCACTCGGCCTCCCGTTGCCTCCTGATTCCGCTGTACCTGTGACAAACAAACATCAAATTAAAGTCCTTGTTCAAGAATATCCTCTTGGATCTACTGCCGTCAGATTATAGCTACTAAAGACTTTTGCCTTTCCTTGCCCTATAGTCCCGGCAATGGGAATTGTGTCATTCACTACGACTATGACAGCCTTTATGGGCGGTGGCTCCTGCAAAATGTAATTCTTACGTAGCGGTCGCTTAGAATTCATTTATTAATAGAAAGAGATATAATATTATTATTGTCCTGGTCACCTTTTAAATGAGATAAGAGAATTTTATCTGAGATTAGTACCTACTTAATTCTCTTTCGCATTGAAATCCGGATGCCGATATAGAGATATTTTTTTACGCCCGCGCTAATCTTTTTAGGATTATGTTTACCCACCAACTTTTTCTAACATTTTTTAACATTATGTTGTCTTTGCAATATACTTAGATGGAAACCAGATTTTATAACGAGACGATATTTTATACCGTTAAATCTAAATTTGACGGTATAAGATATCGTAACCTGAGTAAGATACGTTCTTTAAGTAAAAAGCTGCGAACGCGCAGCAAAAGCATCATCACTCATCATTTCCAAATGTCGAAAAGAAGGGGGAAAAAGAGAGTCACTAAGTAAGTTCTTCGTTTAGGTAATATTTGATTTGATTGTTCGGTGTAGCGGTTGAAGTAGCCTCCTTGCCTTGCCTCGGGTGGGACTAGAACCGACACAGCGCAGTGATAGCACTGCGCTATGTCGGTTCTAGTGCCACCCGAGACAAACACGACCGTCATTGTGATTATCTAATTATTGGTTAATGGCGAGAGAAGGTAAGTGCCGTTTTAAGGTTTTAAGGCCATTTAATTTTAGGTCCCATGTACCTAATAGGCTTATTGCAATTAACTGTGCACAAATCCAGACTCCGAACTGCTAAAGATTTTCATGAAAGTTTCATAGAAAAATCCAATGATACTTTCCTGGACCTGGGGATCGAACCCAGGACCTCTAGTGCAGCAGTCGCGCTTAGCACCACTAGACTAATGAGGCAGTCATAAAATAAAGTTTATCAGATTTACATGACTCTACATTGTTAAGAAATAGAGAGTACGTAATTAAGTTAAACTTTTAATTAATTAGTCTTAAGTCACTTTAGTAACTTAAATAAGTAGATACTTAAGTAGTTAAAAGTATCATGGGTAAAAACATGTTTAACGCCGAAAATTAGGTATCCATTTCTTTGGTGCAAAATAAATAAAAGCATTAGAGAGAATAGAGGTTGTTCATAGGTACCTAACCTATGAACAACCTCTATTCAGGGTTATGTATCAAATTTTTGCATGAAGGACGACGCACGGTGATGCAAGGTGAATTCCTTAAAGCAGCTGAATCCTACGGTCAACAACCCAATGACTTGAATTGACATACAAACTTCTTGCCCATTAATCTTAAGACTATTATGATTTGATTGCACAACAGAAGCACATGAATTGAATGGTTGGCATAATACAGAACATTTTTCTTACTAGGTCTAAGCAAATGTTCCACTGATCAGGTATCATCGTTGAACGGGTAGTTAAGCTTTCTAGATTATGGTCGAGCAACACAATGACAGGCATTCCGATAGCTTGAATAGTCTACTCAAAGCCTCTATGGCTGTTGAAATGGCCAATCAAAAAAATACATTTCTAAATTGTATGGCTTTAAAACAAATAGATACCTACCCGTTACTACTTTCTAAGCTTGAAAGAATAGTCTACCTACATAAACATCTTTTATTTTTGGCTAAAATAACAACAATAAAATATGATTTGCTTACAAAATAAACTGGTGCTAGATCGATAAGTATTGACCAGCACCTAATAAATAATACTTTATCCACCTATTTATGTTTTATGGAATATAGTGGGGCGTTAAAATATTTATAGCTTTCGATCGTTATGTTTTACGACATTGATGTTTTATGGGAAGCTCAGTTCCTCCTACTGTGGTTCAGATACTCCGCCCAATGTTGTTTTAAGTGGTACCTAGGTATAGCTGTAATGTATAAGTACTTAACATGGAATAAATTAAATATAATAATTATTTACAATAGAAATTGCGACATTAACAATAAGTTCTTCACAATTGAGTAGGTATAAAAACTTTTGCTTAAAAATCGTTATCGCAGTAGATTTAAGTGTAAAATAGAGGATCAGCTAAAATTGGCAACTTACACCAAAATCTTCTACGATAAGGATTTGTAAGTAGTACCTACCTACCTACTCAATTGTGAATAAGTTATTGTTGATGTCGCAATTTCTACTGTCGTGTAAGTGGGTGCCAACGTAGAATGTTGAATTAAAAATTTATGAAATTTGGCGAACAAGGCTGAACGTTTCGCCTTAAATAAAAATATGTGTTTGTATAAAGTCACTAAGTTTACGTGATATAACAAAAAAGGTCCTTCATTATTATTGGCAGCAAGTTCCCAAGCACACGCTTTTGTTTTTTTTGTGGTTTAGCACTTGGTCACCAGATGGTCAGTTTAGTCATTTGAGGGTTAAAATGTAAAATAATAATCAACATTGTTTCTTATCTGACATAGTAGATTTTTGACTCTACCAATTTTATTATTTTTGTACTGTACCTACGTACTTCATAATTTCATTAACGCAATAACTCACACACTTACATTCGATAAAGATAGGCAGGCATGGCTAGAAACATCAAGCTATACATAACATGACATACCATCACGCTTGTATTGCCGGAAGGGTTACGAAGAGGTGTACCTACTAATGTAATTAATTGGCCAGTACACCCCCACTTCGCCGGTATGTTTAGGTCCCATGTAGGTAATAGGGGGCGAGCCTGTTGCCATTAACCGGGTACAAATCCAGACTCCGATGTGCTACTGAGAATTCAGTAGAAAAAGTCAATCACTCAATTCCTAATTAGGTAGTTATAATCCTAATAACCCAGGACCTTTAGCACAGCGGCCGCGCTTGGGACCACTTAGACTAATGAGGCTGTCAATCTAATTGTAACGAAGTACTCGTATATACCTACGTACCTACTTTTCTCAAATCTCGTTGAGCGTATTGCTGGTTGAGCCAATTCCACTGTTAAAGCGAGACAATAATAGGTTTTTAATAGGTTCTCACCAAATTTGCAGAGTTCTAATACGAAGGATGTTTGTCATAATGGAGAGACTACTACAGATAATGCACAGTAAAGTTGAAGTATAGACAAGTTTTTAAAAGTAGTAATTATTTTATTAAATTATCTTCTTAATCAAATGTAAATAAGGACGACGACGAACATTCGTACTAACGTCTATGGGTCTATATAATAATCATTATTACATAACTACACATAAACGGTGATTGGGTCAAACGTTCATTGTCGACCAGCTGCTTATGCACACCTATACAACTTATATCTATAGTAAATTATATAATAAATTTATTTCTGTAAATACCTATGTAAATCTTTTAAAGACACCTTTATAAGTCAATGTTTTGATTTTTTTTACTTAATAGTGTTAGTTGCCTTTTGGAAAATTAACCATAGCTGCTTTAAGTTTACCTGAGCTAACTAACAGCACGCCTACATTAGTCATCGTGAAGTTCAACCATTATTTAGGAAACAGAGCAACACATATACCTATATTATGGGTCAATTTTATACAACACCATCTAGTCCCAAACTAAACAGAGCTAATAACTATGGACACCAGGCAATGGATATAACACTTATACACTTTTTGGAAATATATTCTTAAAATACATAAGTAACACCCAGACAAACACATATTCATCCTCGCATAAATATTTGTGTCCTGAAAAATCAAACCCACGTCCTTCGTGTAAGTATGTATAATATCTTTCGCAATAATATACAAAAAATGAACGGGTACACGAAGCCCACACGGGAAGTTAGTTAAACTACATTAAACTACCAATATGCAAAGCTAAACTGTCAGTTAGTAAGTACCTAGATAGGTAAAGGACGGGCGCATCGAGAGGTATTTGTGCTTCAGGAAGCAAGCTAAGCCAGTGATTAGTGTTAGAGCTATTCAAAATCACGGAAAGCTCGACACTTAGGTAATGTTCTGGAAAGAAATTTACCCACCGGAAAATTACCTATATAGATCTTATTCTTATGGCTGTCACATCCTGTAATTTGTCTGGAAGCCAATCACAGCATGTCTGGCGTCTGGGATAGGGATTTTGATGAGTAAGAGACACTACAAGGTAGTAAAGGACACTTCAGTAAGGGACAACGTTTTCAGTTTTTTAAGCAAGTGGTTTTAAATTGTAACAGCCGTACGGTTTAACGCATTCAGAAACAGTTGATGGTGAAAACTCTAAGTTGCAAAATGCGCCAATCTATCTAGATAGGCAATTTTGTTTAGGCAGTGGGTATCCAAAACAAATCAATATAATATGACATGTAATCGTATCTGTGCAACTTCCTTAAAACGTGTCTAAGACAAACTGCTGCGGCATGGACGGGCTGCAGCGTACTCACACGCGCTCGCGCACGCACACCCTTTTAGCGTCACCACTTATTGTTACGTCTAGTATTCTAACACATGTGTGGTTTCGACATACCTATAGGTGTGAACGGAGCGGGAGGCGGCAGGGTCGGCCGCCGATCTGTAAACAGTGGTTATTGACGCGCCGCCACTTGCCTCCACGGCATCTCCGGCTACTGCGCTATATTTATACGCTCTGGAACTGACGCGTGCGGCTAAATCCGTTCGGCGCCGAGCGGTGCCGGCCTCCTGCAACCACAACCACGTCACGAAGTGTCTCGGTGCACACCGACGCTCCCCGTTGGACCGACGGAGCGACACGCGGAAGAACGACACGCATAGCAGAATTCGCGAACGCTACACAAAACAATCATCGCAGAGCGCTTTTAGCGTTAGATAATAACAAAATATGAAACTTACCTGAGGGCAGAGTCTCAGTAGGACTTATGTGCTGGCGCAGGAGCGGCGGCGACGCACGCTTGGTGATGATAGTAGGAAGGTGCTGGCGTGCGGTAATGGTGGTGAGGTGGTGACGACGTGCGGTACGCATCCGGCACCGGTGACCCGCCGCGGAATCCAGCCAGTTGACAACTGGGCGGTTCGAATAAGTCACGGAATGCCGGCGGTAATTGTTCCGCTGGAGGTTCTGGCGCCGCATACCAACCCGACGTGGCTGCACGAAATTCTTCGGCTGCCAGTGAATATGGTTGAGGCGAACAATAAACAGCGGAAGCTGGAAGTCTCGGTTCACTAAAGTCATCCAGAGTATCAACTGGCTTGTCATACCGCGCACAGTCGGCACCTGGTTCCCGTTTTGGCCGACATTCGAAGATGCGCGGTTTCACGTCTGGCTTCACGTCACGTTGTTGCCCTAGCGCATCTGCTGCATTTATCGCCTCCTGCGCGGCAAGTGCTTCTTGGGCTTGCTGCAGCTGTTGTTGTCTTTTTAGTGCTTCTTCCTTTTCTCTCAACGCGTCTTTCTTCTTAAAGCGACGCCGTCGCCGTAAATATGAACCATTGTCAAACATATTATACGAATCAGGGTCCAAAGTCCAGTAACTTCCTTTCCCAGGTTTTTTATCATCTCTTGCTACTTTAACAAAGCATTCATTGAGGCTTAGATTATGCCTAATAGAGTTTTGCCAGCCTTGTTTGTTTTCTCTATAATAAGGAAATCGTTCCATTATGAATTGGTAAATACCGTTAAGTGTGATGCGTCGTTCAGGGGCGTTCTGTATGGCCATTGCTATCAAAGCAATGTACGAGTAGGGCGGTTTGACCATGTCTTTAGGAGCACCAACGTGCTGCTGGTGAGGATGAAGGTAAGGGGCTCCGTATCCATATCGGTATTGTTCGTAGGCGTAAGGTGTGACACCAGCGGAGTAGCCGCCGGCGGCTCCTCCGCGGTACGCATACGGGCTCTGTTCACCGAACAACGCGTGCATTTTGGCGGCTACGTTCACAGCCGCAACATGCTCAATCCGAAAGCGCGGAACCTCCGACGCGTTGCTCTCACGGCAACAAAACGACGACTGACCGATTTTGTTTGGATTCACAACAAGACTGGTTTACATAGCGGTGGCTAAGCGAGAGACGAATTAGCGGTGGTGTGGGCGCCGCCGTATGGCTTGCTAGTGCCCCGCCCTCGGCTGGCGTCCTGCTCGCGCCGCCGCGTCGCGCAATGCGTTTCTCTGTCGCGCCACTTCCGTGGGGTCATGTACGCCCAGCCTTCAACGATGGGCGGCGCTTCCCTAATATTACCGTGCTGCCCCTACAACGATACTCCTCACCCTATCCATATATTTTGACCCATTGTCCACACATCTGTCAACGTCTCTACTATGACCCGCTATGTGCGACTGGTCAAATAAAAAAAAGCTTTAGTGTAATGTTAAATCCAAACCCAAGGATTGGAATACTTAGATGAGTACCTATAGGTTTATTTATATTTCAAGAAGCTATTATGGATATACCTAATGATATACTCGTTTTGGAAAAATATAAACGTGTTCTGTAGGTAATTAAACAGAGCCATTAGAACATATTAACTTATTTAAAAAATATATACAAATTCAAGTACTTAGTATTAGGTATAATAAAATAATATTGATACTAAAATTAGGTATCTACTCGTCGATACAATTACTAGAGGAAAACAACGTTGTATCAAAGTTTCAAAGTAATCGGTGAAAAACTTACGGAGATTTAACATTTTGAACAAACGAAATTTATATAAGTAAGTAAGTACAGTAGCTTATGTTATATTATATTGTTGTCGATTTGGTTAAACGGTCACAACAGGAAATTCGGTATTTTACCATTTTAACCTTTTCGATAGAAGGTTCCTACGGGGTCGCGAGTTTGCTTATTCAATTGTATTAATAAGGTCGCCCAATACCTAATATGGTCGAACTGACAAAAAATTACAATATCTAATTGTAGTGATTCAAAGACAATAAAGAAGATTGAATAAAGAAGATTAAGAACCAGAAATGTAGACAATGGTGTCTACATTTCTGGTTTTTAATTCTCCTGTCGCAGGTCTGCTGGAAGAGATTTCTTAAGAAATAAGCTGTAGGTACCTTTGTACTTTATAGTCCTATGTTTTTATTTACTTTTGTTTTTCTGTTGTGTGTATAAATATATAAATAAATAAATAAAATAAATAAGATTTGGGACTAGGATGGCTATATAATGTTCAAGGGAAATTAATCGATTACATTTCCCATCTCAAGTGCCAAAGAAAACAAACCTCATAATAAAAATATACTTAATACTGATAACATTATTTGTAAATTTGACATTTAGCATGTGTCAATTCAGTCGCCGAGATTTTGAAACGGACTATAGGTACTTACATTTTACAAAGTAAATAAATACTCGCCGACTCGCTCCGACCATCGCGAGACATCGGTGCATAAAGTACTTACTTTACTCTGCAGCTCCCAATACTTCATACTTACATGTTTTCCTTAGGTAGCGATGACAGGCGCGTGATAGCGCGAGCCAGCGCAAGGCAGCGGTGGCCATAGCAAGACGACGCGGTATAGCGATGGACATTTTTCGTTGTAAAAGAGTAAGCTTTATTTCAATTCTCGCCAATCCCATCCATCATGGATGAGCCATGCCTCGCCGGTGTAAAACTACCTTTAGACTGACGTTTATAACATCAACGTCTACGCCTAGCGCCTATATTATCACTGATGACCTTAAGTTCGGCCCCGGAGGTTATAACACCGATGACTATTATAATAACACCGAGTCACCAATGAGACCGGCGCCGGCGCCCATAACAATGACGCCCACAAGACCGACGACGACGCCCATCGTCCGGAGAAATCAACTTTACTCATTGAATAAAACTGACTTAAGGGTCAATTTAAGACTTTATTGTTGACCTGCTAGCTGACTCAAATAGGTGTGTAATACCTAACGTAGCCAGTTCGCGGGCAATATAATTATAGTACCTAATGTAGAAACTAAGTATTAAAAAAATGTTTAGAAGTTAATTGCTATACGTACCAGGTATAGTAAATTAGGGTGTTATATTTTTCCAACTTTGCGAACAAAGAAGTGAGGCCGGCTAAAACTACGCCTAGCCGTTTACCAACACAATTTTACACTAATAACAATACTGAAACTACGCCTTATCTTGTCAGTCGGGCTTTCGATAGCTTGATAGCTCGACTGACTAGATAAGACGTAGTTTCAGTATTTTTATATAGTGTAAAATTGTGTTTGTAAACGGCTAGGCGTAGTTTTAGCCGGCCTCACTTCTTTATTAGCAAAGTTCCATCTTAACTTTTTATTTGATCTGAGACAGTACCTATCTTAGCCCAAAAAGCTTTTTGACAGATGAAACTAGTGATTGCAGGAACGTAACAATGCGATTATCGATCCGATTATTGACACTTTGACTACTGTCTAGTATTGATTATCAATTGTTAGGTTTTCGAATCAAAAATGGTGCAACGACGACCAAAATAAATAATAAATAAGTATGTATAATATTCATCTGATTGTATTCATTTTTGTATAATATTAATTTTCCATCCCTTTCTTGTCAAAAACATTGTTTAATTTATATTTTATTATTGTTAGAGTGGATGCCATTTTTTGATAGATGGCAGCATGGTGAAGAAGAGGAAGCCAAGTAGTTGAGAAATGTTAGTTTTTTTTATACTGATTTAATGTCATTGTTTAAAATGATTGCAGCGAATACATTCGATTGCATCACTAGACATGGTAGTATGTGGTAGAATGTAACTAAATTCTTAAATTAAAGCTTTACAATAATATATTTTTTTTGAAAATCCGTTACATTAATGGTATTATAATGTCTGCAAGAAATCATAATTATGATAATTGAATAACATAAGGTAGATAGTATATTTATTTTGTTACGCATTTCAAAGTTAACTTTTGCGTAGTCTGGAACAAATTACGCTCTTAGGCATCCGTCAAAAAACGGTAAAAGTATCGTGATTGCAGGAACGTAGCAATGCGAGTATCGATCCGATTATTAACACTTTGTAGCCTGACAATCAGTCTGTCCTTCGAATATTGGTGTTGCCAAGAAATTGAGTTGCGGAGGTCTGATGGCAGTCGCATTGTGTAAAATACTGATATTCAGCCGCACCTGGTTAGACTGGAAGCCGACCCTAACATAATTGGTAAAAAGGCTAGGAGGATGATAGTGTAATATCATACATATCTACGGCACAGTATATCTATAGGTAACGAACCAAATAGTTTCTAAAAGCTATCAATTCATCTATGGGTTATGTTTGTAGTAGTACTTGTAACGAGTAAGTATTTATTATTATTGTATGCAAGGTTAAACATTACATGACATAGGCGTTGGTGTAGGTACCTAGGTACTATTGTATATACAGACCCATGTAATCCAGCCTTGTGTCTCGCTGGCATGTCTACGTGCCTGCATGAATTGGTCGAGACGACCGGGGAAATAACTGCTAGCTCCCACAGAATATCGACGTAAAGTAGCTGTATGCATAGGTACTGTTGCGTTTTATACAATGCGGAGCGCCTTCCTTCTCCTCCCCCTCCCTTTCCTTCATAGGCTTAGCAAGGCATCGCAACTCCTTTGGTATAGCCGAGTTAAACCATAGTGGCTGAATAAAAAATATAGTATGATTTACTATAATTTGGGCTAAGATAGGTACTGTCTCAGATCAAATAAAAAGTTAAGATGGAACTTTGCTAATAAAGAAGTGAGGCCGGCTAAAACTACGCCTAGCCGTTTACAAACACAATTTTACACTAATAACAATACTGAAACTACGCCTTATCTTGTCAGTCGAGCTTTCGATAGCTTGATAGCTCGACTGACTAGATAAGACGTAGTTTCAGTATTTTTATATAGTGTAAAATTGTGTTTGTAAACGGCTAGACGTAGTTTTAGCCGGCCTCAAAGTCCTCAAAGCCTCTAAAAGTCTTTTTAGGCTTTTATCCCGCTGTAGCCCCTTAATTCATAGGTTAGCCTTAAAAAAAGCCTAAAAGCCTATAGGCCCCGGGAACACTAAAGCAAACGCATATTTTTACAGATAAATGCAATAAAGGCTAACCAAAGAAACAGATTTATGAACAAAAATGACAAAATGAAGCAATTTAATCCTGTTTAAATTGTAATAATATAATAATTCTAACATTTATAGCGATATTTGATCATGATAATTAAATTTAAGCTTTATAGGCTACATGATTCGTAACGCTGTAGCCTTAAGAAATCAGTATTTTATTGGTATATTTGCCTTGCGTAGGTTGGTGTATTTTTAGTATTTTTTTGGTGGTGCCTCGGTATTTTTGGTAAAAATAATCTGGTCACACTGTTCTTCCATCAAAAGTCACTTTTTGACACATGTCACACATGTCCACTAGGCGTGGGAGAAATGTCTCAACTCTCATCGTTATGATTGGAACATTTGCATCTGGATCAGTAAACTGATACGGATCACTGATATGTATCATTTGGATCATCTGGATCATTGAGTTAAAAATATAAAATACAGATTTTGGAACACCGTGTCAGAGTCTAACAAACTTGTCAGATACAAATGCCAAAAACGTCCTTACGATACTTATAGATGCCAATAGAGTGTCATTATTTAAGTAATATTTAAAGTAATCAATTACATATAATTGTACGTACTTGCCTACATTGTACCACATAATTTTAACCTTTTTTATATTCCGTGGAAAATGTCGTTGGTTATACAATTAATGCATCCTGTATTTTTATTGTTTTTTATATTCTCAAATAAATAAAATAAAAATAAATTACGTGCATAGGTATCGAAAATAGTAAAAGAGTAATTCATCACATTTGCCATCTCATTCTCCTCTGCTTTATTTTATTGTATTCCTGCTCTTTCAGTACGCTTTCACGTCTCTCAGTGATTGGATATGCTTTGGACGATCTCTCTCACACGAAAGCGATATGATCGCGCTAAAGAAAGAGCTAAGTACTGTTCCGGATCCAATGATACAAATGATACATTGTTATTGTTCCAATCTTTTGGATCAAAATTCTAAATGATTCGGAACAGTGAGTCGACTCAGTAAAGAGTTACACTCGCCTAATGTCCACCATCCCCACCATGTAAGGTGGACAATGCGGACAATAGCGATGCAAGAAATCGCTCAATGAAAAGAAAAGAGAGATATCAAGCAAAAGAGATGTATCATTCTTTTAGCTCTAACTAATTTAGCTCAAATTGAGCTTCTTCTTTCAATTCTTAGTCAATGAGTTATTCAGTGAGCGAGAGATATACTTACATACCCTATCAATACAAAATATCAGCGATCAGCGAGCTAAATATGTAAATATGCTTAAAGCATTTCTACTTTGTCTCTATAAAAATAAAGATTGATTTACAATAACGATTCATTGAGCTAATTGATTCGGAGAGCTAAATATGTGGATATGCTAAAGCAATTTCTACTTTGTCCCTATTAAAATAAAGATTGATTTACAATGACGATTCATTGAGCTAATTGAGCCGGAGAGCTAGATATTTAAATATGCAAAAGCATTTTCTACTTTGTATCTATAAAAATAAAGATCGATTTACAATGAAGATTTATTGAGCTAATTGAGCCGGAGAGCTAGTCTCTCAGCGAATTAGCGAGTGAGAGCTAGATTGGAATCAATGAGCTAGCTCATTTTTATCTCTCATTCGCGAATTACCCATCGGGCATCGCTAGTGGACAGTGGACAATGTGGACATAGACATTGGATTGGACAATAGAGATGCGAGAAATAGCTCAATGAAAAGAAAAGAGAGATATAGCTCTTTCAATCAAAAGAGATATATCATTCTTTTAGCTCTTTAGCTCATTTAGCTCAAATTGAATCCTGAGTCAATGAGTTATTCGGTGAGCGAGAGATATACTTACATACCCTTTCATTACAACATGTGAGCGATCAGCGAGCTAGATATGTAAATATGCTTAAGCATTTTCTACTTTGTATCTATAAAAATAAAGATCGATTTACAATGAAGATTCATTGAGCGAATTGACCCGGAGAGCTGGATATGTGGATATCCTAAAGCATTTCCTACTTTGTCTCCATTAAAATAAAGATCAATTTACATTAAAGATCCATTGAGCTAACTGATCCGGAGAGCGAGATATGTAAATATGACAAAACATTTGCTACTTTGTTTCGATAAAAATAAAGATCAATTTACAATGAAGATCCATTGAACTAATTGATCAGGAGAGCTAGATATGTAAATATGATAAAGCATTTCCTACTTTGTCTCTATTAAAATAAAGACCAATTTACATTGAAGATCCATTGAGCTAATTGAGACCGAGAGCTAGATTTGTAAATATGACAAAGCATTTTCGACTTTGTCTCCATAAAAATAAAGATCAATTTACAATGAAGAACCACTGAGCTGATTGATGCGAAGAGCTAGATAAGTAAATATGATAAAACACTTTCTACTTTGTCTCCACAAAAATAAAGATCGATTTACAATGAAGATTCATTGAACTAATTGAGCCGGAGAGCTAGTCTCTCAGCGAGTGAGTGAGTGAGAGCTAGATTGGAAACAAAGAGCTAGCTCATTTTTATCTCTCATTCGCGAGCTACCCATCTCTATTGGACAACTTGGACGAGATTTTATTCTAGGATCAATAATTAAAAAAAAAATTAAGTGATTTTAATATTCCTACTATGCAAATTCATACACATTGTTAATTATTCTATAAAACCAATGGTGTAGGCGTAAAAAGAGAAATCAAGAACACAAAGAGAGTTCAAGATAAATAGGAAAACTTTATTTCCCGCGCTTCGGTTTCATTCGGCTCTTTCAATTTTGTATTGTATCGGTTGGTTTATTTTTTGAGCTTGGAGTTAGATTAGATGTCTCAGGTCCAATTTTCTTTTTGATTTATGATTGATACAACAAATTGTTTCAAATAACTTTTACCCCAGGAATGGTTATGACTTTGCTGCTACTCTCACAGCATCAGGTATTCCACTTAGGGATGATGAAAGTAAGTAAATTTTCCCATACTGCAGCAACTTTTTTCAATTCAGTTCTTGGTCAGAGAGTCGCCTTAGGAGTCCTTTGACAGGTTTGTATAGGGATTAATGTCCTACACAGAGGCCTCATTGAAAGCTTTTATCTAACATGTGATCACAACTGCGCTAAGGAGTAACTGCTATGCATTTTTTTGGGTGACAGGAAAACTATTTCATAGTTTATCAGCTAGAAAATATTGATCGGTCTGTTTAGATGAGTTTTTTTGTAGATTGGGTCAACTTCTTTCTAATAGTCTCATATTAAAAGTCTTATCTTGTTTTGCAAGAAATAAATAGTTTTTCTTTCTTTCTTTCTGCTTTTGGGTAAGAAAACATTGTGCTGGTCAGGCAAGTTGGTCCCACTGCAGGACAAAGACCCTTCATCCTCTTCTACCAGTTCTGACTGGGCCGCATTGGACTCCTGTTTAAGAATAAGGATAAAACATTTTTAGACCTGTAATAGTAATTTTTGCCCGGTGCATTCCATATCTTTTCTACAAAATATGGTCTTAATAATTACTGTAGTCTTATCAGAAAAATTATCTATGTGTTTATGTATTTTAATATTAGTTATGTCAGAAAGGATATTAGATTGGAGGTTAATGTCATAATCAGCCTGAAGTCAACATTGAAATTAAGTAAGGTTCTCAGCATCTGAGAACTCACTATACCAGTAATTTGACAGGTTAAATGGTTTTGGTTCTCAGAGGCTAAGAGTTTGTTTGTACCTCAGAGGTCATTATTTATAAATGTCATCTGATCATGTGCCATCTGATACAAAATATCTTATAAATTTAAGCATCTTTTAAAAAGGCTTTCAGATCTTTATAAATTATTCTTATAATTTGTAAGATAAAGATATTGTTGATAATTGAACATGAATGTTGATACCATGGTTTTGTGATATATACTCTAGGATTAGATAGTTTAAAAATATGACCTATGATTGCTAGATTTATTTCTACATTGATTAATTAAAATATTATTGTTTATGAAGTAGGCATTAAAACAAAATGAAAAAGATAATGTTCAATTCTTTTTTATTTAATATCCCATAGATGTTGCTGCTAAAATAAAATTAGATATTTACAAATATGGTTTGCTAGTTTGTCTCAGTTGTTGGTTTGGACAAGGACCACATAAGGATGTGGATGGTGTTCTGGTAATCTTTGGGTAGTCATTTGTTTGATAAGGACACAAAGTTATCTTAGTCCTAAAAATTATAGTTGTCATATAATGTGGTTTTAAACTGTTAAATTTACTAGATCTGTCATAAGATTAAGTTACAAAGAAAATTTCCAATGCAAAGAACCTTTTTAGCATGTTTCAGTCTGCAACTTTGTCTAATCACACTATTTCTCAGTCTATCATTTCTAGTTACACCATACCTACAGCCTGCGTTCCCATTGAGGGACCACATTTGAATTTTGAGCTTTTGAATGCGTCAGCCTTTAGTAAAAGTCCCAATTATTCAAGGGATTTCGCTAGTCGAAAGATATAAAATCTGCAAGCTCATATTCATACATGAATTGATTTTTACAGATTATTCATTATTTTTTTCATCACAACTTAAAATATATGCAAATAGTCTCTAGAAAAATCCTGCTGTGTGGTCACCTCGCTCTAGTATTTCTCCGCAGTATTGGTCTATTAAACTTCCGAATGCTACGTAAATTGATATTTTCTTTTGACAAGCGTTTCAATTGAGGGACCACCTTCAATCCAGTATACTCTTTGAATGGCTACTTTTACAAACTAGAGGTTGAATTTACAATCTTTTAAATACTTTTACTAACGCTAGAACCATATGAAAATTCCTAATTCCATTGTGGTCTTCACTCAAGGTGAACTTATAGTGCACGATTGAGGGACCACCTTCTGCATTCTAGTAATTTTTACACAGTGAACGGAAAGGGTTGATATTTGGTAATTTAGTTTAACAAATCTTTTACTAAGAGTAGAAATTTACAGCAGTTGTAAATCTTCACTAGGTTACGAGATATGGATGCCTGTGGGTCACGACTGAGGGACCACCTTTGGCCTATTGTAACTTTTGAGTGGCTGCTTTTACAAATTATTGGCTGAATTTACAATTGTTTGGGAACTTTTACTAAAGGCTGACGCATTCAAAAGCTCAAAATTCAAATGTGGTCCCTCAATGAGAACGCAGGCCACCGTACATACTTCATATAAAAATATAAAAATGGCGGATTTTGGCGCCAAATTCAAATGTTTGGCACGCTCTTAGGCCTGAACGGCTCGATGAATTTAGCTTGAGAGGTGTCGTTATAAAGATAGTACTAATTTATTGTGAAAGTGACACCGGGTATAAATTTTGGATCAAAACACAACATAATCTGGGAGTACCTCCACGCGATGAAGGCGGTAACAGTTTAAATGGCATATTATTCTATCAATTGATAAATTAATAATCTTAACGTATTTGTGTGTCCTGTGTAGGTATATATGTTATTATTCAAACTCATTACATAATAAAACTTAAAATACGATAAACGGTAATTTAAAAAACTAACAAACCCGACTGCATTTCTATGTAATTTGAAAATGAAAAAACCCTAAAACAAGAAAGTCGTTCCCGATATCCCCGTCCCTCTTAAACCCGATTGCACTTAACTTAAGAATCGCCAAAGATGATTTTACGTCTAAACAGTTTCTGAAGTTGGTGGCGGAAACAAAAGATCTACTCAAATAAAAGCCGGCGCGGCCCCAAAAAAACATTTTACAAAACTTGGCCTCAAAATATTCTTAAAATTTTTAGTTGTATGGTTGTTTTTTGTAGTACCTAAGTCAAACAAAATTATAAAAGACTTGACTGACTTAAATATATTTAGACTAAACACATTAATTTGTGTTGAGATCGAAGTAATTTTAAATTTAAAACTTAATAAAATAACTTGACTTGATTAATATAAGTTAACTCGATAAAAATTAATAAAAATAACTTGATAAAAATCATTAGTTTTTTGTTTTTAACATAAGTTATCAAAACACGACCTGCACAAATAGGTATGGATTGTCATGGCAAACTGAACAAAATGTAGTAACTTTTCTGGTCTTCATTTTGCAACAACCTACTTACACGGATTTTTTGTATTTTCGCAACCTTTCCGTCCGCTTTTATAAGGGACTGTTTCATTCTCTTTGGCCTACATGGAATATTAGCTCCATCACTTGCGCTCGAAGCAATCATTTGTTTTGATAGTCTGTCTATAATAAACTAAAATATTAGATGAATATTTAGCGCACACTGATCTATGATAGATAAAACTGCACTGTTGCTTACAAGAATTACAAAAATAGAATAAATGTCGCGCGGTGAAAGGGTTGCAGGAGTCACTATGCCCACTTTGCTTTTATTCGTCATTTGTCAGTAGCAGTGCGCTCGATCGGGCGCAGGATGGATGTTTTGAAGGGAACTTCTATTTATGTGGTTATCAAGGATGACTGGCGATTTGGCCGGCATGGCTCCAATGAAAAAAATCGTACATTTGCGCCACGCCCGGGTGAAAAAGACCGGCGCGGCGGACCAAAAAATGTACATAATGTATATAAACATATATCTAATACATTCATATCGTCCGTGACCTTCTGAGATCTCCTATCTGACTATACACAAATTTTACAGGAGGAACAATAAACTGAATTATTTAGTCTCCGTTAAGTGTAGGTATTGAAAAAATAAAAAAAAACCGCTTTGTTTTTAAGTTACCTACTTTAATATTAATGTTGCAAAATAGCTATTATTTTGAGCTTTACTTTATTTTATGGAAGTTAGGAGCTTTAACCCTTAGAAGCCTGATATTCCAATTTTTTTTTTAAAAAAAAACAAGTATCAATTTTGATACTTCAGGCAATAAAATGTCGGAAATGTCGGAATAACTAATAATGGTCTTTAGGCACGAAATAATGCAAAACATTGGTTCTTTTTATTATCACATAGTGAAACTTTATTTTTTTTACAAATCCAAGAGGTAAGTTTTCTACAATTATTATATTTACATTTATTTCTAGAATCCATGAATATTTTCTCATGTCCAACACGATCGTAACGTATGTCAGTAGAGGGTAGGATTTGTACACCCGCCCGTGGTCTTTTAGATGGTTCCGGGATTTCTTCTCGTCGACTGTAGGTACTTGGTCTTCCCCTTTTATTTTCTGAGTGACTTTGATAACGACATAAGGTTTCAGCAAGCTCGGTTCTAAAGTCGGCTAACTTCATAATGTCTTTCTGTTATTTCCCGTTTACTGTACTAACCTTTTTGTACAGCACCCAGGCATTTATCAGACTTTTAGGCAGACTTTATGCGAATGCGATATCGACCAATGACGCTGTCCATCAGATCAACACCTCCAATGTGAGCATTATATTCTTTTATGACCCGAGGACATGATACTTGGACATTCGTTTTTAGTTTTTTTTCGTAACGGGTTATAGTCTCTGCTGGTTCAGCACCAACGTAGGTGGAAAGCAATATAACTTGCTTATTATCTTTCCAGCTAGTTGCCGAAAATTCTATGCCTTCATAAGAGGCAACGTTTTGATGATATGTGCCTCTGGGTACGTTAGACTTCAGGATTTCCTTTTTCTCTGGCAACTTGCATGACTTACCAAGCCTGTTTCTTTGTACGGTGCCAAGACAATAAATATTGGGTTTTGTATATAATTAAACAATCTGACTGAGTAAGAATTCTGTATAATATATACACAGCACAGCTGACAGCTTCAGCCCATAAATTCTTAGGGCAGTCTCTTGCATAAAGCATTGACCTTGCACTTTCCATTATTGTTCTCAATTCTCTTTCAGCTCTACCATTCTGCTGTGGGGTATATGGAGCAGTACACTCATGAGTAATTCCTTTACTTTCCAGGAAATTCTTAAACTCATGATTCACATATTCTCCACCATTGTCTGTGTGTAGAGTACGTACATCATGTTGAAATTGATTGTTTACAATGGCATTATATTTCATGAAATGTTCAAGGACCTCACTTTTGTGTGTCATAAAGTAGATATGGCGATAACTAGTGGCGCCATCCTTGAACAAAACAAAATAACGCTTTCCTGCTACTGATGGCTCTTCCATGGGCCCGCAAACATCACTGTAAACAACGTCTCCAGCTTGACATATACCTCGCTCTGATTGCCTAAATGGCAATCTAGCTTGCTTGCCATATTGACATGCTTCACAAATGAACTTATCCTCACCTGTCAATGTTACAGGGAAAGCTCCAGTCTTGCTCATTTTCTGAAGTTCTTTGACATTTATGTGCCCCAGACGTTCGTGCCATATTTTAATATCTGAGTGGACAATATTACAGCTTTCTTGTACAACTGTTTTAATTTCTAACTCATAGAGGTTGTTCTCTTTGAGGTGCGCAAACATAACCACTTTATTGTTTCTCGTTATTAAAGCAGTTTTGTTATCTTTTATTATGACATAACCTCTTCTGGTTGCCACTCCCTCAGAGAATAAGTTTCTTCGCAATTCTGGCACATAAAGTACATCTTCTAATTTACTTTCCACCCACTGCTTATGCACCTTCCTCCTTATTAATATTGTTCCTTTACCACAAACTTGAACATTTTGCTTGTTTCCAAGTTTAACAATTCTATTCGGATCATTACTAGGATACTCTTGATATTCATAGAAAAAATCCTTTCTGTATGTCATGTGAGCTAGTGCTCCACTATCCATTAACCATACTTCATTCTCATTACACGATGAGCTCTTCTCCGCATTGAAAGCTAACATATTTTGTTGCTCTTGGTTCTTACGACCAGATTTCTTAGGTGCTCTACAATCCTTTGCAAAGTGACCCCTTTTGTTACAATTATAACATATGAATCTATGACTCAAATTCATTGTGTTACTGGTGGAGGTGTTACTAGCGTTCCCATTATTACTAACGTGATTTGGTTTTTTCTTGGTGATCACTAAGGCAGTCTGACTTTCTACATCTTTATCTAAGCTAGCTTCTTCATCAATTAAGCGTGACGTTAAGTTCTGGATAGTCTGACTTGCTGGATCAAGTGATAACCATGCTTGTCGCAATGAACGATATGCCGGCGGCAGGGTACTTAATATTTTAGTAATAATAGCCGTATCACTTATCTTTTCATCACATTCTCTGAGTTGCTTTGCTAGACTTTCCACTTTCGAGACATGTTGCGCCATCTTGTCACTTGAACGATAGGTATACTGATATAATTTTTCATGGATCATCATCTTATTGAATTCCGATTTATGCTCATATATTGCTTCTAATTTAATCATTACAGTAGCAGTAGCAGTATCACAATTTTCAATCAGAGCAGTATCACAATTTTCAATCAGAGCAATTTGGTTTAGATCCATTGACGACGTTAAAATGAACATCGCCATTCCGTCATCCTTATTCCATTGTATTTGTGCTGAAATTTCTGTTGGTGTCGGATCATATATGTTCAAACCTTTAGCCCTTAATGCACATTTTATTTGGAACTTCCACTGTTTGAAGTTATTTCCATCAAATTTTTCAAGTTTCATTGCATTTGTAACTTCCATGTTGCTAAGGGGTTGTTATTTTTTCCGTCGTTTGACATATATAATTTTCAACTTTTATTTATTTTGCTCTTTACTCGATTTAATTATATACTTTATTTACGTTCTGGGCCCATAACCTATTGTGCTGTGTATACCGCGTGGAGATTAGGTTATCACATTAATTGCAACCACATATTCTACATAACGTATTTTGACCATACACAACTAAAAAAAATAAGTAGGGTAGGGTGGTATAAGATTGCGCAGTTTGCAATCAATAGGTCATAAAATAAAAAATGTTAATCCTATCTGGGATCAATAATTTATTTATTAAACCTTATTTATCTGGCAACAAATTATTATACGAATGGTAACAGAAAACATGTAATCTTTTAAGTAATTAACCGAAAATCACAAATCGGGAATTGCGCAATTTTGTACACCCTAGTGTGTAAAATTGCGCGTTGAGATCGATAAGATTGCGCAACTACATTATTTTCACACATCACAAATAAAAGCGTCGGAGCCATTGTAGTCTGAACAATTGTCATGCCACCACTCCTTACATGTAATACACGTGATCCAGTCTTCTACTATTGGCTCCTTATACACATCGTTGCACCTACCACTCCTCCGAATCTTCTTATTGTTAGCCTTTGGTTTAGTTAGTACTTGCAGTTGATTCGAGTTGTTGTTCGGTCCGCAGATGGCACTACTGCTAGCTTTAATGTGGCTGTGGGCCTGCACCAGGGATCGGCTCTTAGTCCCTATCTCTTCTCTCTCTCTTCTCTGTCATCGACAAAGAGCATGCACCAGGCATTCTCTTTATCGATGACATTGTGTTAGTTAGTGAGAGTGGGCCCGAGGTCCAGAGCAGGCCGACGGAGTGGTGGCAGAGATTGGAAAGTGTCGGTCTGAAAGAAAGCAGAACCAAGACCGAATATCTGTTTTGTGATTTCGGCGGCCTTTCCAGTCCTGTTCCTATAGCCTCGGGCGGTGAGTTTGGATCAGTTTGCTCCAAATGTCGGTCACTCGTGCAAAGCGATGGTCGTATTGATCGGAACGTTACACATCGAATCAACTCAGGTTGGATGAAATGGCGACAGGTCACAGGAACAACTTGCGACCCACGGATGCCTCTCAAACTGAAGGGCAAAATATACAAATCCATCACAAGACCTGTCGTGTTGTATGGATCCGAGTGCTGGGCCGCTAAGACGATGGATGAAAGAAGAATACATGCAGCATAGATGAGAATGTTGAGGTGGATGTGTGGATGTGTTACTAGGATAGATAAAATAAGGAATGAATTTATTAGAGGAAGTTTTAAAGCAACACCAGTGACAGAAAAGTTAAAAGGGAATCGTTTGTCTAGGTATGGGCACGTGATGAAGGGGGATAAAACGCATTTAACCAAAAGAGTTATGAGTATGAATGTGGAAGGATGGAGGGGTAGAGGGAGACCAAAGAAAAGATGGATGGATTGTGTGAAGGCAGATATGATGGAAAAGGGAATTGAATGATGAGATGACGACTAACAGGGATGAATGAAAGAAAAGGACGGGCCGATTCCATATAAACTGCACTTGAAGAGATCTACTCCACCACCAGTTATTGCAGCCTTATAAAAAGCAGGTGTAAAAATTGCAGCCATTTGATATACGGTTATCTAGTTATCTCTATTTTTCACACTCGCTGGAATAAAACTTCTTCAGACCTTTCGATAGAGGCTTCCATGGAGCATTTTTCAGTATTATAACGATGGAAGCTATCATAAAACAATATAAAGAAAATATAAATATTCTATATTATGCATTGCGAGGTAAAAAAATAATTATAAATAATTAATTAATCAATCTAAAATTATAAAATGTTATTTATATTCAACTAAAAAAAATTCGGACGTGTAAAATTGCGCGCGCAATGTTACACGCATCCAAAGTGCGCAATTTTACACAATGCAGTACCACTCTAAACATCGCGATACTACTGCTATCTCTTAGAAAATGTTCGTACTACTACCTGTGAGGTCGAAACATGACTGATACTGCCGCTACAAAATAATAATAAATTACTAAAATTACCTAGAGTTTTGGTACAGTAATGCATTTCATTTCATCAAAAAAATAGATCAAATGAGTATAAAAACTTTGTCCATACGTATCTCTTTTGTTTTCCACTCATATACGATTTTTTTTTGTGAGCACATGCTGGTTGTATTCGCTAACAAAACACAACTGAAGTTGGCTACGAAGCTCACTCCGTTGTCCTGCAATGACGTATGCGCAATTTTATCGCCCGCGCAATCTTATACCACCCTACCCTACAATAAGCATTTTAGCCCTGGGATCGTTTTTTCCATTTTAGTATTTAACAACATCATGTATTGAATAACGATAATCACCTGACCTAAACTAAACTAGTAGTTCAAAGACCCGAGAAAATTCATACGTTGCCGTTCCGTATTACTAACAATTATTAGAAACTTAAACTAGTTAAGCTAAAAATGACGTTATAACCAACACTATTAGGCCTTGTCTATGCGCAAAATTAAATGATAAGGGACCACAGCGAAAGATAAATAAAAAACGTTCTTAAAAATATTAGTTTAAGGCATAAATCTCTATGCGCGATACGGGGGTAGGTGTCGTCAGAATTCGTCCTTTGTCGGCGCCGGCGGCGGCGGCGCGCGACTACAAAGTAAAGAAACGGAAGCGAACGAAGATTCAGTACGCTTCCGGGGTCCTTAAGAGGAGTGTCCCTCGCGAACGCAACAATGTTGCACAGTTGTCGCTGTCTCTATCCCTCGCGATGCGAACGCCTGCCCGAGAGGAGAAACAACAACATTTTCACGCGTATTTCTTATGTTCCGAATTTTGGAGATTACTCCTATAATATTGTTAATACGTAAAAAAAAATCTTGTAAAAATATATTCACTATATTATCTGGGTTTCTTTCGAATCAGAATGTTTCTGTATTGATACATTGCCGAGAAATACTAGCATAAAGTGGGGCCGTTTTTCAACGAAAATTGCCAATCTTTGAGCTCGTGTAACTTTTTAACCGTATATTGAAATGAAATTGTATACTACAGGAACACGTATTTTAATGATAAGATTGTTACTGCAAAATTCCAAAGACTTTCATTTGTTAATATTCAAGATAAGACCAAACTACGTTTGTATGGAGCGCGGAGCGGATACTATCCTCTTAAGGATAGTTCGTGTGTTGCTTATTCGCACACGCGCCCTTCGTACTTTTATTGTAATTGTTTTGAGAACATTTTCGTAAATTTCTTGTTTTGTTTGTTGGATACGTCATTATTAGTTGTAGATTAGTTAAGTGTTGTGACAGTTCCTGCGAGATCGGACGCTTTTCTCATTTTTTGTTTGTGATAGGACATTTTATTAGTTAGTGAAGTTAGTGAAAGTGGGTGAGCATACGTTATCATCAGAGTACACCGACATGGTTGATTGAATGCAACCAAAACAGCGCTGCTGGTGTTACGAACATACCGACAGAGGTATATCGTACCTACCTATGACGGTGCTCATATGCATTCAGTTGCATGGCGGCCATAACGTAAATTTTAATTGATCAATTGAACATTTGGACAAGTGTAGGTTTATTAAATTGAATTATTATTATTGTGCAAGAATACCATAGTTTGTGTTGAATTGTTGATATCATCGCTCCGAGCGTCCTATCCTATGCCTACTTGCAAGTATGTAGGTACTTACTCGCCCCAGCGGCGGCGGCGACGTTGCCGCTTTTACAGGTCAGTATACTGATATTATTGAGGGTGATTTATTTCGAGCCAATATTTACGGTATTTATTTTGTTTGAAAAATTTAGTTTTTTATTTTTAGTAAAATTGTTTATTTTATTACTCAAACAGACTAATGATAACTTGGAATGACCGATGTTTAATTTAATGTGATAACCTAATCGCCACCCGATATATTAAACAGAAGTTTATCAAGCCACACTGTCAATGAACTTTGGTTTAATCAAAGACCAAGGCTGAATCATATCAGAATATTTGGCTCAGTTGGATATGTACATATTCCAAAAGAAAGAAGAAAGAAGTTGGATAAGAAAAGTGCCAAACTAATATTAGTAGGATATGAGAATGAGAACTACAGAATGTATGACCAAAATACAAGGAAAATAGTTATATCGAGGGATATTAACTTTGATGAACGTAATAGTAATATAGGACCAAGGCAAAACTATGGTGAAGTGAAGATAAACGAAATAGAGGTGGCAAATCAGCCTGTGACATTGCCACAAGAAAGTGAGACACAAAGGCGCGAGTCTACAGCAACTTCATTTGAAGAAATTATGGTGAGTTTAGATGACAATGATGTGTCATACTGTCCACCAAGAGGCATAAATATAGAAGAAACTAGAAGAGTACAGAGGAATATGGAAACACACTTCACGTTGCTCGTATAAAAAGGCTATAGTATGCCAGCAGATGTAAATGTACTATTGTCTAAAAACGAGAATGAGTTTATTATTGATTTTCCGTGGGAGCAGTGGCAGCTTTATTATTTTTAGCTTCTGTGTCGTGAGCAGATACGTATAAGTTTTGCTGTTAATTTAGTTACTACCTAGATACGTAAATAATCCAGAAAAACCTGTTAAACGGAATTGTTGTTAGTTTTATAAAAGGTTTGTTCTAAAGTTTTTACACCTTTAAATTTAAGTGGGAGTATTGAATAAATAAATGTTAAAGGTGTAACCATCGATAGTACTTTTGTAAGAGTAGCAACTCCTTACATGCTTGTCTATTCTTTGTCATCGTCGGTCGTTGTAATTTTGTGCGGTGCATTATACAGAATTCTTACTCAGTCAGTTTGTTTAATTATATACAAAACCCAATAATAAATACCTTCTTTGGTCAAGTAATGTAGCAGAGGAATATTGATATAAAAATTGTCAAAATAAATTATATGATTGATATGCCTTCGGACTGGTCGTAAAAATCGAATAACTGTATTCGATACTGCTCTGAGGTCTGGTTTGCACACATTTGCTCGTCTAGTGATAGCCGGTGGTCAAATGGGACAGTAATAAATTTCTTGTTCAAGTGGTCTATCACGGGTCTAACTTTATGCATTCGGTCGTGTTGGGGATGATCAGGGGGCAAATTTTGCAATATTTGACCAATATGACCTGACACTAGGATAATGGTAAACACTAGTAAGATAATATAAAAATTCCAAGAAACTTTCGTAATTCCGCGACAGTTACAGTTTCTGTAAAATTGGGATTCTTTTGGAAAGCATATTTACTCTTCCACAAGATATTTCAGTATCTTTTCATCGAAGAAGTAAGAAAAAAACTGAAAAGGCGTTTCCAAATCCAGAATTTCTTGTGAACACTCAGTATTTCTTTCAAACTTCAAAGCGTTTTGGACAATGTCCATATATGTCTTACTCTCCATACTAAATTTCGAGGGTTACAGGTGTAATTATTCACCAAAGGAGCTGGGCTTTGTTCAACGGTCTCTAAATTATGAATGTCAGAAGATTCGTTGTCTAAAGGCGGATCTGCATCTAACACAGTGGGCGAATTACCTACATCATCCTCATCTTCTAGCTCCATCTGAAGCTCTCTTTGACTCGAATAGTAGTCGATGTCATCTTCATTATCGCTGGACTCGTCCTCTGACATTTCACCATTTTCTAGCCGTCTCACAATGGCTTCGATATCATCAGGCTTCATTTTCGATAATACTTACCTATAAAGAAATTTATAAAAAAATAATCCCAACACCAAACCAAGCAAAAAGATTACAAAAATGCAAGGATGTATCCAAAAAATAGGTTTAGCTAAGAAATAAGTCGGTAGGTTTCATACAGCCTGGAATGCCTGAGGTACCAAAATTGATACCCACAAAAATAGCACGAATTTGTTCAAGCAAAGAATGAAATCGACCAAAATAATTATATTTAAGTAAAAATAAGATATTTACTCACCTCGAAATTATTTTTATTATGCTCAAAAAGAGAATTCGTCAAAGGTTTTTTGCACAAGACTTTCAAAAAGTATGTTCACGTGATCAATACGGCGGGAAAGCAAAATGTCATAGATAATCAAAAAATATTGACATCTGACATTTTTTAAAATTTTGATCGATAGAACATATGTATACATAGAGATTATACATACAGCCTAATATAAAAATAAATATACTGCAAGTATACATATGGTTTTTAAAAGTTCGGTATCAAAGAATGATGGGCACTTTTGTATGGACCCTGGCCGGCATAGCCAATAGAGTTCTAATGTCTGTTAGCTTATTGCTTATAACCTACAGTTACTGAAACGTAACAATTCATGTTATGAGTCGACCGGAAATGTACAGTCGACCACATAAAAAGTTTTATTTTCTGCACCTACTTTTGATTAGTAAGAATCATTTCTACAATGGAAAAGTTCATGCTATGGTGTATTTTGGCCAGCTTATCACTTGGGTAATTAACCTTAGGGTGATACCATAAAATAAAATACTTTTATTATGGTAACAACAAGCGCACAACTGACTGCCTCATTAGTCTAGTGG
This sequence comes from Subacronicta megacephala, assembly GCA_958496365.1. Taxonomy (NCBI): domain Eukaryota; kingdom Metazoa; phylum Arthropoda; class Insecta; order Lepidoptera; family Noctuidae; genus Subacronicta; species Subacronicta megacephala. The sequence continues at coordinate 7,803,430 of OY292513.1, read as the reverse complement.
TCCTAAGCGTGACTGATACGCTAGAGGCCTTGGGTTCGAACCCCAGGTCGAGCAAAGTGTTATTGGGTTTTTCTATGAAATTCTCAGCCAGGGTCTCAGAAAGCTTAGAGTCTGGATTTTTGCACGGTTATTGGCAAAAGGCTCGCCCCCTATTACACGGGATCAATTTAACATACAACGTTAAAAAGACAGAGATGGTAATATTCAGATCCGGAAAGGGGCCCGATAACGTGCCCAACGTGTATCTCAATGGCCAGTCTGTAAAAACAGTAGAAAGTTTTAAGTACCTTGGCCATATCGTAACATCAACACTAAAGGATAACAATGATATCGAGCGTCAACGAAGAGCCTTATGTGTGGTAGGGAATATGATTATCAGGAAATTCTGTAAGTCTTCTCCGGAAGTAAAAGTCACCTTGTTTCGTTCCTTCTGTCAGAGTTTTTACACTTGTCAATTGTGGACAGATTATACAAAGAAAGCAATTAATGGCATTCGAGTTGCCTATAATGATATCTTTAGGCAACTTATGGGACTACCACGCTATTGTAGTGCTTCAGGAATGTTTTTAGAGGCGCGAATTAATTCCTTCGAAGCCGTGCGCAGAAATCGTATTGCAAATTTTTTGACCAGGGTTGACAAGTGTAATAATACAATTATAGGGAGCCTGTCGGATAGAATTATTACTTCAGGCATGTATAAGCAATGGCTTGAAACCGCAGCCTGATAATAAGCGGCAATTTTATTGTATTTTATTTTCTATTTTTCTATTTTCGTTTTTGTATGTAATATGAATCTTGTGTTTGAAATAAATAAAAATAAATAAAAATAAATAAATAAATAAACATACTGGCGAAATGTGGGTGTACATTTGTACACCTCTGCCTAACCCTTCGGGGAATACAGGCGTGATGGTATGTATGTATGTATGTACACGCGCACAAAGTCGCATTAACTGATGATACCGATAGTAGGACGTAGGCAAGCAACGAGCAAATAACGACATGTAACTATTTAGTAAGCCCCATTGCTATTGCGCCCGGTCGTCATTTTGGAGACGTAATTTTCTGACATTATACCAATAAATTCTCTACAGTTAGCAATGCTGGCCAACCACTACTCGCCGATGACGTCATGTGTGTATTAAAAAAGATTCCAGCGCATTGGTTGGTTTAATTCCTATGATGTCTAGGTTGATATCTTTTTTCTCCGGTAGTTTACAGTGTTCAGCCCGTAATAAAAATTGAAGCTTATGATATAAGGTTTCATTCAATGTTATAATTAAGTTTATTGGATATACCGGCCAACTTGACCCATCATTCTTTGAAACTTAAGGTATTTAAGGGTTAAGTTTCAAATTCTTGCAAAATACAGGTAGGATATATTTCCATTCCACTATACACGATGTGTAAGTATTTGAAGAAAGGTTTTTTTTAAGAAAAGACTAGGAAATAGTAAAAACAAACACCAAAAACCAAAATTAAGTCTTCTGATATTCAGATAAATTAAAACTTAAAAAATAACGTATCAGTCTCTAGTTCCGATAGGAACCAAGGATTTAACCAGTCTTCAAAGAACTTAAATAATATTCTAACAAGATTAACGTTTGTCAAGAGTAATGTATTAAAATAATCATCTTTTTCAAAGTAGTAGATAATTAAGAATCATAATGAATGAGCGTTGATGATCATTATGAGGTAATAAGTCATATAAGGAATAGCAGTCTAATGGAATTACTGACTTTAGTTCCTGTAAGTGTTTGTACTTCTGGTTTGTGATTGGTATTCTATTTCTAAGCTCTCTCAGAGGTTAACACGTTGAGGGAGAGTATCCCACTAAGAATCAAAGTCGAGTTCATATTTAATGATACCGTCTTTGTCGGAACTCATTGTCCTTATATCGGTAACTTTCGGATCTCTAGTCTTTCGACCTGGCCGTATTGAAATTGAGGTATAGCGCAATGTATCAGGAGACGAAAAGTTTTAAAAATGTGTAGTCGACCATGATGGCTTCATAGGGATTTCTGCGGGTTTTTTTAGTTACCGACAGAAAGTCCCTTGGAATCTTCCAAGGGACTAGTCATTAGCCCATTTTTCAAGTTTCTTTCTATGGCACTATGCACACAGTCTCCTTCCGTCTGAGTGTGTACGATCTCAAAGTACTTTTGAATAATAGATATTATAGAAACTTTATATTGCATGGATTTGGATTGGATAAAATATTATTTTTTGTATTGGTTTGTGTAACCATCTGAGTAAATTATAATTGCTAGTCCTTTGGCAGGGAATGGCGAGTCAATCTATAATGAATGTTGCGTAGGTAGATGCTCATAAATCACCTTCGGTTTAGAAACGGAAGGTGACCTGTTACTAGGTACACTCATATGAAGCCAAATCGTAAATGGAAAAATTGTACACACAGAATTTGGTCTTATAATAAACGGCGTTTGCTGTAATAAATGGACACACCTTAACAGATTGTTAATCCATGGTCAAAACTATGCATTTTACATTAATAGCTTCACTTTTATCTTTCTTTTTTTCATCACGAGCTCGTTTTTTGCATAGGTGTAGGTACCTAACTGGAAGTCATCTTCAGACACATTACCAGTCTGATGACCCACACGGGTATTACACATGTCTTTCTTTATTGTATGGATAACTATATTCTTAGATTTTAGTGTTTGTGTAAATTTATTTATAGCATAGTCTAAAATTGTTTATACGTACTTTATATGTCATTGATATTCCGCTAAATGGGCTCTAGGTAGACGTACGATGTTAGTATTAAGACGATTGTAATGCGGCGGCATTTTAGACAACCCATCCAAAAAGGTATTAAGAGCATCCACGCGTCCCTTCTTCAGATAGATGCATACCACATTGTCCTTTTTTGTACCCAACTCTGTACTGAAAATGTTTCGAGACAGTGTCTGAAGAAATATTTCGCGACATACTCGCTTCTTGGTTGTGGTGCCATTATTAGGATTGTTAACAGGAAAAAAATAAATTAAAGTACCTGATCTTCTCGAACTTTCGGAAACTAATAGTCTGCCTTTTCCCAGAAAAGTTACGTTTATAGATACGTACACTTTTCGTGTGGCTAATCCATGTAATTCCAGAATTGATAGAATATCTTATTCCTGTCGTCATCTCCTACTTCATCTCGACATCTGAACTTACTCCTTCTGCAGAAATTCGAATCACACCTAAGTCCTAGAACCCTTGAGTTTCGAAATTGGGGCTGCACTTTTTCGTTTTGGCCGTTTGACCCTAGGTACTCTTTACCCTCCATTCGCAATCGCTCGGTAAATTTTTTTTCCATCTTTCTGGTTGAGCTTCTTTGAGTCGACGTCGGCCTTCTGTCATATCTCCATAGTGGAATACCTCCTCAATAGTTTCCGTTATTTGAATATTTGGTATTATTCATTTAATTATTTGATTTTTTGTATATTTTCGGAAATAGCGTTTATTGCATCGTGGTTGGGTGGTTCGTCATCGCTGTCATCATCTGGCGAAAAGTTATCACTAAATGTAGTAGTAGAATCTGGTCTAGGTGGTGGCTGTGATATTGGCGATGATGTCGGCGTTGCACATAATAACAACGGCAGTGACTCTGTCGCATTCAAGTCTGCTAATTGAATGAGATCTAGGTTGTTGTCATTATTATATGATAAGATCAAACTTTCTTCTGCTAGAAGTTCGTGCCATTCATTCGAATGTGGTTCTGTAAATGTGGCAAGGTCAATCTATTCCGAAATGGAAGTAGGAGTTGAAGTTGCGGGTGCTAAATTCTGTGCTTGCCGTGAGCTACTAATTATGTTGACTAGTTCATGAGCCCTGTTCCGCGGCGTCGAGAAATTGGCGCCAAATATAGGATGACCAAATTTAAAAGATATTTCTTCGACAGAATCTCATCCATACTAGTGACAATTTAATTTATGAGGTTAATACATTTGGATGGTTATACGTGTCGTCAAGGGATGGCGTAAATTTTTTTAAATGTAAATGTTGTGAATATAATATACCAAAATATAAACGCAGCTTAGGTATATCCTTTCCCAAGGTCTATTCTATTTTTGTACCAAATTTCATAAACGGTTCCGGGGTTAAACTTGAAAGCGTTACTTTGTTTGAACTTCTAAACGAACTTTCATCCTCTATTTCATCCTCACACAGGTCAAAATTTCAAAAACGCTAGAACAAATATTTATTTATTTCTTATCAAGTGCCTTAATATAAAGTTTCATGGTTTTATCTTGAAAAATTACGAACTCCCACACAAACTTTCACCCCCTATTTCAACCCCTTCAAAACTATTTTTTGCAATAAAAGGTAGCCTATGTCCTTTCTCAAGCTTGAGTCGATACCAGTACCAAATTTCATCAAAATTGGTTGAGTGGTTTAGGCGTGAAAGCGGAACAGGCAGGCAGACAGACAGACAGAGTTACTTTCACATTTATAATATTAGTAGGGATAGGGATGGTTTCATTTTCATTTGCCTGTATTGGAACCATATACCTACTTAATAATTTTATAGTAGGGTAGTTAGGTTAATGGTTTTATAGGCTACGTGTTAAAGAAAATCATGACCGGCGAAGCATACAAAAGGGGACCGAAACTCAATAGCTAGATTTTAACTAAAAAGATGTGTTTGGATTTGTCACGATTCACGTAAATGTAGGTATGTATGCTTGGTATATGTATATGTTACGAAAAATATTTTATTTCTGTAGCAATAAAGTTTAAGAATAGTTATTTGACTGATGCATATTTCTTTAGATTTTTGTGTACACACGGCTACACAGGTCAACCTATATCTACAAATCCAGTTTAAGCTGATCACGCATTGTATAGGCGTTCCATACAATAAAAGGTCAGCGTAAACTGGATTTGTATAGCTTGATGTTTAGCTGTGCGTACGTATTAATCGGCCATTATAAGATGTACCTATGTGATGATACCTATGTGATTTTGACAGTGCAATAAATTTTATGATTTTCTTCATTAGTTCTATCAATAAGAGAACAGTAGTAACCTCACTGAATCAGAGAGAAACACGCACATTGCTTTGTCAATCGGCGATGTACCTACTAAGTATGCTACATTAATTATGTTCATTATTTAAAGGCGTTGCTCGGTATAATCTGCAGCTTCAACACTTATCATACTAGGTAAGTACAGTAAATTACTGTCAACTCTCTTCTAATACAGTTATTTTTTTACAGTCGTCCTTGTGCCACTTCAATCTTCGTGGCTTATGAGATGATGTAGCGAGTTAGTGCCAGAAAACGATTTAAAAATAAAACTTGAATTCTGCCATACTTCAAATATTCCATTTAACTTGATCTGATTGTAAGATTGAACTTTGTTCTTGAAAAAACAAAAATATGAATTTCTTTCATTATTTATAATAATCAGTAAGCAACCATTCGCTTATCAAGTGGTCGCAGTATGGATTGTGATAGCAGGGATGTCTAGTTCCTGTAGAGTGTCGAAGATGAGCATATTCAATGAATGCTTTGCATGAAAGTGCATTAAAAAAACATCAAACTTAAAATTTTAATGAAGTTTGGTCGTAACTCGATCACCGGAAGATCATTAACTTTATTCACTAAACAGGTGTCCCGTTTTCATGGACACCTTTTATAATATTTTTTTTTCATACATACCTATAGCACATTAGTATATTTAGTATTACACTATTTATATTACCTACAATTTGCGGATATCGGTTTAGCAAAAAAAAATTAATAGTATCATTATGCAGATACAATAGGGATTCAAATAATAAATATAATACATTATCAATTACTTATTACATCATACGGGTGACTGAAAACATGCAATAAATCCAAATGGGTAGTTTAGTAATCATAAAGTACGTACTTATTTATTTCAACGTGATGTGATGATCCGAATTGTGCCAGATATAATGTTATTTGTCATTTTAAGTAATGCAAATAAGCTTCGTCAGGTATGCGTGAATTTATAAAAAAATATTTTCAAGATAGTATCACAACTATTTGCGCGGTTTTCGTTTGCTAGTCACTACCAGAAATAATAGCAACGCTTTGCACTTGCGGTCATTATCCAATAATTTTGTATTATCAAGAAAAGTAGCAGCAAATGCTCATGAGACGATGTCAATCTCCCTACCTACTCATAGGGTATGCGCTTAATGCCTGATATGCCTTACGCAGATCGGTTGAACTGTTCCTCACGAACGTATCGCACGCACGCGTCAGTTTGTGCTGATGGCATATGGAGGGTAGAGGTAAGGAGAGTCATCTCATATGGTAGAAAATCGAAAAAAATGTCCAGCTGTAAGCACTAAATAACTGATCAAAAACCTGCCAAAATGGCGCTGGTGTAGACAAAGGGTATCGTATGAATGTAGCAATTGTAAACGAATTGAAGTACGCCCAGTTAAAAAAATTAATACCTATTATTGTCGACTAAAGTAGTTACTTATTGAAAATGTTTATGATAAAATATGTCTTTTATTGTTATTAATTTTTATTGTTTAATATTATATTATTTATATTGTTTGAAATATACTAATTAACAGAAATACATAATTTTTTATAGTGAATAACAATGTTTTAATACCTGACCTGGACCTGTATAGATATGGAAATTTTGGGGCCCAGGTCGAATACATATACGTTTCTTAGTGAAGCACACGGGTCAAAGCGTTGGCTCGACCACTGCCTAGTCGCGGAGGCAGCTATTAATTCGGTTCGCAATGCATATGTGTTATATGATGTACTATGGTCAGACCATTTTCCCTTGGTTATAGAATGTAATTTAAATGTAATATTGCCAAAACTGTATAATATTAACAAAAATAAAAATGAGATCGTGTGGGGAGAAAGGAATCAACATCAAATAGACACATATACAACGGAATGTCACGAAAAATTAAGACTAATTGACTTCCCACACGATCTTCATGAATGTAGTAACAAAACATGTAAAAACTTTGGTCACAGAGTATTAATTGACAAGTTGTACTCCGACATCGTACAAGCCTTAAGCGGGGCCGCTATGGTAGGCCGGGCTAGTGGTAAAAGTTACTCAAAGAAAAGAAAAGTGATTACGGGGTGGAACAAACATGTGGCCGAGGCTCACGGGAATGCTCAACATAAATTTCAAGTGTGGGTATGGTACGGAAAACAAAATGCTGGGCCCTTTTATAACGAAATGTGTGCAACCAGAAAAATCTTCAAGTCCCGTTTGAAATGGTGTCAGGACCATGAAACTCAAATTAAAATGGACATTCTAGCCTCACATCATTCAAAAAACGATTTCCGTGCATTCTGGAAGCATACAAATAAGTTACAGAATGGGCCGGGCATCCCCGTGAGTGTCGACGGTGTGAGTGACCCTGAGAAGATTGCCAATCTTTTCAAGGATCACTTCACGATTAAATCTCCTTTAGGGCCGTCTCATACTGTGATCAGGGCTGAGCCCGGTGTGGCACTGGGCATGAAGATTAAGTCAGCTGAAATAGCTAAAACCATCAAATCGATGTCACGAGGTAAATCTCCAGGTCATGACGGGCTCAGTGTTGAGCATCTGCGATATGCTGGACCACATCTGCCACGAGTGTTGGCAATGCTGTATAGCTTTTGCGTGGGTCATAGTTATTTGCCTAGCGAGATGTTGCGAACAGTGGTTGTCCCTGTAGTTAAGAATAAGACTGGTGATCTCGCGGACAGCAATAACTATAGACCCATTTCATTGGCTACAGTAATCTCGAAGGTACTCGACGGTGTGCTTAATACACAACTTAACAAGTTTGTAACGCTACATGCGAACCAATTTGGGTTTCGACCTGGATTATCCACAGAAAGCGCCGTGTTGTGTCTGAAGCACACTGTTGCATACTATTCAAAACGTCAGACGCAGGTTTACGCTTGCTTTTTGGACCGTTGTGGTTGTGGTCAAAGTTGGAGAAAACGAAACTGCCAACTGAACTTGTAAATATCTTTAAGTTTTGGTATGGAAATCAGGTCAACAATGTACGATGGGCTGGGACCCTATCTCATTCGTATGGGTTGGAATGCGGTGTGAGGCAGGGCGGATTAAGCTCGCCCACGCTTTTTAACCTTTATATGAATGAGTTGATCGAGGGGCTCAGCAGCGCCAGGATCGGTTGTTATATAGACGGTGTTTGTGTTAACAATATCAGTTACGCGGATGACATGGCGCTGCTGAGTGCCTCGGTCTGCGGTCTCAGAAAAATAGATCAGACCATGTGTTTTCGCATATTCTTCACATTTGACAATCAAATGTGAAGAATATGCGAAAACACATGGTCTGATCTATAATGGTAGTAAATCAGAGGTCATGGTTTTTGAGACCGGGGGCCGTAGTCCAGATAGAATACCAGCAGTTATACTCAACGGGAAACCTTTGCATAGGACTCATAAATTCAAATATCTAGGGCATATATTGACCCCCGATCTCAAAGACGATGCCGATATTGAGCGTGAGCGGAGAGCGTTGTCGGTTAGAGCGAACATGCTCGCCCGCAGGTTTTCACGTTGCACACTTCCTGTTAAAATTACGCTCTTCCGGGCTTACTGCACAACCTTTTACATGTGCAGCCTGTGGGCTAGATATACTCGAAAAGCCTATAACGCTCTCCGCGTACAATATAATAATGCGTTTAGATTGCTGGTGGGGCTGCCCCGTTTCTGTAGCGCATCAGGGATGTTTGCCGACGCTCACGTAGATTGTTTTTACACAATGATGCGAAAGAGGTGTGCATCTCTGGTCAGTAGGGTGCGGGCCAGCTCCAACAGTATCCTAAGCGTGATCGCTAACAGGTTGGACTGCCCTTATGTGGGGCGTTGCTGCGCCATCTCCCACGGAATGGCAAAATAATAGATTGTTACTAACATAGTTTTAAGTTTTACTAACATAATGAGTCATGGTCACTTGAATAAATAAATTTTCTATTCTATTCTAATACGTTAATTGAGTAAAGGTTTCTATGATTTAGTCCAAAAATGTTTACTACTCCTACTCTAATGATATTTGGCGCTTCCTTTAAAATTTACCCTAATGCTAATGTGACGCCACCCTAATTTAATGCATTTTTACGGACACTTTTTCATATACACAGATGATTCTCCTTACCTCTACCCTCCATATGATGGCCAAGCACCAACAAAGCCCACGTTACATATTTTACAGTTATAGCACTCTATGGTACAACTAAATAAAAAATATATCTGTTTACCAATACTTATTCGCTATCTGAATAATCGAAACCTTACTTATCACCCTGTCAAATTTCTATGCTAAGATACCTACCGAAATCGTAAAGTTGTCAATTAAATAGAGTCATGCTCCACAAAGGCTACATTCAATCCTATCTTCATTCGGTGGATCAGAATACTTTTCGCCACATAAGGGGCAGTAATACTCATTTTCGTTATTCTTTTTTTTGGCAGTCTCAGATGATTTCGTACTTGTTTTCTTAGTTTTAAGTCTTTGTTTCAAATCTGGTCGTATTTTTTTTTTGCTAGTCACAGATGATTTCGTACTAGTTTTCTTAGTTTTAAGTCTTTCTTTCAAATACAGTCGTATTTTTTTTAGCTTTAATTTTTCTTCTTCTTTTTTTTATCACTGATAGGCTTACGCTTGACCACAACTTGCCTGATGTTAAGCATCGAAGTGGTCTGCGATGGAGCGCGCTTGCCTGAGCTTGTACAGACGACAATGGTATGAATTCTTTGCTGGTTGAAGCTACAGGTGTTGGTGAAGATGCAGTGGTGGCTGAACTGGTGTTTGTCACTGTACATGGTTGAGCGATCTCTAAGAAGTTTTTTCCAGTTTTCTTGTCAGCGTTGGATGATGTCGATGTTTGCCCAGTAGTCAACAGCTGATCTTGTGCAGTATGACTGAATGATGTGGTAACTGTAATGTTATTCAAAGAAGAGTCTTGCTCTAATATAGAAATATTATAAAATATCGAAAGTGAAGTCGTTCCTGCAGTTTCCAAAATTTCTTGTGTTGGCTGTGTAGAAGAGGTTGACGCTACTAAGTTTGTCAAATGATTTGCGCGTAATGGAATTGAATCTTCTTGGAAAGGTTCCTGTGCTGCTGTAGTTGGCAACATCTCTTCTAAATTTTGTGCAGGAATCATGTCAGTTACAGACGCTGCCGCGAAATCTTCCTCCGAAAAAATGTCTATTGGCCAGATTCCAGAAACTTTGAAACCTGAAACTGCATTGCTATGCGAAGCTGCTTTTTGGAAGGCCTCATTCACCAATTGAGCTATTTCGGTTTGTCCAATCACGCGGCCTGGATGGTGGCTTAGCCATTTATCGTAAGCGAATTTTGTTTTCAGACGCCCAAAAAACCCACGATCCCCAGGGCTGCATCTTGTGGCTACTGTGAGGTGGAAGAGTAATCATGTGAATACCATTATCACGACAAAACAGTATTGCATTCAGAGAGATGTGGCTGCTGTGGTTGTCTAAATTTAACAAGACGGGATTATCTTTGGTTGACTGAACATTGTCTTTGAAGTGGCGTAGGTAGTCTAGAAACAGGCCCGTATTACGAATCCTGAATCAGAAATTATTCCAATACTACCTTCGGGTGCATTGTTAAGCAAATAACCTTGCATTTTATTTCGGGGAAAAATAAACGCTGGAGGAACATAGTTTCCAGTTGCACTCATTGCGCAAACTAGTGTAATCGTTTCGCTTCTTTCAGCAGAAACGATTTTGCCCACCAGCTTTTTTCCTTTCACCGATATTACTTTTGGAATTTTCTTTGGTACAGTATTCACTCCACTTTCATCCATATTTTATATTCGGCTGGGTACAAATTTGTGTTTGTTGTAGAGGCTCTGCAAGTTGTCATAAAATCTTGTAACTTGAATTTTATTTAATCCCATGGTTCTGGCAATACTAGTTGGGACTGGCTGTCACAATTTCAATTCAGGGAACCTTTTGAGAAATCCATATACCTAGTCTCGGCCAGCTAATTTTGCAGATGTGTTGAATCTATGCGTAATTTTATTTACTTCAGCATACTCATAAATCAACTACCGGAGGTTCTGCATAGTGAGACCATAATAAAGATCATCACTTTGTTTAATATAATTGTATATATCAGTCTCTTGCTCCTTGGTGAATGTCAAAGAAAATCTTCCCATGCTAGTTGCAGTCTTCCCAGCTTTTAAACGTTTTCGCAGAGTACTTTCCTTAAGTCTGACTTGAGATGCAGCTCTTCTTTTACTGGCACCCTTTGCAATTAATAATTTTGCGGCTTCCAGCTGTTCATCTGTGACGATGCATCTATCCGGAGCTTTCCTCAGATAATCTCGAGGCATTTTGATTTATATTTGTACGCTGAAACAAAACATAACAGCACATATACAAAGAAATGCTAGCGGGGTAAGTGTGCGCATGCGCATACTTACCTACCTTACATCTTGTACACTTACCTTACATCTTGTGTTTTTAGCCTTTGTATACCTTTGAATAAATGTATGTATGTATATTCTATAAGTTGTGGTTGTTGAATAAATACATTATTAAATTATAATTTCGCTACGTTCTGATTTTACTATTATATTTCAACATATTAACATATATTTTTTAAGCGCCTATGCTATCCAAGTGCAACTATGATCACTCCGGATCTGGAATACACAGTTCTTTTACATTAAAAGCCAAGAGTGCATAATTGCTGTGAGATAAGTGTGTCGCAGTTTAGTTTCGACGAGCAGATGTTAACAAAAAATGACATAACTTTAATATTGCTTATCACATTGAATGTTTAGTGGCTAACAAATTTAGGATGCTTATCGGACACGTTTTCGTTGCTTATCAACATAATATAACAGAATTGAAAGTCCACATAATTTAACGAGGTTTGAACTTTTACCTAGATAGGTTGAAAGATTTTTTGTATTCCAATTGCGTCGGTTTGATTATGCGTCTAATATGGTGTTCTTATTAAATTTTATATTCTTTTTCTATTCTAAATCTAGACTCTGTAGGTCTAACATTGTAATCAAACCCAGAATAAGTTATATTGTTATATTCTAACGTGTTCTAGTTGTGATTACAACAAAATGTCAGTACTTACCTATTCCATCTAATCTAATAGGTAGATACCGTTTGACAGTTTTGACGGATTGAAGAATAGGGAAGGGGTCAAAGAAATTAGTTTCTACAATATCTGATTCTTACTTGATATCGATATCTTTTCTTTGTATTTACTAATTGATCACAGTTTTTATTTATACAGAGGTGACTTATTTTTAATTTGACTTAAAATCATTTATTTTCATGAAGTATTTTGTTAAAAACTAGCGTATGGTTTTTTACACTGATATTTTCATTAATGTTAGTTTCATTCAGAGATTTATGCTTATTAAATTAAATGCCAGCATAAAACAAGCCTGGATTGTAAACGCTCGCTATCAGTTAATTCGATTGTTCGGATTCTTTTACCGATTATATGTGTGCAGGTGAATTTAAGGAGTCACAATACTACGTTGAAGGACCTGACTACATGACTTTGAAATATAGTCTAGAAAAAAAGCTATCTATTGTATATTATTAGCCTTTTTTGAAGGATTTTAATTTAAATTAAGTGATTATGAATTGTACATCTTGTGATAAAATAAAAATAGCTTCATAATATCATGTTTTTACGATGAAGGTTATTGAAATTGTGTGAGTTACGCCTATGCAAAGTTATTTCGGCCTGAAAAGAATGAAACGTCAAACGGTACCTATTAGATTGGATGGACTATAGGTACCTACTTATAAAACCCCAGCGTAATCCATGTCACATTAAATTGAATGAATGACATTACATAAGAAGAACGAAGATCTTTAAAGTTTAGATAGAGCCACGGCCATATCTGAGGAAAACTATTGGACGTTTGCCTGAGTTTGCTTGCGTGATGCCGTATGCAATAGGCGCAATTGATACGTGCGCCATACCTACGTAAAGTGATGGCCTTGTGATATGACCATTAGATTGCCAAGTCAATGATCTCGAGTTCGAATTCAAAGCACACACCTCTGACTTTTCTAAGGCATTTGCGTATTAATTAATAATCACGCGCGTAAACGATGCGAAAAACAAAACTTCGTGATGAAACCTCATTGCTTGAGAGATTTTTTTGACGGCGTGTGAAGTCCTCAGTAGGCTGGCCTGGTAGATTATATATAGCCTTATCTCTCTCGTTCTGAGGAGCCCCGTGCCCAGCAGTGGGACATTGTAATGCAGCGGTTCCTAACCTTTTTCAGCCGCGGATACCCAAGGAAATCAAGCATAATGCCAAGGACCCCTGAGTGAAAAAAAGGTGCAATTTTCGGTCAATATTATATTTTAGCATTGGAAATTGGAAACAATGTTGTAATGGTTGGATGAAGATGACATATTTACGTAATAGGCAAATACTGTTATTTGCCTATTTACTTGTACCATATTATGCACAGAGCAATAATAGGCATGATGACTGATTTTCAAAAACTGATCTAAAATATTATTTTGTAGGTATATACTATTTCCGAAAAATATTTGTTTTCTGCAATTAGAAAAGGTTTTTGATACAAAAATGCGATTTTAATTCAATGTTTTTAAATTAGCGCGAAAACGGTCCCTGGTGTCATGGTGTCTGCTTATGACGTCACTTCTATGTTTTGACATCGTATACAATAGGAGATTAAGGCCGGGTGGTACTTTTTTAAGTAGTAAATAGTAAAATTAAAATCTGAGAAAATAAATGTATATTGTTGAGTATATATTCTAGGGAACACATACAAGGGAAACACGATTTGATAAAGTTGCCTCGATAGAATAAATTCACAAAGATACCTCTTTTTTTTGTAATTTTATCTTCCATTTTCGGTTTTATTCTTAAAATAATAAAACCGAAAATGATTTGACATCATGTTTTATTTACTAAAATAAAGTTCATAGATAGCTCGAGAGATTTTACCCGATAGATTTTCTTTATTACATTAAATTATTTATCAATTATTCAAGTAAGTTACGAGGCGAGACACTGACTGAGCCTGAGCCTCGCCGAATGGATCGTAAATTATCTACTTGAATAATCAGTTCCTCACTCCTACGATGGACCCACATGAGAAATGCAATGGCATGTTTGCAGCCTCCTTGTGAGGCAACACAGTCATGGCATTCTACCGATATAACTTGTTCCTTTACTTCGTCAACTATTAACGTCACTGCATATAACTTCGCGTGGACCTTGTGTTCTGGGCAGATTTTTGATTTAACTATAAGTACATAGATTTCCATCGCGTTTTAACTGAACGTAGCTAATCGCGTCGTCCCCATAAGATGGCCTGGAGGATCTAAAACAAAGAAATCGATAGGAAAGTATATTTTATAAAATCAAAACATTATTATAACTAAACATACGAAGCTGTCCTTTTTAAAAGAGTTTTTTAAAAAATTATAGTAGGTATAATACAAATAATAATAAATAATACTTACATTGTAGTTTTAACATTCCTAAATTCTGCTTAACAGAAGTCTTTGTTTAATACCAGGAACTGCCCCAGCATTAACAAATCAACTCTGGGCAAATTAGAGCTGTTTGCCTTGGTAAACCCTTGTTCCATTATTTAATAAGTTCTTACACAAGTTGTAGGACAAAAGCTAAGTAATATACATTTAGGAAAAACATAATAAACAATTTTAAGCGCGGAGATCGTCGAAATTCGTACGAAATTTACGTGACTGACAGTTCAACATAGATGTGACATAATAGGCATGATGACTGATTTTCAAAAACTGATCTAAAATATTCTTATGTATATACTATTTCCGAAAAATAATTTTTTTCTGCAATTAAAAAAGGTTTTTGATACAAAAATGCGATTTTAATTCAATGTTTTTAAATTAGCGCGAAAACGGTCCCTGGTGTCATGGCGTCTGCTTATGACGTCACTTCTATGTTTTGACATCGTATACAATAGGAGATTAAGGCCGGGTGGTACTGCAAAGCCCACATAAAAATGTTTTTTTTAAGTAGTAAATAGTAAAATTAAAATCTGAGAAAATAAATTTATATTGTTGAGTATATATTCTAGGGAACACATACAAGGGAAACACGATTTGATAAAGTTGGCTCGATAGAATAAATTCACAAAGATACCTCTTTTTTTGTAATTTTATCTTCCATTTTCGATTTTATTCTTAAAATAATAAAACCGAAAATGATTTGACATCATGTTTTATTTACTAAAATAAAGTTCATAGATAGCTCGAGAGATTTTACCCGATAGATTTTCTTTATTACATTAAATTATTTATCAATTATTCAAGTAACTTACGAGGCGAGACACTGACTGAGCCTGAGCCTCGGCGAATGGATCGTAAATTACCTACTTGAATAATGGGTTCTTCACTCCTACGATGGACCCACATGAGAAATGCAATGGTATGTTTGCAGCCTCCTTGTGAGGCAACGCAGTCATGGCATTCTACCGATATAACTTCTTCCTTTACTTCGTCAACTATTAACGTCACTGCATATAACTTCGCGTGGACCTTGTGTTCTGGGCAGATTTTTGATTAAACTATAAGTACATAGATTTCCATCGCGTTTTAACTGAACGTAGCTAATCGCGTCGTCCCCATAAGATGGCCTGGAGGATCTAAAACAAAGAAATCGATAGGAAAGCATATTTTATAAAATCAAAACATTATTAAAACTTATGTTTAGTTTTAATAATGTTTTGATTGAAGCTGTGCTTTTTAAAAATGATTTTATTTTTTTAATTATAGTAGGTATAATACAAATAATAATAAATAATACTTACATTGTAGTTTTAACATTTCTAAATTCTGCTAAACAGAACTCTTTGTTTAATACCGGGAACTGTCCCAGCATTAACAAATCAAATATGGGCAAATTAGAGCTGTTTGCCTTGGTAAACCCTTGTTCCATTACTTAATAAGTTCTTACACAAGTTGTAGGACAAAAGCTAAGTAATATACAATTAGGAAATACATAATAAACAATTTTAAGCGCGGAGATCGTCGAAATTCGTACGAAATTTACGTGACAGCGACAGTTCAACATAGATGTGACGAAATTGAATCTGATTGGTGTTCAACTGAACATGGCGGACTAGTGTATTTTGTAGTTTTATTTTATCAAATAAATTAATAATCCCGTCTTATAAATAAAAATAAATATTCTTTTCTAAACATATTAATTATATTTCAGTATATGAACATATTATTTTAGTAATTCTTGCTTACTGTCATCATGCCTATTGAATCTGATTAGTGTTCAAATGAACATGGCGGACTTGTGTATTTTAATTAATAATCCCGTCTTTTAAATAAAAAACATATTACTTTTCTAAACATATTAATTATTATTAACAGTATACGAACATATTACGAGTATTTTAGTAATTCTTGCTTACCATCAACAATAAAAAAAAATTACAAGTTTGTTGTTTTTACACAACGCTTACTAAAAGTCTGCTATAAAATGTGTCTTATCTCCTCAGTGTGATTCATATTTGTCTATCTTTTACATACAATTGTAAAATAACATTATTTTGGAAGCTATTATAATAAACTTACAAAGCTTTTTCACCGATAGTCAATGACAAGTAATATTGATTTATGTAAATAGGTCTTTAAAGACACTTGTAGAAGTCATTTCTTCTTTTTTTAATTAGATGGCGCCGGCGTTTCCTATCAGATGACGTCTCAGAAGAAACACCGAAACCCTTAGAGGAATCGTGGTCTCTTTTAATGTCTAGACAGTGGTTATGATATTACTAGATATGCGTACCTATATATATTACCAGGTTTGTAATGAACTAGTCTTTTAAAAAAAGTGCCTTAGCAGCTTTGAGTTGACCTGTCTTAACGCATACATCAGTCATCGTGTAGCTAAACCATTTTAAGGGAGCCCAATGACGACGACGATTTGTATTGGATACACATTAATATTATGTTTATCCCATTAAAAATATTATTGACGTTTCTTTGCTTTAATTTAAGATAAAAGTTTCCTAACAACATCATTACATGGTTAAAATAAAGCCGTTATTTACTTCTGTCCGTTTATGCGGCTGTATTGTGAAAACATTCACGCGAACGAAGTTGCGGGCAAGTGCTAGTTTGTAATAATCTAACGTCATCACGAAACGAATCCTTTGTACAAAAATTGTCGCGCTACGTACCCATTGTACAGTTGAGTGTCGGTTGCCGAGTAGGCCAGTGGATATTTATACAACGCGCGTATAACACATTGTGCTCACTGTTAAGTGATCGATTGGTCGTTCGGAATGATTTTTGTGTTTCTACTATTGTTCACATTGATTCTGTATGCAATTGTCACTACTATAAAACCTAAGAAATTTCCACCAGGTGAGTTTTGGCGTGATTTTTCATTGAAATGCAATCATATACACTACTATTTTTTACCCGGTTAATTACAATAAATTGTATCATTTTTTGCTTATGTATTTATGTCATACGATGCGGTTAGATTTCCCAATATAATTTTAGTTTAAATTTCACGTTACGCGTCAGCATTACATGAAATTATTATGACCTTTTTAATTATATATCTCGATCGATTGTTCTCAATATCAGCTGATTGTATGATTTGTGCGAATGAAATGCTATTTATTGTCAATAAAAATCTGTCTACAAAATATGGTTAAATCTGATCTATTAAATCACAATACATGATATTGTTCACTGTGTTGTCCATGATTTTTTACTACTACTGATGGCCTAGTATCAAAATTCTCCATGACTGACATTTAAATTTTGAAATGGGCATGGGTACACTTTGGATGTAAAAACGACGGACTCAACAAGAGACGACGAGATTTCAGTTAGGTAATCTGCATACGGATTTATGAAAGTGTAAAATACAGCGAATAAAGTCCATATTTTTGATGTAGCTGTTTAGTCATCTCGCGGTTGGCATTGCGCCGCATGGAGTAGGTTCGATTTCCGCCCGAGGAAAATATTTGCGTTTCATGAATATTTGTTTCGGGTCCCGTTGTATGTTTATGAAGCTCTTGCGTCAATGCTTGTATTCTAGCTTTCCTTTAAAATATTAAGAAAAGAGTCTTAGCTACAGACAATAGTGAACAAAGTTTTGAGATAATACGGATTTGGCTAGTATGGCATAATACGTACTTTACGGTAATAGTTATCCAATTCATGGTCGCCGCCGCCTTCTATTAAGAACAAGTTATGTTTGCGATCGAGGTGACAGACCGGGAGAGAATCATCCACTCTTACCTTCATGGGCTGTGGCTTACGGGGTTTGGAAGGCTGACTTGGATATTTAACCGTCCGACCAGACAATGGCCCTTTTAGGTGGCCAGTGTGTAGCAAAAACCTGTCTTCGAGTAATATGCGAGGCAGGGCTTCGCCTTGAAGAGGACCAGCGATTGCGCTGGATCTTAGCTTGTCTGGACCGTTGTGAATGATCAAGTACTAATACCTAATTATACTACGTAGGTAGGTATAATTAGGTACTTGTAATCATTCACGCTCCTTGGCCCCGTCTATAAGGCGCGTGAAGTAATTTCAAGGTGATTTCAATTTGTATTGTAAGTAAAACAAGTTGGGTCCTCTGATGCTAGTGGCTGATGGAAGACCGGTTGGGGTTGCGGAGAAGGCGTTTGCAAACATTGGGTTTTGATCATAAGTCAATGGTGAAATAGCGAGTGGTTTCAGTGTAA
This sequence comes from Subacronicta megacephala, assembly GCA_958496365.1. Taxonomy (NCBI): domain Eukaryota; kingdom Metazoa; phylum Arthropoda; class Insecta; order Lepidoptera; family Noctuidae; genus Subacronicta; species Subacronicta megacephala. The sequence continues at coordinate 7,784,681 of OY292513.1, read as the reverse complement.
CACAAGCACAGATACATTTACGAAGAGAATGCATTATTGCGAATTTTCTTTATATCGATAAAAGCGAATGTAAATTTATGTACAACATTTGTAATGCTTGATCATTAGCATCTTCCTGCCCTTTCATAATTTATTAATCACTTTTTTTTCCGGTTATGGGTTCAGCATACTTTCAAGCCGACACTTTCCTAGCACCTCTCCGTCAGCCTGTTCTGGACCTCGGGGCTACACTCACTAACTAGTAAATGTCGTCGGCATACAATATGAACTAGGGAGCCTCTCATCGAATGTCTGACGTAAGAGCGTCCATGATTATCACCGACGCCTGGTGTAAGCCCACATTAAAGCTAGAAGTTGTGCTAAGTGCGGACCGAGCTTTGGTACTACATCGATCGTACATACATCCCTCGAATCAACTGCAAATACTTCCCAGGCGTACCTTTCTCCATTTTTTTGATATTATTTAATTAAAAATAAAGAACCTATATTACTTAGGTACATATGAGTTAGAATCGTGAAGATCACATGTTTTAGGGAATATCACAATACGGCCATTGACGTTAGAAAAATGATGCGATGGTATGTTATGTTTATACTGTCTCATACAAAGTGAGAGAGTACAAAAAGAAATTTTGAGTAGGAAGACAGCATTATCTATTTAGTAAAAGGTTTATGATTGGCTATTAACAGTAGTATAGAAATTAACACAATTTTTAGAAAAAATACAAGTTTTACGATTTCAATGTTGGTATTTAATATATTTATGAAGGGAATGTTCAATATAGAGCACTTAAATTAGTTGGGAAAATTTCAAGATCATGAAGCAACAAGTTCAAAAGATTATTTTCCATCGATTTCCTTTAACTATGAGACTTATTATTTTAAGTATTTTTTTCCTTATATCTGTGCCTAAGTAAATGTTCCCTTCACTGCTCTGGATAGAGACCAGAGAGGTGAAAAAAAATGTAGAAAAAATGATCAACAAGGAAAAGGAATTGAGCAACGATATACGACAATCATCATGTTTTTGATAGAAATCTGACAATTTTGAATTTTATAAGCAATTAAATAGATTCATATAGAACTTCATCATTATTTTTATTGGATACGAAATTTTAATTGGCATGAACCCACACAAACGCAGACATGCTTGTCATCAAAACGCAGTTCGCAATAAAACATTAGGAATTTGATACTACCATTCATAGAGTGATGCAACATACAAGCTTTGTGTCTCTTTAGTAACGTTACCCTAATGTACCATTGTGATTGAACTGTTAGTGTGTTAAGGGATTACACTATGCCAATGTTAATCGAATAAAAAAGATATAATAGTAGAACAAAAAATATATATATGTGCGCTACTCTTTGTATTAAAAAATTATGTCTGAATAAAATCTCTTCTAAAGTATAAATGAAGTAATTAAATAATAGGTATATAGAAACCTCGTAAGGTTAAATTCCCTAATATTATTAATCACCGCTATATTACGAGTAGGTACATAAAATGTCGTTTGTTTTCGGATGTAAGCAGAGTGCAAATAAATCGAAACTAGCGCCGCTTCTGCGGAGATATAATGTTGTAGGGCGGTGTTTAAGTCAAAGGTGAACTTATTTTTTTTTAAATATACCATAATGATTCAACCAAAGAACTAGGTGCTTTGTTCCATAAACCATGCCATTAAACAGGTATTTCCGCCAAATTCTTCGCTTGACAGCACAAATTCTCGGGAATTGTACCACAGAATGCTGAAATTTGATTAGCCAATTTACGAACTTTCTTAGATAGATATTATTAGATTGTTATGTATTTGGTTTCTACAGTTAATAATCTAATAATATCTATCTAAGAAAATTTTCAAATTTTGATGTTTGCAAAATTAAAATTTGTTCGTACGCATCGCATGACACAAATTGTAATAAGTAATGATAAAATACGCTTGTAATATACAATATACAATTATTATTAATCATTGTAAATTATTAGGCGTAATCTACCAATGTCATTTCGGCAACCTAATTTATCGTCTTATATTGTAAACTCCCCTCTTTCCCACACAGTACACAACAGAAGTAAGCTTTTTAGTGCCAGTAGATAATACAATATGTAGCAATAAAAATTACAAGTGTGTATTATGTTTTTTTAATGATTGTGAAAACTTTGTGATTGTCCTCGATTTTGTGAAAATCCTCACGTAAACCGTGTAACCATAAGAACACACGGGTTTGGTTTTAATTTTTCCTACTATGAACTATTTATAGTTCCCTTCCGACGCCGCGCCGTATGGCGGAGACAATCAGTTGTATGGCTGAGTAAGCAGTTCCGCAACTTTTCAATAGGTGGTGTTAGGAGTCTCGGAAATATAGTTTAAACTGCCTTATATTATGATAATTAACGTTTTATATTAGTGTGATCTTACATCGAATAAAAAAGTAAGATGGAGGATTGCGAACAACGAAGTGAAGCCGGCTAAAACTACGCCTAGCCGTGTTCAAACACAATTACACGCACGCACACGTATACCGAAACTACGCCTAATCTTGTCAGTCGAGCTATCGCTGCACGTCTATCAATACGTCATCAAAAATATGATTTATTTACAAGTAAAATGCCGAATTGTGCTGTGAAAGGATGTAATTGACTTTACACACTTATTCAGTTTATGCTACAGCGCCACTTTGCCGCTCTTATAGGTCGATTTCTCCAGGTCTACAAAAACCCGCTCCGCCTTATCTATTACCTCTTCGTTTGTGCAAAACCTCCTCAGCCAGGTATCCAATTTAGGGAACAGGACATGCTCGTTTTCACCAGACACACCTAAGTCATCTCTTAAATAAGAGGCTCCTATCGTAGGTAGCTCCTAAATACACACCTTACCTAATGTCATTCTCACCAAGCTGTGGTAAGTTTATTTTTTATTTGAATATCTTTTTTATTATAACATTGGTATGGTATTCGTTAAAATTTTAAAATTCCTATAATCAGGTAAACTATATTTTTTATCATAAAACGTGGTTTTTCAACTATAATTATAACCGACACAATGGCCAAAAAACAAAACGAAGTCAAAATTTCACGCCTGAAGGGAAAGTCAAATAAAATAATCTAGTATTGCTTATTAGCACCACTGTTAAGACAACAATATCCTAAAAAAAAAATGTAATACTCCTTCCATGTTTTAAATAATTTCCTTACTTTGTGTAAATCATCTAAGAACGGAGTCATGGAAGAAATAATAGAATATCAACACCATCACACTATTTAATATAAACCCAATCAACGATGCCAATAATACAATAAAAATAGAATCACTTATTAACATATTGCCCGGGCGTCTTACTTTAGAATGATGGCGGCAATTTCTATAACTCGCAATGTGCACTGAGTAATGTCAAAATGACTTGACAATTGACAACTGACAGTTTAATATTAGAATGACATCAAGACATCTGTATGATCTTAGTGTCACATAACTTCAAACTCGGATAAATCCACTCTACCCTTTATTTATGGAGATAATTTAAAAAAAAGTGATAAAAGTTTTAATTCCATGTTTTTTTTTTATTATGACAGTATTAAAGTAAACGACCCCGTTTAGTTAATTCAGTATTAAAACCATTAATTCTTTCAAAATTTTAATATTTAGATTGGGCTTACCTTCATTTGATATAACGGAATGAAATTTATCTATCTTTGAAAAAACTCAGGCTGGATTTATAGAATTTTGTTTTAATAGATCTGGACTCATCTGGATTTGATAAAACACGATTACAACTAGGGATGTTATAGTGCCGAAATCGCGGAATACTATCGACAGTCAAATTTGTCGAAGCTAACTGAATAAACCTAAAAATAATACAAAAAATAAGGAAATATAGTTTTATTTTGCAAAAATAGGCTGTAAGTACCTAATTTGCAAAAATTATCTATAAAATGCACTATTAAAGAATAGGATATCGTTTGAATATAGTTTGCTACATTGAAAAGCCTTGGTTTTATGACCGCATGTTGGTTTTATTGGTGGTCGATTGGTTGAATATCTGAAAATAGATGAAAGCTTTAGTTTTAAATTTTTGTCACCTAACGAACCTAAGCAGCTAATGCCCATTATAAAAAAAATATTCTCGCCATTTGCGAGCAGGCAAGATATTCCACAAAGTAATGCGAACAATAAATCCAAATTATTCTGTAACAGTAGAACAACAAAATTATAATAAACCGATAACGGTAAGGACATCACTAGTGCCATCTCAGGATTCCGAACGACACATAGTATAGTCATTTCAAACTTACCGAATTTTCGCTCTATCCTCTATCTTACGGCGAAGTTTTATATTAGGCTGCTAGCGGGCTTTAGTTGGTGACACAATTTTAATGGAATTATCCATGGAAACGGTCTAAATAATAAAAATAAACAATAAAAAAGCGAGAGTGTAAGTACGGTGCTACTGTCGCAGGGTTTACATCATCTGGCGGCCATGCTAAACAAATGTAATAAGCTGATTCGCTCTCATTGACTTAATTACATTTGAAAAAAAAAAAACTGTCCCATGGATTTATCTGACTTAGATAAAATATGATTTTGACGGTCTATTTCTCAAGAACCATGCTGATTTATACGCAACTGATAATTCTCAAAAAATCTCAGTATTGGATTTATCCGAGTTTGAAGTTAAGCGACACTTATAAACTGCCTCATTAGTCTAGTGGACCTGAGCGTGACTACTACGCTAGAGGTCCTGGGTTCGATCCCCAGGTCGAGCAAAGTGTTATTGGGTTTTTCTATGAAATTCCCAATAGCAGCTCGGAGTCTGGACTTGTGCCCGGTTAATGGCAATAGGCTCGCCCCCTATTACATAGGACCTAAACATACCGGCGAAATGTGGGTGTACATTAAGTACACCTCTGCCTAACCCTTCGGGGAATACAGGCGTGATGGTATGTATGATGGTACGACACTTATAAAGTACTAAAATATCCCCAATATAAGTCTTGTTACAGCCGGCCATCCTTCAATAACGAGTCCCTTCGTTTCTTTTTCCCTTAATAATAATAATAAAATAATGTAACGTTATATATAAATGATATACACTGTCACAATACTTGACAATTAACTATGCTTTATTAATTGTCGCGTTATCACTTAACAAGGTGTTATGGTCTATAGCCTTGCGATGTGAAAGATACTTCCTTCACTCTCATAACGCAAACCGCAATATTTTGGACTACTCATGGGCGACGAGTTCATTCGCCACTCTTGCCCAGCCCAAAATATTCTCACTCAACCTACATTGTAGTCATTCGGTGTGAAGGCTACTTCTTTCACCGATACATAGTAATGGCTGCGGTATTTTGAAACACTCATGAGCGGCGAGTTCATACGCCAATCTTGCCCGACTCAATGTACCCTATTGATTCACTGATTCTATTATTATAGTCGTGCGGTGAGAGGGTTACTTCCTTCACCGTGACACTGCTTGCTAACGTCTGAGGTGCTTTGAGCCACTCGTGGGCGGGTACTTCCTACATCTACTCATCTTTATTGGCAAGTTCATATGCCATTCATTCAGCTAAGTTAGAATTAATTAAACTTATAAGTATAAGTTACAATTGTTTAGTCTGATATACTTTTATCCTAACATCGTGTCTTACTTATAAATTCTAACTAGTTGTCGAATCAGGACAATGTTCTTAATCACTACCATTTAATTTATCAACATAATATAGTCTACAACAAATTCTTAACAATATCGTTTGTTTTAATTTCTATCAGAATTGTCACTTACGTCATCATTGCCTTTTGAACACTTCTTTTGATCCTTCAATCTAGGACAGTTGTACAGAACTATAAAGTGTCGATTGGTAACACTTTACAATCGGTTTGGGACACTTGAAACTGGGGTGACCGACACCTTGACAGTTAGAACATGTCACAGGTCCTCTTGAACTGTAATTTTTAATGGATGCAGTACTATCTGAATTTCTGGTAGAGTTATGAATTACCGATGTACTATTCGGAGGTTTGTCTCTATTATGATATGATATTTAATGGTTTTGAACGAGCACATCTTCGGGTTTATGAAATTTCGCTGCTTGAGCACCTACACGTACCCCTCTGTCGTTAATAATCAAGTGCTTGCCTTCCAAATATCATAGATCTATTCAGTAAATTTATTTTTTCAAATCAGGAACTGGAAAATCATTCACGATTCGCCTTTCATATAAACATTTTAAAAAATCTGGAAAGAGATTTATAGCCATAAGTCTAATTTCTTGTTGTCATCTGTACTTTCGTGTTCATTGTCATAAGGAGAGTGTAGTTTTCTCGGTGTAATGGAAGAGGTGTCTCGACGCATGTTTTTGTTGCTAATGGTTCTCTGAATATAGTTACCTACTTGAAATAGGTTCAGGCGTCTCAAACAGTCGGTTCAGTAAACCTGCTAGTGAGCAAACTTGTCAATGGGATGGATTAGCTGGTTTCGGAATAAGAGATGGCTTTTTCCGACATGACAATTTTGATTGCTTTCTGTCTACCGTACTCCAGGCACGACCTGCTATTCGCAAAATGATTTCCAGAGAAAAGCTACCAGAACGCCTCGTTCTCAGTAATGTTACAGCCATCACTACGGTGATCATGACCACACTTAGTACAGCGGGGCTGAGACCTACAAATCGATTCGACATGACCAAATCTACAACACTTGCGGCACTGGATGGGTTGGTATATATATTGAGTAACAGGTAGCGCTGTGTAGCAACAATAAATTCTTTTGGGAACAATTGTCCGTCAAAAGTTATCCCGCATGTGTCCGTAGGTTTCCACTCCGCTACCCAATCTTTTTTTTTTTCACACATAGGCTTACGCTTGACCACAACTTGCCTGATGTTAAGCATCGAAGTGGTCTACGATGGAGCGCGCTTGCCTAGCAGATACCTATTCACTCTCGTCTTCAATCAATCTCTTACAAACTTCCTATTAATGCGGCGCACTTTAAGAATAGATCCGCAGCCTAAGGAGCAGATAAAAAGGATTTAGCCTCTTCTTCCACGATTTCTGACGGGACTCCAGTAACAATCCCCAACCTGGTAATATTGAATGACGGAATGAAAGCAAAACAGCCATTCTTACTCGAGTAGAGTGCTTTCTAAGAAGAAGTTAGCATCCTGAGGGGAAGCAAACTCTACCGACACTAGGTTTCTTCCAATACGTTTCAGGCCATCACGAGCAATATTGGCAATATTGTTCTTTGGTAAGAATAAACCAAAAGTTACAGTGTGGAGAGTGGTGCCAGCATTCGGTTGAGATCCTACTCGAGAGATTGTAATGAGGAATGGAGCCTTGTCAATCGCAGAATACTTGGTACGCCCACTTTGGTTTCCTGGTTGTTCGGGCGGAAGTGTTGAGACGGTTTCATCAACAAGCCGTTTTCGGGATCCAATCTGTGGTTCAGATATGCTGCAAACTGTATCAGCAAATTGGGATAGTGGGTCGGGGTCAGAGAAAGAAATATAAGAGGATGTAGCAAGGGACGGATCGTCAGGAGGATCAGGAGGTTTATTGATGTCCATGCTCATTAGCGACAGATATATATTAAAAGCGTACCTGACGTGCGAGAAAGCAAACATAGAACAGCATAGAACTAATAAAAACTCACAAAGCCACAATATAACACAAAACAAAATTACCATAAACACTCGGTCGACAGAATCCCGGCGGTAATTTTAATAACTGGCAATGTGCTTTGAGTAATGTCAAAATGACTTGACAATAATTGACAACTGACAATTTAATATTATAATGACGTAAAATGTAATTATAAATTTTAATTAAAAGTTCCTTATTTACACTTCTTACTTCCTTATTTACTACTCTTATTTACAATTCTAAAAAAATCATTTAAAAAAAAAACAAAAACAGTGGGCGCGACTAGGCGTCAAAGTATTCCTCAGCATCGCTGTCGTCTGGCATCGTGTCCAGAAGGCTGGCAGCATTACCACGTTGAATGGCAATGCTTATACGCTCCCCTAGGAATAAGCCAGCCCTCTGATCACGCGAAGCGTCGACCAGTCTTCTAGATATTTCTTTGTAGTAAGACGAGCACTCGGACCCCATGACCCAAGCGTTCGACCCCAAACGACTAAAAAATATAGCTACCCGATAGGTTGCTATACTTGCGCCGTTTGAGATTCTCCGCGGGAGCAGCTGCAGCGCCAGCGCAGCCAGCTGAGCTTGGAAGATGGGATGGAGTAAGGGTGTCAACACAAGTTGCATCCCACACCAAAGGCCTACCCATTTTTGAAGGCAAAAGCGACATACCGTCTGGTCTCTTCCAATCGTCACGTGACAAGCCATTAGGTTCTAAAACAGCTGGTACGTCGGCGATGGCAAAAGCATGACGGAGAATGTCATTAATGCTAGCATGTCGTGTAATGCGGCCTGCACTCCATGATATCCGAAGCTGTCGCCAGCCTCGCCACAGTGACAGCGATGCCGGGCAACACAAGGAGCGCCAAGACGAAGGCAATGTAGCGAGCCGAAAAGTTGTGTCAACCAACATGGTCCCATTGTTGGATGAAGGAAGTGGCCGAAGCCAGAGACCTGATTCCCATTCACCCACAGCCATAAGACGAGCACGCTCCGTAGTATTGACTGACGTATTCAAAAGTTCTTTTCGCATCAAACTGCAAAGCGGCGCGTCCCAGTCTCTGGGCAGATGGGGTCAGGGGTAACTTAGTATTGGGACAAGTCATTTTCCAGGCGTTCATAGCATCGGGCAAATACGGCACCTTAAAATCAGCCAGAGAAGGTCTTAAGATATCTCTGACTAACTTTTCAGTACCGTGGACCGAAGATATGAACGCCGGTTAACTGATACTAGAAAATTTGCGGATGCCGAGGCCAACCAAACGAATGGGAAGCGTGGCTTGTAACCAGGCTCGGTCATCGTCAATATCGTTCCGAAATATCATTAAAATTTTGAATTTTTTCTTCGATGAAAGTTGGAAAAGATTCGTCGAAGATTGGGGACCCTAACATGTGAAGACAGCTTTTTTCAACAATTTTGATGTTAGGAGCGATTGCATTGAACTTTTGTAAGGTTAGTTGTTTGTCAGTAGTATCGGGGTAAGGATTGAGGTCAAGGCCAATAGAGTGGAATTTTTCCGTCAAATATTTAAAATCTTCTAAAACTGTGTCTGCATCACCTCCTAGAGTCCCGTCATCTAAATACCATACGTTGAATTTGGAATTTAGTTCCTTGATGATGGGATTTATTGCTAAACTGAAAATGACTGGCCCCAAAGGGTCACCTTGTTGACCACCGACTGCTGATTCCAAAAGATTGTCCTTATAAAGTAATTTAGAGGGGTGTCTATAAGACTGCCAAAGAAAACTGTACATTTTGGATATTTCTTTTCTGATTTCGCTCAACAATGTGTCCCTGTTCACTGAATTAAAGGCATTCTTTATGTCAACCTTAAAGACGACCTCATATTTTTTAAGTTTTAAAAAAGGTGAAAGGACGTGTACGGCAGCCTCACAGCCCCCTTTAGAACCAAATCCTAGTTAGTGGGGCTGTATATGGGGTGGGTGTACTGTATGTGGGTAGTAGGGGCTGGAATTTGCGTTTTTCGCTATAAAAGGTATAACAAATTTTGGCTGCCGTACGCTGGTAGGTACACCCTACAGCAATAAGACGAATGCCGCCATCCCTCTTACGCAGAGCACACAAATTGGCCCCGTACAAGACGTCGATGACGGCTTCGTGCACATTACCGGAGAGCATTAGGTTGATCAGAGCCGTAAGCACCTTTAAAAGAGACTCACCAGTTTCCACGGCGCTTGAACCCGTCAGATCCTTTAAGTGCTGGGATGTCAAGCCGTAGAGGCCACCAGCAGATCCATTTCGAAAAGACCCAACGGCTGTCATGAATTCGTGGGCTGTAACTGTCAATGAATTGGTATCAGGGTCGGGGGGATCAGGGAAAACGAGGTCATCCAATGGAAACGGGATTTTACTCGCCAGAGCTGAAAGAATCTCTGGAGAGTACGGTGCAACCACGTCGCTACTAAAAATTATCCTGGCAGCTCCACTTATATAACCTTCGCTTAATTTGGATTCCACATGGTACAGAAAACCTTTGTGCAATCTTTGGGCTGATAATTTAGGTTCGAAAGTTGTATAGGAAGCAAATTGCAATTTTCTTTAATTTGTGTAGGGAGTACTTAGACTGGGTGAGAGTGAAACAGTTGTGGGGTTAGAAGGTGCATTATGGTGTTTATGGACCATGCCACAATGCACCTTCAAACCTCGTTCACCTTTAAAGAAACGGTCTTGGAAACAATGAGGACGTAAATGACTTTAATGACGTAAAGACATCTGTACGATTTTAGTATTAAAATATTATTCAAATATTCACAATATAGAGGCAACGAAAATCGGGCCCATAGAGTAAGGGGACACAAGCGTATTGATTTCCCTTAAAGCTTGGTGAAAACGCAATCATCGTTAAGAGACACCCAATTTGGCTCAGGTGATTCTTAAAATTTTGGGGAAGTTGGTGAAAACTAAAGTAAAATTTACGACTGACTGACTGAACTGAAAAAAACAATATTGTGGCTAATGGCGGCGTACCATAGGTACTATTAAATCTCTTTGCGCCGTACACATTTAGGAGTATTGTGTAGGTATCAAGTAATTCTTTGTTAAGCTAATAGATGCCCCAGCGCAGGGGCATTTGTATTGTCACAGTATTATTGTTTTTTATTGTATCTGACCATTTTATCTTGTAATCTATGTGCGAGTCCATAATAAAAAAAATATTTCTTTCTTTTCTTTAAAATAACTATGATTATGTCTCGGTTACTAAATTTACAAGTCTTTTAACTATACTCGATCAAAAAGACTTATTTAACCACTGAAATACAACAAAATCAATGAACCGAAATATTACTTATTATTACAGGTCCAGTATGGTATCCAATCATTGGCAGCAGCTATATTCTGCAAAGGATGACCAAAAAATATGGATCAGAATGGAGGGCATGCTTAGAATTATCCAGACTATACTCCACAAAAGTTTTGGGTATGAAAACAAGTACAGAACTATTAGTGGTGGTCTTTGGTGAGAAGAATCTTCGTCAAGTATTTAATGACACGGTGTTTGATGCTAGACCGCACAATTTTTTTTCAAGATTACGTTGTCTTGGGAAGATAAATATGGGTAAGACAGAATACTATATTAGACGCAGACACGGATCCTATAAATAGTTTTGTATTACATTGTGTGAAATGTTATAGGTATAACTTTCGCCAACGGTGATATATGGAAGGAACACAGACAGTTTGCGGTGAAAAACTTGAAGCACGTCGGTTATGGAAAAACAGCCATGGAAAAGGAAATACAAAATGAACTGTCTCGGTTATTGGTGTATATAAAGGAAAATAATGGCGAACCTATAAATTTAGTTAGTTTACTTAGTGAATCTGTAATGAATGTCCTATGGAAATATGTGGCAGGTAAGTTCTCAATTAAAAATAAAACTAAACCGAGTCGAATTATAAAAAAAAAACTGCACTCCATCGTTATACACGGTATGACACCATATGCGTAGGTATCAGAAGACGACGCAATGACAAAATGTCCATTAAGTCTTTCCTCCATTGTTATACCATAAACTAATAAATTAAGGACAGTTTTTCAGTTTGTGATAGAAAATTGAATAGAGGCGGGTTTTGTGTATTTTTTTACGTTTTATGGTTAACGACGTATTACGGTCGGTCATGGTATTAATATTATATGCTGTAGTACACAAACTTCATTCATATGACTTAAGGAAACATTGCGATCATATAATTAAATTGTGTAAACTTTTTAGTCCTTAATACATGACTTTTACTGTCTCAATTTGGTATACCTAGAAAAATTATTTAAGAAAAACATTAGCATATAGTTTCAATGGACGATAGAAACATAGATATTAGAGAAAAAGAAAAAAAATATGACGCAAGTGGTGTAAGTGGCGAATGTTACGAAGGTAGGTACGGCATTTTCTTTTTCTCCGCCTTGCCAAGATTGAAAAAGATTGAAGATTTTTCGTACCATAAAAAAAGTCTGTATATGGAAGGCGCTATTGAGGCCATCACAGAAAAATATGGTCGGGATGATTTGGATGCGTTCCGCCAAGGCTCTGGTTCGAAGGGGCGCAGTACCTAAAAACGGAAAACAGTTCCTCGAAAGATATAAATTTCTTTAAATCTTTCTGTTCTCCTATCTTTCTGTGTTTCATTTAACTGTCGTATCATTGTATCCACTAATATAATCATAATGATGGTTTAATTATCAAGTTACACACGGCTACAGGTCAACCTATAAAATCCAGTTTAAGCTGATCTCGCATTTTATAGGCTTCCTATACAATAAGAGGCCAGCGTAAACTGGTAAAAGTTATATAATAAAAAAAATTATAAAATAAAAATAATATAAGTTTGATTTTAACTAACTTAAAATAAATGTTTGTATATTTTTTTAGGTGAACGTATAAGAGAAGATAAACTGAAATATTTATTGGATCTTTTTAGAAAACGCGGTCAAGCTTTCTCGGTTGCCGGAGGTTTGTTAAATCAATTACCTTGGTCTAGATTCATTATACCTGAACTGAGTGGATATTCAATGATAACTAAATTGAACCGAGAAATTTCTATAATCATTGAGGTAAGTACATTTAGTTGTTTACTACTATACTGACACGTTTAGTGATCAGTGCGTTTAGAGGCAATTAAAGCATTTATACGTTGTTATGCAGACTAAACTAGCCTAACGAATATTTTTTTGTTAAAGTTATGTAATACTAACCGACGTAATTTGTCAAGTACTTTTGACTAGTTAAGAATTTTCACTTGTCTCTCAATAAAGTGCTGTTAAGAATAGCATTTATATACATACATTGACATGTTCTAACTTTAACTGCCACGGAAAATTTCAAACTAAAATAATTCCATAAAAACCAGACATTAAAATTATTTATCAATTAATGACATAGCCAAGCAGTACAACTAACGACTTGCAAGTCAGACAGGTCTTTATTTTCCTCTCTGTTTATGCGGTATGACAATCGACCGACCGTCAATGCATACAGTTTCCTCATGAGGACATAACAATAGATTTTGCATTGTGTCTACAATATGCCGCTTTACGGGTTATGCCCATAATCATACTGCAATGAAAAATTCATAATCACATTTCAGGAGGCTATTGCGAAACATAAAAATAAAGAAGTGGAAGGCAATGACTTTATTTACTTATTCTTGGAAGAAATTTATGCGAACAAAAACCCAACTTTTACAGGCAAGCAACTTATTTCTTAGAGTTGTGTATATAAGTAAAATAACTTCAATCCCTTATTGTAATCAGCCAATTATTTCAGAGGAACAATTAAAAATAGTATGCTTAGACTTACTGATTGCGGGATCAAGCACAAGCAGCAACGTACTTGGATTTGCTCTTCTCAAGGCTTTGAAATGTCAAGAAATACAACAAAAAATTTATAACGAAATAGATACTGTGATAGGAGACAGAACACCAGGTTGGAATGATAGTGACAAGTAAGTTTATATAAATTGTAGTACCTATACACACCTTAGAATACAGTAATAACCCTTAATCGTTATAGAATAACCGGTTATTATTCTCATTCATCACTAATATGTGCTTCAACCTGTCATAGATAAGTGGCAGAGTGTAAGCTTAGCTCGAAGAATCCCCTGCTTAGCTAAGACCGACGTAAGTTTGAGACAAACTGTTTCTTTTTAAGATGAACTAAGTTGATACTTTGATTGGTCTGGTCTTCGATGGCTATCTCTGAAATTCAGCCTTAGCTCTTAACTTATGCAGCAGTAAAGTCGATGACTCAGTGCCCTGGTTCTGTGATGGCATCCATCGACTCGACTGGTATTGCAAGATTTTCGAAACAATTTTACTTTGTTGGTTTGTAAGTTGCTCCTTGCTGGAAGGAGTCAGTGCCTCGAAACCGGTCCTTTGGCAAGACTCGAACGACCAACCCATGTTGGCTCTAAAAAAACATATTATCTTGGTACTTACTTATTGTAAAAGTGCCCAAATCGATTTATTTATTGCGATTTATTTTATATCTATATAAGCTATTGAAGTTAACAGAAATAGTAAGTAGAAATTCGTAAACATTACTAATGAAATAAACGTACCCCTGTAGTCGAAAAATATTCCGAAAGGTTGGTGGACGTTTGGAAATATTGTATCCCGGCTGTCATGTCTTTACATATCAACGGGCGGTTTGATGCGATAGTTCTTTTTTGTCACTCGCAAGTCTTCCGCACAAGGGAACAAGCCCTGTCTCGGGGCCCTTTAACAAATTAACGGAAACAAATTAATCCAAATTCGAAACAAATATCTGTGGAATACATAAATAAAAAAATACTTTTAACAAAAAAGTTAAACCGCCTTCAAAAAATAATAAAATAATTTTGTCATTTTCAAACTGTTTTAGACAAAATTATTTTATTATTTTTGTTAAAAGTAATTTTATTTTATAATTTTTAGTGGAATGTTTTGTTTAGAAGTACTTGTTAGCCAGCTAACATTGCAGTGATAGCCTTGTGATATGACCAAGGCAAGCACCTCTGTCTTTTCGAAGTCATGTGCGTGTTAATAATTAATTATCACACGCTTAAACGGTGAAGGAAAACATCGTGAGGAAACCTGCATGCCTGAGATATTTTCTTGACGGTATGTGAAGTCTGCCAATCCGCAGTATGCTAGCGTGGTTGACTATAGCCTAATCCCTCTCGTTCTGAGACCCTTGCCCAGCAGTGGGACAGTGTAATGGGTTGATGATGATGATGATGATGATGATGTTAGCCAGCTAAACGCACTGCTCCAATAAGTAATAATATCATCGATGTAAACAATTTTTAGATTTGATATTAACAAAACTGCCTAACCGATTTCGATAAAATTTGAACGGGACCACCTCTGAAGTATGGCCTACCAAACAAAAACAATAATTAAAATCGGTCCACAATTGGCGGAGATATCGCGTAACAAACATACAAAAAAAAAAAACATACAGACGAATTGAGAACCTTCTCCTTTTTGAAGTCGGTTGATAACTTCTGTTGGAGATCGTACTCACGATACGAGGCGGAACGGTATTGACGAGGTGACCATCTTAACCGCTACGCCAAGCGAGCTGTCGGATACTGACATACATGACTTTAGTGAATAGAAAAAAAAACCCTAGTAGCGTAGGCAACTTAAAACGTACGAATAAGTCTTAATCTTCAGTTAGCAATGATAGTTTTATTTTTTCAGGCTCATTTACACTTCAGCATTCATACAAGAAATATTTAGATATTATACTACACTTCCTATGGCGGGACCTAGATTAGTGCAAAAGGATATTTCGATAGACGGATACCTAATACCGAAAGGGACTACAGTACTCATGTCTATGGGCGATATTTACTTCGATCCAGAATTGTGGGACGAACCGAATGTGTTTAAACCTGAAAGGTTTATTGATGGAAGTGGAATGTTGAATATTTCAGAACATATGTATTCTTTTGGATTAGGTATGTAAAATTGCATTGTTAATTAACGTTTGTGTAATTACTGTGCAAAATGCCAGTTCTATAATTTATTATGGTACCACCAGTGTACTAGGACTGAATCACGTTTTCGTTCTCTAGGCAAGATTAATAAGCATTGGTATTAATTGGACAATAGTAAATATTTTGTAGGGGAGATGAGTAATGTTAAAAAAATAAAATTTATTCTTTAACAAAATATTATTTTAATCTTCGCCGCTCGACTTTGGCAAATGTCAAGAGAGAGTAAGGGACTTCGTGTATAATATGTTTAAATGAATGGTTACTAAATAAAATTAAAAGCTACAAAGTGTATTTGAGCTCGACTTTAGTCTAATTCGCCATGACTTGCCACAGCTACAGAAGACCCACGAGACGTTGACTTGCCACAGCTACACAAGACATGACCCACAGAATTTGAAAGCGACAGTAAAAACGTACAGCTATGACAATGCTACATCCTAATAATTTCAGGTCGAAGGCGCTGTCCCGGGGACTCCTTAGCGAAATCATTTATATTCATCACGCTAGTAGGTATACTCCAGAAATACAGGATCCAAGCCAGCGGTGAAATAGAGCCATCTGACGTGCCAGTGATTGGTATATTGTCATCACCAAGACCATACACTGCAAGGTTTTCATTAAGGAAATAATAATGATGATACTTATGGGTTTAAAGGTATTGAATTAAATATAGATGGTTTAATAAAACTTTAATTTATTTCTGTAAATTTGGACCTATCGAAAAAGCTGTGCCTGCGAAGTAAGTAGAGTAGTTTGTCCGACCGCGGTAGCTTTGCAGACATCGGAGATACACACTGTTAACTGATGTAATTGTCCTTGCCGGTAAAGAAGAATTCGAGTACAGGATTATTACTAGTTGCTCCGAGTTTCAGTATCTTGGTTCAGTTGTGCAGAGCAGGGTGGGTGAAATCTTGGCAGATCTTGGGATTCACATGCGATTCCAGAATTCCCCTAAATTTAAGGGGAGCATCGACAAAACAATGATAAGACCTGCCGTCTTGTATGGATCGGAATGTTGGGCTACAATATAGCTGGTTTTACTATATAGAGCAAAGGCTGTTTTGAGATGAGCTGGCTTAACTGACGGCACGCATAATTCAGTCATCGCGTAGCATATATCGTAGGTATGTGAAAATTATCTCCAAAACGGTTTTACTGCCTTGTTAGTCTAGTCGTCTAAACACGACTGCTACGCTAGAGGGCCTGGGCTCGATTCCCATATTTCCCATGTATAGCAAAGTGGGCTTGAGTTAAAATTGTCAGTAGCAGTTTGGAGTTTGTATTTGTGCCCGGTTAATGGCAATAGGCTCGCACCCTATTACATGGGACCTAAATATACCGGCGAAGCGTGCGTGGGTGTACATTAATATTTACACTTACAATATTTTTGCGTTCTTTAAAATAAGTATTGTTATTACTTAAAAGGTGATCTTTACACCTTGTGGTTGGGTATTTAGTTATCACTATGTCATAATAACAGATCTAGATATACATATTAAATCCAAAGGATATCGACCATCTCCCATACATCGCTGGGCCCAAAAATTTATGAACTGTTACAAGTTCCAAATAAGTGTCATTCGTTATCGTATCAGCTGCCTTATAATAATAATATCGCTGCCTTGGTTTCAGTTTAATAGACAGTTGCATATTCAAGATATATGGGGTCGAATCTAAGGTTGGGTTAGGTTAGAAATTGTGTTATTTAACAATATATTTGCAATTATCAATCTGGTAATGTTGAGATGACTAACAGATAACTCTTGAAAAGATTTCATAAAACATACCAGTGATGGTATGTTTTATGAAATCTAACAGGCATGAGCCTGTAGTTCCCGAAGGGTTAGGCAGAGGTGTACTAATACGACAACTATTTTTCCTAATCAGATGTTAACCAAATAATACTTGCTTAACTTGGTAGCAAATTAAAAATATTATGCGAAATAATTATTAGGATTGGCACTAAGGATTTTTATTGTTCCTAAAAATATCATAAGCCATGTCGGATACCAAACTTATTTTTAGTGGGTAAGTAAGGGTACCGGATAGGTTTAAGAATGCCAGATAATACTGGTTTCTAACACTTACGCGAATATTAGACATTGAAATAAAACTACTTTTTACGGATTTTATCGCGTTATATTGATTATTTTAACTCCCGACGTTTCGGATCTTTTACAGCATCCGTGGTCACGGGTGGATAAAATCCGTAAAAAGTAGTTTTATTTCAATGCCAGATAAACTATAATGTGGTCATAGATTATCTACTTTTAAATACAGAAAACATATATTTTTTTAGTTCATTAATTAATTCACATTGATACCGTCGGGTACCGATACCATTACAGTCATGCGTCCTCATAAACCATTCGAATAGAATAGAATCTAAGAAGTGTGCTAGGTGGGAAATATTTTCTGGGTTCCGGAGTCACAAGCCGTAGACAATCAAAGTAACAGATACAAAGTCCGTTTTCGCACTGTGGTAGTTCGTGAAAGCAAGATTCTTCAGACTCCGTGAAGCAGTCAAAGTCGTTAGATTAATCACCGAAAACACGAATATGGACAATGTATGTAATTGAAAAATGTGTAGTCATAAATTAATTAAGAATTTATGTTTTGCGGGACAACGGGAGACGCAACTCACTTCAATCAGACGTCTGAAAAAGTAGGATGCCAAAATACTTTTTTCTATGTGTGTAGTATCATAGATCGCCGGAATATCATAGATCTGGTGAATAATACTACTTTGGGACAGACTGGAGTCTGATAACATACGATCGTTGTCCCTCCGCAATATAGCAGCAACAAACCACAATACGTGCACGTACCTTGGTAGGCCGCTGCTATCGTTGTGCCGCCTTTCGAGAATTTCACGAGCCGAGCTGTCAAATGAGTAAAACTTAATTCAAACGCAATATTATATTCTCAGTTTGCATACCCATACAGCATATGCAAACGGAGAATATCTAAATATATATAACTCAAAGGTGACTGACTGACAAAGTGATCTAACAACGCACAGCCCAAACCACTGGACGGATCGGGCTGAAATTTGGCATGCAGGTAGATGTTATGACGTAGGCATCCGCTAAGAAAGGATTTTGATTAATTCTACCCCCAAGGGGATAAAATAGTGGATGAAAGTTTGTATGAGAAAACACGCGGGCGAAGCCGTGGGCGGAAAGCTAGTACAATATATAACAATCATCGATACATTATCTGCGCATGCAGGTAGGCACAACAAGCTCTAGGCTAACCTAACCCTTTGAAGGTTTTTAGTATTATGTCCGCTTGCCCCGCAACCTTTTAAGGTGGTCGACTTTTATCGTTTAAGTATAACATACTCTACCGCCTCCCGGGCTACCGTGTCATGACAAAACACTGTAACTTCAGATACCTACAGTGTTTTGTGGTAATACGGATAAATCGGATTTTCGCACTCGGTTACATAGGTATGGCATTATTAATTTTTCTAAGTCTTTTCTTTCAAGTCTTAAAACCATTGAGAAAACCAAGGGGAATAAACACTGTATTAATAAAAAATAATAATTAATAAAAATAATAATAAAAATAACTGCAACATCAATTACAGTGTTTTGTGTGAACACAGCTTACGGTATAGTCGCCCGCTACGTATCTGTAGATACAGTGTTTTGTCATTACAAACTCGCGTGCATTCGGTTGAAATTAAATGGCGTGATTTGTTTATTTCAGAGTAGTTACCGTGTATTAAATATTTTGATGTTAAAAATATCTAAAATGAGCTAAGGACGTAATAACATAATCACTCAACATAATCTACCATCACGGCTGTTTTTCCCACAGGATTAGGTGGACAGAGGTGTACTAATGTACATCCACAATTCGGTTATGTCGGTTCGGTCCAGTATGTTTTTGTTTAGGTTCCATATAATAGGGGGCGAGTCTATTGCTATTAACTGGGCACGCACCCAAACTCCGAGCTGCTACTGAGAATTTCATAGAAAACCCCCAATAATACTGCTTAAACCGGGAATTGAACCCAGGAACTCTAGCGTAGCAATCGCACTTGGGACCAGACTAGACTGTTGTCTCCAGTGTGATGGTGATTGATGGTGGCGATGATATGCTACTTTTTAACCGACTTTAGACTATTCAAAAAGGAGAAAGTTATACGTTCGACTGTGTTTTACTCCGTCAATTGCGAACCGATTCTGATTATGATGATATCTCGAAGTGGTCCCATCGTCATGAGGTTAAGATCTGATTATGGTATCCTAGAGAAGTCAAGGGAACTTTTCAACTATTGTATTTGCATTTGTACTAGGAAACACATACGCTTTCTCTATCTAGGAAAGCTTCATTTGATGAAGTGGCACTGATGATAAAGACCACTGCTGCACCGCAACCTTTCAATAATAACCATTTTAGGGGTTGCGATTCGATTACTTTAATATAGCTGCAATATATGCAAGTCACAATACATTATGGTGAAGTATTTTTTTCTATATCTGAAGCAATAATTTGTAAAAGGTGCTGGTCAATTGACATTAGGTTATGGTAACTTGGGTAACTTTATATATTTTTTTTAAATGTGATCACTCTTCACCAAATTTGAATGAGACCACCTCAGAAGCATACAATTTCGAACAAATAAAAGGTGTTATTACCTATTTCTCGTTTTTCAGTGGTTTCTAATTTACCTTGCGGTATGACTTTTTATTCAAAATTAATAATATTTCATATTTCTTAAATTCTGGTAAGTATTATTATTAGTTTTATCTATATTTATAACTACCTAGTTTGGGTGATATTATTACATTTCCTTTAATTTCGAATCATATTTGTTTTGACATAACACTGCAACTATAAATACATGTTCTATAAAAATAATGTTCTCTTTTTGTGAATGTATACGTTTCGACAGAACACGTTTGTAGGTAAATAACATATTAAATAACCTGAAATGTGGATTTCTTTTTGTGACCATTTTTCCAAAAAAAATACAAAAACGCGATTTCCCAAAACTGACATGTTTTTCAATACAGTGTTTTGTCATTGCACGGCATCGGGGTGGCCGGCGATTTATGAGGATTTCCGTTACATTAAAAATAATCTGCGCTCAGCAGTAAGAGAGAAAATGGTTTGATCTTGAAATATTAAATGTTTTTTGTCTTAAAATTTCGTTAAACTGTGATAATAATATATCCATAAATAAGTTGTGTGGCGTTTTAAGTTTGCGGTCTAACACCTAATCTAACGTCATCACGAATTTGCCTACAAAACTGAGACGCTTCGTACGTATTGTATAGTTGCGTGTCGGTTGCCGAGGCCAGTGGCTATTACCACGCGTGTAATACACACTGTGCTCACTGTAAAATTATTGATTAATCACTCAGAATGCTTCTTGTGTTTCTGCTTTTGTTTTCATTCATTTTGTATGCGTTTGTCACTACTATAAAGCCAAAGAAATTTCCACCGGGTAAGTTCTGGTTATTATTTTATATAAAATACTTTCATTATACTACTAATTCATTAAAAAAACGTTACTCTGGTCAGTAACAACTGTTGTGTCTACTGATTGTACTTTGGACAGATTATTTGTGAAATAAACTTTTCTGCACTCAGGTGTTTCTTGCTTATACTAGTTATTATAGTGGTAACCTACAACCAATGCAGTTGGGTTTCAGAGTAACATTTTTGAATAATTACTTATTGTATGTACTTTCTTTCAATACCCGTAGGAAAGATTTTGCTTAGAACTCCATTCTGGATGGATGGCTATTTTTTAATACTTTGTTCATCTGTATTTC
The DNA here is from genome assembly GCA_958496365.1 of Subacronicta megacephala. Classification (NCBI taxonomy): domain Eukaryota; kingdom Metazoa; phylum Arthropoda; class Insecta; order Lepidoptera; family Noctuidae; genus Subacronicta; species Subacronicta megacephala. The sequence goes on along the minus strand of OY292513.1, from coordinate 7,763,241 downwards.
AGAACTATCTATGCCAATAAATTATAGGCATAGATAGTTAGTAATAAATACTATGTCAAAAAATAATTAAAAATCCCCTTTTAAAAGGACAAAATTAAAGTATCTAAAAAGTATATTTTTACGTTTAATATAAGTAGAATATTTTTACATTTTTCCAAGCTTCGTTGCATCAGCATCGCTAAGATCGATCGGTCTTACTTATATCAAACTTAGAAGATCGTCATAGTCACTGGCCGTCATTTTATGCACTTAGCGGTTTGCCGGCGAAATGACGTTTGGAATAGAATATTGCATATAATTATATATTTTTAAACGCAAACGGACTACTTTTAGAAATTATTTTTTCCTTTTTATGTCGATGCAATGCCTCAATATGACCAACAGCTACCCTTCATTTTGTTAATTATTATTTGATCCGGTCAAATAATAACGTGATCGGGTCAAATAATAATGTGACTGGATCAAATAATAATTAACAAAATGTAGAGTACTTAGGTGTTGGTAATTTTGACATTAGGACGATCAACACCTCAGTCCATCCGTGACCATGGATGCTGTATAGAATCCGAAACGTCGGGAATTAAATAATATCAATATAACGCGATAAAATCCATAAAAACTAGTTTTATTTCAAAGTAGTAGTACTAAGTTCTCACTCACTAACACGTGAGGGGCTGAACTGCTCTGATCAACAGTTTTGCACGGTCAGTCGACGAATGGGTGACCATTTTTAACACACAAATACCCCTCAGTGCCTCAGAGATCACAATGTCGCCAGTCCCGGTTGGCATACGAATGCCTATGAAAATTGTAAGTGGTGAGAAGCCCAAAAAAATAGTCCTAACCAGTCTAATTTACGAATATCAGTGTTGACCAGAAATTGGGTGGGAGAGGCCTGATGAGGCAGTCGTTATGTGTATAATATAGTGTTGCAAAAAAAACGTTTTTTTTTTCTAATGTGAATAAAAACCTGATAAAAAACTGTTTTTTTCCTGGACCATGTTTTTTTTCAAGAGTATGAAATCTAAAACTGTTAGGGCATTTACCGTTAAAGATTAATAATTAAGAGTAAGAGTGAAAAGACAGAAGAAAATTCTGACTCTGACAAGACGAAAGAAAAGAAGAAAAAGAATAAATTGAAAAAAAAAAAAAATTGAGTTGTAATTTATTGTTGGAAGTAGTGAATCATGAATAAATAATATGTTGACTTATTATACAAATTTAATTCATAATTTAACTAAAACGTAGGCTAGAAAAAATACAAATTTAGAAAAAAAAACAACGATGCTAAGTTTTTTTTCATGTTTTTTTTTTCAATAAAGTGAAAAAAATATTTTTTTTTTTCATTTAACATCACTAGTATAATATATTCAACCGCATCTGGTTAGAGAGGAAGGTGACTTCAACATAAAAGTCACCTTCTTCTTCTTCTTTTTCTTGGAAAAAGGGTAGATGAATGAAATATTTAGTGATCAAAGTTAAAGATAAAATAATTGAATACTGCGGGTACAGAAATAGTTATTTCTTAGATACCTTTTTATTTTGTAAACATGTAGGTAAGTTTGGCGTTTGACCTATTTGATATTAAATATAATAAAACGACGAATGGCTATGTCAGGTCATGACCGTGTAGTCATGGGTCGTTCCTAGGTGACTTGCATTGTAAATAAAACAAATGAGCTGAGAAGATTCAAAATTTACGTTCGATACTAGTCCACTGGGACTAGTAGAAAGTTGTTGAAAAGATGAAAGTTATTATTATTTTTATTTTTTTATGGGTCAACTCCGCAAATGAGCAGGCGAGCCATCTGCAATACCAAAGGACTTGCAGATGCGTTGCCAAGCCTATTTAAGGAAAAGGGGAAAAGGAGAAGGTAGGGGACTAAGGTGGGAATTGGGACGCCAGCGTTCTACACTCACCGTACAAAACGCAACAGTATGCAAACTGCTATTTAACATCGATATTCTTCTTCGAATTGTATGCAAACAAATGCAAAATTTCTATTGTCACGTCAAAATAGCTAAACCAATTTTTTGACGATAAAATCATAAAAATACTTAATTCAGAAGGGGTCGAAATAGGGGATGAAATTTACTACGGGGAACTTACTGGGTTTTATGTTAGGGATACAAAATGATTTTGGAAAGGAGTTTTGCAAATTCCACACTTGAGGTCAAGTGGGAGTAGGGGTCATCTGATTTTTTTTCTAATGTTTGTCTATAATTTTATCTTTAACCTGGCAAGCGGTACAGTTCCTCTTTTAAGCACATAACAATAGATTTTGCATTGTGTCTACAATATGCCGCTTGACAGGTTAAAACTTATGAACACAAAGAAAGAATGCCATAAATTACATCCTTAAGATTGGGTAGGAAGGAGGTGGTTGAATATGTCTGTGGGAAACCTTATCACTTCTCAAGTTAAGTTTATTGAAATGTAGGCAAACCTAGGTTAATCGGTGATAATTAGGTTTTTTAACAATATAATATTACTTGTCAATACAATTATTTTTGAAGTTATACATATTAAGAGTTCATGAATTTGTCTACCATTGTTAAACTTATGATTATATTTATGATGTACCAAATTATTTTAATAAACATTTTTATGGACACATGAAAAAGTAGGTAATTCAGTAATTTTCAGGTTAAAATGCGACATGTGCTTCTTTATTCTGGGATATAGTCAGGTTAAGCTGTGATAAAATTTAAAACTATAAATGAAAGACAATTTAATAATAAATATTAGTAACATTTTTATATTTATTAAAAGTTAAAAATCTGTATTACTACTTGAGATATCTGGTTGACGGTTAATTCATTCGGGCGTTTTCTCGTAGATGTGGGGTGGGCTATAAAAAAAATAAGTTTAATGTTCGATGTGCTATTGAAAACATTTAAACAACATAGTTTAAACATTAATTGCATGGTAATTAAGTAATCTACATGTTGTGATATAAAACAATACACAGCATCGAAAAAAGGTAAGAAATACACCGCCGAAACTAAGGATTAAAAAATAAAAATAAATTGCTCTTAGATTTCTAAAAATCATTGATGTGTTTAAACACTCTTACCTTCACGGGATTTTCTTTAGTTTTTGCCATATTTTCATTTGTTTTTCTTCAATATAAGTTTTTTACACCAGCTAAACATTACAGTTTACACAACCTTTTATTTTTAATTTTGACGGATTCGTTCGGATACTTGCTGCACATTAGCATGTTGAATGACAGTGCCGACACCTACTGGAAATTATTGCAAGCCATGAAGATATCGAGTAATTCCCCTATTAGACCATAAGTAACAAGCACCGAATTAGTTGATATCACCGATTAGCCAAGGTTTGCTATAGATAATTTATTTTATAGTAACTATTAATTTTTCATCTTCACGGAAGTAAGATTCAGAACACTCCGTGGAAATTGATCCCAGGAGATGGTGGTGGTGGTCTACGTGAGAAAAGATGCGGGCGGAAACCTATATTTGCAATATCTCGACTCTGAAAAAAAAACTTAAAACAAAAACGTATTAGGGAGAAGCCGCAGGTTAAAAGGGCTCGAACTCCAGATCCAAAAAAGTGTTCTCGAGTCTTTTTATAAAATACTCAGAAGCAGCTCGGATTATGGTGTGCCCGGTTATTGGCAAAAGGCTCACCCCCTATTACGTGGGATTTAAACGTACCGGTGAAGTGTGGGTGTGCATTAGTACACCTATGCCAAACCCTTCGGGGAATACAGGCGTGATGGTATGTCAGGTATATTTTTTACGAAAAACCTGATAAATATTACAGACAAAAAAAAAATGCGTTTCTTTTACCAGCAACCGGTACCGGGCATCAGTGAGTGAGCAGACGAGTAATATCGAGTCAGTTAAATAATTATTATGTAAAATGAATAATAAAACAATTCAAACAAAATGAAATAATATATACGTGGCGAAGGTTATACATAACATTAATAACCTGTTTATTAGAGCAGCTCGACCCTAAGCATTTTTGTCTTCTAAGTAATCTTTAATTTTATATAATGTGTTAATTTATAATTATAGTTTAATATAGTTAGTATAGTGAACAGTTAAAGTATAACCAAAATTGAGTTGCTCTGAAAAGAGAGTAAATTTTATTTTATAACATAAACAAGTTTTAACACTTACAAAACATTATTTAATATTAATTAATCACAAAACCTGACAAGATAAATAAAATTTAATGCTATTGTTTCATCAGTTCTTATTAATCACTATTATTTAAATATTCAAATTACAATATTACTCTCACTTGTTTTACCTAACATAACTTCTATGTTTATCATGCTGTATCAGTCATTCAATATGACCGACCGCACCATAAAATCAAACAAGTTCACAGATACATTATAAATACATCGAAGTTATAACATCAAGCTATACAAAACCAGTATAGGCTGACATTGAATTGTACGGAAAACCTTTACGATGGGAGGTCAGTCAGTTAACTGGTTTTGTATAGCTTGATGTGTAGCCGTGTGTACAAACTTCATGAAGTGTCACGCACTTTGTTTACAATATTTATTACTTACAATCTATCTCCAATAGTTTGTTGATCATGGCTTAGGATTTTCAACCGACTTCAAAAAGGAGGAGGTTCTCAATTCGTCTGTTTGTTGTTTTTTTGTATTTTTGTTACGCGATATCTTCGCCAATTATGGATCCATTTTAATGATTTTTGTTGGGTAGGTTATGCTTCAGAGGTGGTCCCGTTCAAATATTATTGAAATCGGTTGAAAGGGTTTTAAAAAAATCAACAAATATCTAAAAGTACGTAATTTATAAGTTACAAGTATGTACTTATACAGGGTGGAAGGGACATCGACGCACATCCGCTTACCACGAATTCAGTACATGATTCTGGACTCCCTTGTGTTGATATTTTTCGTCGGTTATGAAAAAAACATAACCGACGAATAATATCAAGGGTCCCTTCCACCCTGTATAGACAAAACTTTCCACAAAAAGAAAAAAACTAAAACTACTTTTAACAAAAAAGTTAATAATTTTATGTCTAAAACAGTTTGGCGAAAACAAAAGAACCACTCAAATTGAAGTCACCGACTTCATATGCACACTTAATATACACTACTGGGAAACACTCCTCCTCTCAGTGACAGAGAGTGGGCCATAACATAATCCACCACGCAGATGCAGTTTGGCAGTTGTTGGCGTTACAGTTCAAAAAACAGAAAATTATCATCTAAAAACGGGCTAAAATTAAGCCCTGTGAGCTCCCTCCCATAGTAACGACTGACTAGTTTTTATTTGTATTGACACTGACACATTCAAAACCCATTCAGTAGGTTTGGTGTAAATCAAAGTTGCGATACTATTTACACGGATGCAGTTTTAGTTGCCTGAATGCACTTAGAGAGAGTTACAGAGGATATTGCTTTAGTTTCGAACGATTTCGCCTTGGACTCCACAAATTAAAGAAGACAATTAGGCTTATTATAAGGATAAGTGATATTTAGATACATATTTCCAAACATTTTTATGCAGATGTGAAAAAGACTAAGTACTGCTGTACTTTACAACATTTAACAACATTTTAAGTTGTTAAATGTTGTTAATTTGTACAACATTTTAAGTATACCTCTAAAAAATTTTATTTTTCATTTGGAAACTATTGTAATCGATACCTTATCATTTCTAATAAAAAGAAAATTCAAAATAATAATAATTTGTTACTACATTTTAGGATATGATATATCCTAAAATGCGTTTTATATTCAGCAAATTCATTGCTAAGGGCTCCGGCGAACAAGATCAAGAGATTTTGCATTGTGTCTTTAATAACGTAACTGTTTATTTTACACACACGTGACATCGTGTTTGTTAACAGTAACAAATTATTTTGACTTGATAAATTAATACACTTGAAATATGTATAGACAAATGTTCCCATCTGTAACACCTTGGATAGTGACCGTGGAGATGGTGGTGTCTAAAAACTTACATAGGTAAGTCAAATCAAATCAAAATCAAATGTTTTTTATTTCAAATAAGCTGTTACAAGCGTATATGAAACGTTATTGACTCTAGTTGCACGGTTCCAAAAAGTTGATCATATGGAGAAGAATCCGGCAAGAAACTACATTTTTTAAAATAAAAGTACTATACCAGTCGTTGAATTAATTTTAAAACACGGACACTGCTTCATAGATTTTTAATTATGTTCTATTTTAGTATGCTTTGACGTAAATTAGCTCGACCGTGACAGTATTACGCACTTCTCGTAGGTATGTGACGTCAGTAAGTACACACACAGAAACCAAAAATCCTTCGCCCGACGACGCAATCATATTATAGTTTCGGGTTCTTTCAAACTGTTAATATTCCGTATAAGTTACCCGACTGCCGAAGGAGAAAAATGTTTTTAGTGCGTAAGGCAGGGTCAAGGTATTCGTTCTATTGATGATCTTTAATTGGACACATTTAAATTACAAACATGTTTTATTTCTTTTCAACATTCAAATTGTATTTATGTTATAGTAATAGCTTAGAAAAATTAGTACACTTGTTTTTTAGAGAAAAAGCTACAAAAACTATAACTGCTTCATATCGGAATGCATACACTAAGGAGGTCAAGCCAACTCTCATTTTAAATGAATTTGACTATTTCGAATAATACTGTGAAAACTGTCTCTATATCAAAATAAATAACAATAATCAAACAAACAGTTATCTGAGTATGTTTGACTCAATTTTCAGTTGAATTATAATAGAAATATGTGTTTCTACAACTTTTTTAGACCTTGTCGTCTGTCCCTTTTTGCCCCATAGTAGGGGTAAAAAGGGACAGGCAGGAGGCAAAAAGGTCCAGTATTTAATTTTTATTTAAAATCGATTTTATGGAACTAAAACAATATTTAGTTCAATAAAATTCAGTCGTTTATTTTTATTCCAAAAACAAAAAAGTTAAAAATATTTTAATTTTTAAACAAACCAAAATCTTTGTTATAATTCCAAGATACATATTATTTAAAAAGTCTCTATTCTAAAAGAAAATATTTTTTTACCAAACAATTTTTTTTTTTAAATGTATTACATCAGTAACAGTCGAACTAATAATTTCTAACTTTGTTGAGCTTATAATAGTTTAATCACTAATCAGTCTCTATTGAAGAATACAATTAAACAAGACAGCACTATTCATTATAAATGTTGACATAGCCTGAATTTAAAATCTTATAACTAATCTTACACAATCTTTTAAAAACTTTTAATAAACAATTTTTTATAAAATAAAATATACTTCTTTAACCGTAACACAAAAATTAAACTCTTCTTTATTTATTAACTTCAACAAATTAACATAATCAACATGTCTTGGTATTCAGACTCATCGTTTTCTGAATCACAGTTAATAGAAATAAAGTAAATGCTACCTCTGTTTGAGATACATTTTTCATGGGCCCATTGTTTGCAAAGATTGCATTGAATCCAACCTTCGCCTGGAACACTGTCACTGTACTTCCCGAAGCAAATCAAACAGAAGCATTCATCGTCAGAGCTGGAATCACTATTAACCTCTTGTAAAATAGCTTTTTACCCGACTGCGCCAAAAGGAGGGTTATGTTTTTTTACTTTCTCAACTCTTTTAGTTGCTTTGCTTTTCTTGTTAACACCTTTAGCCTTTTTCTTACTCAAGGTTTCTTGTTCTTTACGTAGATTTTCTTTTTCTGGTGTGTCCGTCAAAATAGCAGTTTTTCGGCGCTTCTTATTAATAGTTGACTTTCGTGGTCCGGCTTTAGGTAGTGGTCGCACTATTTCGGGGGAAAAACATTCGTGTGGATCAACTGATGTTGATATCTGTGCATCATATGATGTTGATGGCTGCGGATCTAACGGTGTTGAAGGTTGTGGATTAGACAATATTGTTGGCGGAGGAGTGGACGATGTCGAAGGCTGTGGCTCATTACTAACAGTTTCCATAGGACGGTCCGTTACGTAACTAGATGCAAAATCAGCGTCATTAAATTTATGTTGGTTGAAGGGAAATATGCCAGTTTTTCGAATCCACTCATTATGTTACTCGGTGTCAAAGCTAAAGGTAAAGAAGTGCGGACGATCCCAGGGATATCGTATATGGTCATGGTTTTTCCAGCGTTATTCCGCATCCAAGCATCGTGAGCTGAAGACAGATATCTTTTAAAGGGACCATATACCTACATGTCAAGTGGCTGTAATTTGTGAGAACAGTGTGGAGGGAAAGAGAGCATGAACACTCCATTTTCTTTAGCTAAATCTAGTGTTGGTACAGATAAGTGCGAAGAATGGTTGTCTTAAACCAACAGAATAGGAAATTCTTTAGAAGGTCTAACGTGCTCGATAAAATGCTGCATAAATAGGAAAAACTCGTCATTAGTGATCCAACCGCTAGAATTCCCAGCACCAATGCAATCAGTAGGACCGTCCCGAATGAAATGATCTTGAAACTTTTTGCGAGGGAAGATGAACATAGGTGGATGACTGATGAACCTGTAGCAGAAACCGCTACTAACAGGGTTACATTAGTTCCACGTTCACCGGATGAACTTATTTCACATATTAATCCAACATTTCGCTTTCCTTTAGCAGCAACTATTTTTGATGGTTTAGTGACGGTGGATACACCAGTTTCATCCGCATTCCATATGGAAGAAGCTGTAAATTTGAATCGATCCACAACGTCAGCTAATTTAGTGTAAAACTCTTGCACATTAGAGTTATTGAAAGACGTAGCTCTGCTGAGGCTAGTCGCTTCAGGTTTTCTTATGGAAAGACTTGTATTACGTTTGAGAAAGGCAGACATCCAATCTCTACCGGCCATTTTATTTGTATGCCATGTTGACGGTACACTTATTTTATATTTAATGGCACAGTCATAAGCCATGCGACGAACTTCTTTAGGACCTATGCCGTGAAAAATTTGTGCAAGTTTGAGCAAGTATTCTGTGAGAGGCTTCTTGTTCTTTATTAAATATCTGCCGTGGAGAACCATACCCAAATCTCAAGTTAACAGGGTCATTCTTCATTCGCTTAATAAATCTTGACAATGAAGTTTTACTTAATTCATAGTCACGACATACCTGCCTCAATGATTTATTTTCATTGATAACTAAATCTGCTGCCCGTTGCATCAACTCAACAAATTTAGTACCACGATCCGATTTTCTTTTATAGTTGCGCATACTGAAACAAAAAAGTCTTTATTAACCCACATATTAATGAGGGGTTAAAAGGTCCACATTGGACGTTTTTGCCCCAACCACGTGTATAAATTTTTAGAGGTTATAACGAAATAACCGTTAAACCGAGCCTAAAACTAATAATAAATCGTGAAAAACAAATAAATCACCTATACTAATAAATTATGTTTAGGTGTGATAAACGAAAAACCACTGCTCGAAACTAAAAAGTAAAATGATGATAAAATTTACTTACGTTAAAATTTGAAGATGTAGTCGTATATCTCCGGCTAGCGACGCTGCTCGACTGCCGGCGATACGCCTCCCGCGCTCTCTTCATTCCGCGTACATAGTTAGAACGCACTTTATACCGCTAGTTTTTTAGATACTTATGGAGGACCTTTATACGTGCGGACCTTTAAGCCCCGCCCTACCCTACATTTCCTATACAAACTTTAAAATTTAAAAATATTGGGTCTGCATACAAGAGAAAGGTCTTTTCTCTGTATTAAAATGGGTTAGTACTCAATGAGCACGAATTTAACTCGCTCGACTCGCACGAAGACATTTTCTTTGCTTGCGAATCGACAACTTTAAAAATGTTTAGTAGGCTATAGCCTACTAACATTTTATGGGAAAAACTTAACATAAAAGAACAGTTGCGTACAAAACTGATAGGGGTAAAATATTTTTGAATCATCATATCAGCCTCTCAACGTGTACTGCTGAAAGTAGGCCTCCCCCAAAGAGCGCCAACCATCCCGGTCTTAGCCAGCTAAAACACGGTGTGCACTCCAACACTTGTCTGCTCCATCGATCGTCTGTCCGTCTGCAGACATGGCTTTATTCGTAAAACATTAACAACCTTGTAGAACTAGTTTACCGGTTCAAAATGCACCCATTTCACCAACAACGTGAATACTAGTAATGTGTGACACATATTAATAGTATTCTGAAAATAATGTAGGCGATTTATTGCATTGTCGTGTGTGCTCGACTGTATTCAATTTTTTATGATATGGGTCACTAGCACTACTACAAAATTTGACGGTGTCGTTTCATACGCATAGGAATCTTCGTGAGGATCAACTACTTAATAATACATATATGAATTTTAAAAGGTGGCGATTCGCCCATTGCTTCGCCAGGGCTAGTTAAATTCGTGCTAATCGACTAATAAACCATAAAATGTTTGAAACACCTAGTTACTATCGGATACGATAGTGAAAATTGAAATCTATTCTGCAGTTTTTATATGCCTGAAACTATAAAATTCTTGTATGTTTCTTAGGTCACTAAACATATCGAATACGAAGTTAGATTAATCTGAAATGTGTGGAATTGGCATAATCTTTCGATATGTCACGTGATGAAATTATGTCAAATCCATACATTTCGGATATCTAACTTCGTCATCGATAATGAAGATGTGACATTGTCTAGGGACCCAGTTAGAAAATACCATATTGGGTACTAATGCCCAACCCATATTTGGGCTAACGTCACTTTTTCAGTTTTGGTGTCATTTATCTAACCCACCTGTTTAATCAAACCTTTACCTCCCACTCTCTCCTTCTCCTGTACTGCTGAGTATCTTGAGGTCATAAATAACAACTATTATACAGTTGCATTGTGGAGTGATTAGTTCCATAACTTTTCAATAGGTGGCGTTAAATAATAATGTACCTTTTTGTTTTTATTTACGTTCTAGTCATATATTAAAAAAAAGGATCGTTAATAATAAAGGGCTTATGTACTATTATTTCTGCTGTGCCCTCTATCGGATACTGATTAATTATGTACTTACCTACTTATGTTTATAGGAGAGACAATATCGACTTTTGTTGGTTAAATAAAGTCAGCGTTTTATACTTATTTTTCATATTGTTGATATTTTCCTTAACCGTTTAAGCGCGTGATAATAAACTATTCATACGGACATTAATTCAAAAAGTCAGAGGTGCGGTCTACCTAACTAATAAGGACTAAATATTATGTCATTTTAAATCGCTCTGTCAAAAAAGTTATTGCAATTCAAAGTTTTCGGTTAAAATGGTCTACCTGTTGAATAATGATGAAACATCATTCAATATCAAATATATAATATCAAACAATGAAAAAGTAAAGGCGATTCAAAGTATCCACACAGAACGTTCTAAATGATCAATAAGTATAAGACATAAGAATGAATCGAAATGAGCAACCAATAAGCGTTGAGTACACCTTTGCGGTTGGTAGAGGCAGGCAGATAACGTCCTGTTCCAACAACCATAAGCGGCTAGGGGCGGCGGACTTGGAAGAGTCCGTTTGTCCTTAAACACAAGGCCTGAGATGGCGGCGCGGTAGGTGCACTCACGTTGACTAGCAGGAGAGTATCGAAAGAACCGCCAAACCAAGCCGGAGACTGCTACGGTGGTCCGCCACTGCTGAAGTCCTGTCGCCGAGGAATGAAGCCTCGCTTTCGTAACCATAATCTCAGCAAAAAGTGGAGAGTCAAAACAACCGTACAGTTTTGGTCGATAGATCAGCCACTCTGGAAAGTTTATTTAGATTGATTTGATTTTTTTTTTGTTTATTGCTGTTTTTGCAAATTTGCACATTGACATAGAAATTACAGAACAATGTATCGTCTTAATATGGTTATACGCTGAAATGAAATTAAATTTAGGATTTAACTATTCCAGGTCCAGCATGGCATCCAATTATTGGAAGCAGCCTTACTCTTCAAAGCATGACCAAAAAATATGGATCGGAATGGAGAGCATTTTTAGAATTATCTAAACAATATTGTACAAATGTATTGGGTATGAAAACAAGTACAGAACTTTTAGTTGTCGTGTTTAGTGAAAAACATGTTCGTCAAGCATACAATGACACGGTATTTGATGCTAGACCGCACAACTTTTTTTCAACATTACGTTGCCTTGGGAACAAAAATATGGGTAAGATGAAATAATTTATGGAGCTCTAATATGGTCGGTGGTGGAGGATTTCTACAAAGTTCTATTAAATGTTCTAGGTATAACTTTCGCTAACGGTGATATATGGAAAGAACATAGACAGTTTGCAGTGAAAAACTTGAAACACGTCGGCTATGGAAAAACAGCCATGGAGAAAGAAATACAAAATGAACTGTCTCGATTATTGATGTATATAAACGAAAAGAATGGTGAACCAATAAATCTGGTTAATTTACTTAGTGAATCTATCATGAATGTCCTATGGAAATACGTGGCAGGTAATTTTTTCATGTAGCTGGTAGTGTTCCATTCCGGAGCCTTCTCCTTCTACTTTTCTCGCTGTTATGCTACCTTCATTCAATTCTTAAGAAATACGTCCAGGTCATCCCGCCTTATCGTGGCCTAACTCTTTTCTCCTCCGTGGTTAACTGTCTTAGGACTCCGTTGCTGTGCTAAGTGACCCGAGTCTAAAGGTCCATATGGACCTATGTATATATGCTATTGTATTTATTAGCTTTACGAGTATATAATAGTATTTTATCTTTTATTTATTTATATTAGTATACTAATACAATTTGTATTGAAAAACTGGTTTGCATAAGTGACGGTCACTTTTTTGAAGGTCCAGTTGAAAACCACGCCAGGCAGCTTACCAATAGTCTGGCTTTTAGCCGAACTGGACCATTTGAGACAGCCTGGGGCACACAATAATTTATTTATTATGCCTTTTTTATACCTACTCTTTACTTTTTTTATAGTGATCATTATTCCTTCTAACTGCGACTGGTTCTTAGTGCGACTCCTGCTATAGAGTTCGAATCCCAGGTCATCCAGTGTTATTGGGTATTTTTATAAAATTCTCAGTCGCAATCCGGAATCTGGATTACATGGGATCTAAACATACCGGCGAACTATGGGTGTATATTAGTAAATTGGCACAACTTTTCGGGGAGTACAGGCGTCACGGTATTTATGTATCTACGGATACGTAACTAATAAGTCATTATATGAATATTCTTAAAATTGCGTAGGTAATTATTAATTTGTGGCATAATTTGTGAATATTTATTAGTATTTAGTTTATCACACTTCTTTATAATTTTAGACCTAAATCGCGTGGCGTGATTATTATTAAAGATATCTAGGTCATATAAAATACAACAACTTTTGTAAGTTCGTAAGAAGACTGGTCGACGCCTCGCGTGATCCAGAGGGCTGGCTTATTCCGAGGGGAGCGTATAAGCATTGCCATTCAACGTGGCATTGCTGCCAGTCTTCAGGGCACGATGCCAGACGACAGTGATGCCGAGGAGTACTTTGACGCCTCGTCGCGCCCACTGTCTTTGTATTTCTTTTTTTTTGAAAAATATTTAAATAGTGTAAATGTATTTTACTTATTAACACTATTTCTAACTAAGGTCTCTTTTGTAAGTTGATACCAACCTAACTACTAGAGTGTTCAGGTATAGATTTGTTCTTCACCGGAATATTTAACCTTATAAGTCAAGTCATTCATATTCATCAACGACAAAAATGGGCCAACAATTGAGCTTTGCGAATTTGCCATAGTAACGACTAGCACAGTTGATGTTCTCCCGTTGAAGTCCACTTTCTGAATGTTAACACTCGAAGTGTGTGTATGTGACTTTTAAAACATTCATGTTTTATTTTTAGGTGAACGTATTAGAGAAGATAAACTGAAATATTTAATGCATCTTTTTAGAAAGCGTGGAAAAGCTTTTACGGTTGCAGGAGGTTTGTTAAATCAAATACCTTGGTGTAGATTCATTATACCTGAACTGAGTGGATATTCAATAATAACAAAGTTGAATCGAGAAATATCCAAAATCATTGAGGTACTTATATTTTGTCTTAAATAACTTATAGCATCTTGTCTTGTGCTGCCTTACCACTATTTATTTTATTTTATATATTATAACTATATAGAGAATTATGTTATTATTGTACCAATTAAATAATTTTCACCCTATATATTATCCTGTCCTTTATCGAAAACGCTATGCAACAATATGTGTTGCAAAATCCAGCAGTATTGGCGTGAAGTTCTGAAATATAAACTTAGTGCTAAGAAAGTAACAAAATAATAATAAAAATCTCTTTTTAATTAATCGCGTTACTTCTTTACTTTATACCTATATGTTATTAATAGTTATAGACATTAAAGACAGAAAAACACCAAACATTCAATATTTGGTGTGATACTTGTTCTCAGTCCGCCAAATTTTTGTTTTTTTGCAAAAATATTTGTGAGTAATGCCTGCAATACTTACAAAACTTAAGCCAAATTTACGTTACAAAATTAGTATACTGCATGATGAATTTAATTTTATGAAACTTGTTGCAGTACTTGCGGTTTTGTAAAAAAAAAATGTGGCTTGACATCAACAGTATCACTAGGAATATGGCTTTATAATTATAAACATCGATGCTCTATTTGGTAGTGCAAAATGTTGTCATACAGATGTTGTTTGTGACATTAGTTTCGCTTCGCGTTTACCCGATGAAATTAGTTGCATGACATTAGTTTTACAAAAAAAACCCATAGCAGGAACTAGGACTAAATTAATTTCGTACAATTGTACGCTGTAGAACTGCTTATACGAGAGAAATAATTTATGTAATTGATGTCACGACATTAATCTCATACCACAAAATTCGTAATGTAAATTCAACTTTACATTTTTATTATAATTATTACGTATTGATGTCTGAAGTCAACCCTAATACATTTCAATTGATACACAATCAAAAACTATGTGACAAACGAAATGTATTTTAAGAGGATAGTATCTGCTCCGCGCTCCATACAAAAGTAGTTTGGTCCTATCGTGAATGTAAACCGATGAAAGTCTTTGAAATTTTGCGGTACCAATCTTAGCATTATTCGCAGTTTTCGATGAAAACGACCCAACTTTATGCTAGTAGGTATTTCAAGATAATGTATCAATACACAACCATTTTGACTCATGGGGATTTCCCATATTATTATATGGGAAATCTATACAATGCGAGATCCACAGGCCAGCGTAAATGGATTTTTATAGCTTGATGTGTAGCCGTGCGTACTTGACGGAAAGCCACGTGGCGCATTAAAAGGGTCGGGCGCCATTTCTCATTGCGACTATAGACAAGTCTCGTAAGCAATTTTTATCTATTCGTACTGTAAGGATGGCGCTCTGTAGGTCCTTTTTAAAAAAAACACAATTTACACTGCTGAATGGTTTGGTTTATTGCCAAAATTAAAATTAAAAATTAAGGTGACAAAATATAGAAAGAAACGTATGGATCGGACAACGGTTGGTAATCGACTCTCTGTAACACAACTCTGGAAACAGTTTTATATAAAATACAATTGCATATGTCAGCGTTTACTGCATACAAAGACAATACATAACATCTCCCCCCTTTAAGACGGAGAAATATCCTTAAAATATTCGAAGTCATAAAATTACAAAAGTTTAAAAATGACATCACAATCAGCAGTGAACTAATTTAAGCTAGTTATACAATAGTATGTTTTATTTATTTATTTAATTATATATATTTAATTATATTTTATCCTTAGTCCTTTAGGTAATAGAAATTATGTTTTATTTTTAATAAAATGAATTAAAAACTACTTATGTTTCGATTCGATTCGGAGTGTCTAAAAACAACTTTATTTTTTGTTTTATTAATTTCTATTTCCGGAAGACTTTTAATTGACTTCCTGTCGCATTCAATGGATTCATCCGAAATATTAGTTAATTCAAGAGCAGCTGCAGTATTAGTTTTATAAGATTTTTTATTGTTATGACATTGATTAAAGATTTGAATGCAACAAGATGTATTTTTACAACAATACGGGAAACATTTTTTTATAAATTCTATATATTATATAAGTAATAATTAGACAAATTATAATAATAGTAATAGCAGAATAGTAATGTCCATATTTCAGTATATGGGACTGATTTTCAGCCTGACGTATTTGACTTTCTAAATTATCTAATTTATGAGAGGCTACGCTTAATGATTCTAAGTCCATATTAGTCAAAGTTATTGGAGAAATATTGTGTAAACTATTATTAATCAAATTAAATTTGCAACAATCATCTTCAATTATATTAAAGTTAATAGATAGTTGGCTTGGCAAGACAGTTTTATATCTTCGAGATGGATACATTTGTAGGGTTTGAAAATATGCAATACAATTATTATGTAAAGATAATATTCCAGTACCTTGTAAAGTAAAATCATTAATTTCATTGTTACATTTTATAGTTAATTTATTAGGTTTTGATTGTACATAAATATATCTTCCGTCATTAAGTTTTTGCCAAAGATTAATATAACCATAAATTATTTTTGACTCACATATATCAGGAAGTGTTAGAGTAACTTCAGTTAACAACTTCGTTTCACATGTTGGGTTATTAATAGTAGATAAAATAGAAGGAAGTGGACATATAATATACTCTAAATTAGTACTTTTACAGTCACTTAAACTATCTAATAATGCGTAACTTAATCTATCATCCGTTACAGCCACGTATAGTTTGGTCGGGTGAATGAGGCCATATGACAAAAAATTGTTTATTTCATGTGGTGTAGGTAACGGTAGATTCTTATAAACACTAAATTTAACTGGATTAATTAAAGGAATTTCAATAACAAACATTAATTTGTTCTTATAATAATAAGAAGTTAACCTAGATAAATTAATTATATTATGAATGTTCTGTAAGGACAATGGAGCAGGAAATTCTAAGTTTTTTATATTTATTTTGTTACTAGAAAGTTCATTAAACAATTTTGTAGGCGTTAAAACATAAGGATGTAGGATGTTTGCTTTTGCAAATAAAATTGAGTTTAAAATTGTATCTAAAATATTAGAAACTGACAATAAAGAACCTTCCATTACGTTAATTAAATTATTAAATTTTTCAGTATTTATTAATTTAGAATTATCCTTAGAATTTTCTGAAAGTACGTAGTTAAGTTTTTCTATTTGTTTATTTAATCTTAGTTCATTATTATTTAATTTTAAGATAGAAGCATTAAAATTATGAATGGTAGATTGTACAATATGTATATTGTCTTTCATTAATGAAAATATATGATTTTCATTTTGTTGGCAATTAGAAATAGCTTCATCATATTTTCGGGCATCATCGGCATCTAATGTACCAAAGAAAAATTTCAGAATCTCACCACCGAACTCAAGAGCTCTCTTAAAACGGTTTGAAGGGTTTTCAGAAATAAGGTGAGACAGTGAATCATATTTAAGATTATTAGCGTTAATAAGAATTTCTAAAGGGTTAATCATATCCTTACAATCAATAGTTAAAGAAGCCATATTCTGAGCTTTTTCACAAAAGCTAGAAATGCTTAAAATGCTTTTATCAATTTTATTTAAATAAGGTTTGACTGGTACTATATCAACATAAGTGATTACATTCCAGTAATCATTATAGAAATATGCAATAGAAGTCGGGTCGAAGAATATTCCGGGACTATGTGATATAGTCTGGATTAGTTCCGAATAACTCGTTTGGAAGAAAAACCTGAAACAATTATAATTATAATTTTATGCTGGTTTTATTTCATTTATATGATATTTTAAATGTTTTCTATTTATGCAAAGTGTAACATTATTTTTTCCATGAGTTTTTATTATCTTGAATGGTCCCTTCCAGATTGGGGACAAAGCTTTACGCATCCTATGATGTTGTTTTAAATAAACTAAATCTCCTGTCTTATAAGTTTTGCTTGTACTAGAAACGTCATAATATTTCTTTGAGGACTCCTTACTCTTGTTTATATTTTCCAATGCTTTTTCTCGGGAGTATTTCATTCGATATTGCAAAGCACGAATATATTCTTGATAAGTAGTGTTATCAGAAGGATTGTATAGACTACTAGGGATAGATGGCTTATGGCCATATAATAACTCGAAGGGAGTAAATTCTGTAGTACAATGCGGAGTTGTATTATATGATAATATCGCTGTGGCTAGATAACAATGCCAATCGTCCTGATTATCATTAACGAAGGACTTTAAATATTCTTTAAGTGTAGCATGACTACGTTCAAGTGCGCCATTTGTCTGAGGGTGGTATGGCGTTGAAAATAGATTTGTTATTTTAAGAATTTCGGTTAACTGCCTAAATAGCTCGGAAGTAAAACAAGTACCTTGATCGGTAAGAATCATTTTTGGAAAACCGAATAATGATATGAAATGAATGAGGTTACGTGCTACTTCATCGGTTGTTGAAGTAATCATTGGATAGGCACATGAAAATTTCGTTAGATCGTCCTGCAAGGTTAAAATATACTTAAATTTTTGAAGGCCAGCCTCGGGTAGAGTACCGACGATATCTAGAGCTAATCTTTCAAATGGTTTACTACTAGAGGACGTTATTACCATAGGTGCCTTATTGGAAGCCCGTAAGGGTTTGTTTATTTGGCACATTTTACAATTCTTTACAAAGCGTTCTATGTCAGACCGCATATTTTTCCAGTAATAAGAAGCTTTGATTCTACTATACATGCGTTTAATACCCGGGTGTCCCGCTATGGTGGTCCCGTGGTTTTCTTTAAGGATATTTTGAACCTCGGTAGGGGTAGGATAAAATATTTGATTTTTGTAAATATGAACTTTAATATTTGTGCCATGGAAAACATAGGAAATCATGTTATAAATTTTCACATAAACTAATTTAGTAAAAGGTTCTGAAAAGTCTGAAATAGCTAGTTCTTTATCATAATCATCTTTAGATATTATTTGATCTCTTAGTTGTATTAATAGATTGTAAACAGTTTTATAACTAGTTTCATCATAATGATGAATTTTTGTAAAAACGAAAAAGAATATTTTATTTTTTGAATCAAATGATTTTACAGTTTCAGCTTCTCGCTCAGCTGATAACAACTCATTAGAGTTCTCAATCATTGATAAGATTTGTTCAGTATTTGGCATAGAACTATCAAAATCCAAAGAAACTGGACAAGCAATTAATTTTTGTTTGGCCAAATGTAAACCTTGGTTGTGCTCTTCAATTTGTGTATCATTAGAAGTAGATTTAATAAATTGTTTTTTGAAGTATATTTCATATGTTGTATTATTAAGCATAGAATGATTGATAGCATTTACTGGATTGCGAGATAGAGCATCTGCATTAGAGTTAATACGACCTGGTCTGTAAACTATCTCATAATTATACTCTTCTAATTTCAGTCGCCACCTGAGTAAACGTCCACCTGGATCTTTTGCATTAAATAACCATGTAAGGGGACGATGGTCAGTTACAATTTTAAATTGATAACCGTATATATAAGGTCGGAACGTGTTAACACCAAAAAGAATTGCAAGAAGTTCCTTTTCGGTTGTAGAATAATTACCTTCTTGTTTATTTAAAGTACGGGACGCATACGCGATAGGCTTATCTTTTCCGATTTCGCCCTGCGACAAAACTGCACCAACGGCATAATTCGAAGCGTCCGTGGTTATAATAAAAGGTTGAGAAAAATCAGGATATTGTAATAAAGGGGCTGAAATTAATTTTTGTTTAAGAAGATTGAAAGCTTGCTCCTGTTCGTGCGACCAATGGAAAGCTACGTCTTTTTTTAACAAAGATGTGAGAGGTTTTGTTATATGAGAAAAGTTTTCTATAAAACGACGATAGTAACCAGTTAATCCTAGAAAAGATTTAATGTCTTTAGGAGTTTTAGGTGTGGGAAAATGAGAAATGGCCTTGACCTTATCCGGGTTAGGCGAAACACCTTTATCTGTAATAACATGCCCAAGATAAGCGACTTCACGCCGCAAAAACTCACACTTGTCGGGCTGTAATTTTAAATTAGCTTCTCTGAATTTGGAAAGTACAAGTTCAAGTTTTTTCATATGGGATTCAAGGTCATGGGAATATAAAATACAATCATCTAAATAAATATAGCAATGGAGACCTTGTAGTCCAGAGAGAACTAAATTCATCATTCTTTGAAACGTAGAGGGCGCATTTTTCAATCCGAAGGGCATCCTATTAAATTCAAAGTGGCCTGAGATGCCATTCGTAGTTACGCTAAACCCTGTCTTTTCAGCGTCCTTGGGATTTAAACAAAGTTGATGAAAGCCTGATGCTAAATCAAGCGTGCTAAAATACTTAGAATGACCTAATTGATCTAAAATGTCAGTTATAAGAGGAAGAGGATAGACCTCAGAAACCGTGACGTCATTTAGACGACGATAATCAATAACGATTCGCCACTTTTGTTTACCGGAAGCATCTAATTTTTTAGGTACTACCCAGACGGGTGCACTCCATGGTGAAATTGAAGGTCGAATGATATTTTGGTCTAGCATCTTTTTAATTTGTTTTTCTACTTCGTCCTTGTGAATTTCAGGAAAACGGTACGATTTTACGTGAATAGGGGCAGCATTCCCGGTATTAATAGAATGTTGAAGTATATTAGTACATGTTAAGGATTCACCATCAAGATGAAATATATCGGTGTATTTAGAAAGACAATTCATTAAAGATTTTTTCTCTTGCGGATTTAAATGTGAGCACCGAATTTGCTCAAGGACCTTTCGAGATCGGTCACTATTTAAAGAATTTAATTGATGAACAACTTCAGGTTGAGTGTTATCTGTATTTGATGACGATAGCTCAAATGGGGTTAATTTGACATAAAAATTGTCAATTCTTACTGCAGACTCAGTAGTGTTTAAAACAGAGACATTGACTCTATTATTAGGTTTTAAGCTTACTATGCAATTTGCTAAAAATACGCCTTCACAGATTTTCTGGTCTAAAATTAAAGCTACTTTTTGTTCGGAAAAGTCAGATAAATTTGAAACTGGACATTCAATAACCATTTCTGACCGTGGAGGTATAACATATGACGGCTCACTAAAACAAATAGGTATAATGTGACCTTGTAAATTTAAGGTATTAGTAGAATATTGGACGTCAATTCTAAAGTGCTGAATAAAATTGCTACCTATAATACCATCGTAACATAAGTTAATCGCATCATCAATCGCATTAAAAATATAGTTAAATATTATCTTACTTTTTGGAGAAATGCGATACTCAAAATTAAGTTGAATAGTTCCTAGCGATTCACAATAAGAATCATTATCACTTAAACCTTTAATTTTAACAATATTAGGTTGAAGAATCGGCTGGTTCAATAAACTTGAGAATTTCACAATGGAAATTGAAGAACCAGTATCGATTAAAAAACATAAGGGCTTATCATTAAAATTTGTTTTTAAATAAACGTGAGGAAGAGAAACTTTATTATTAATGTTATTTATAACATGAGCTTTCTCACGTGAGCATTCCCTAGAAAAATTAGACTCTTTACGAGATGAGGGAATGTCAAAACATTTTTGTAAATTCGTATTATTATTTTTAACATAACAATCCGAGGTATTAAATTTAATTTTTGACTCGGATGAGTTTGATTGTTGTCTAACCTGTGTTGGGGAAAATTTAAGAACACAGGGGTCAAAATTAACTTTCGAGAACTGAGTATTAAATTTATTTTTATAATTAAATTGAGACGAAGGTGTGTTAGTCCGTGCAACAGAGAATTGACCACAGACGGAACGACCTTGAAACTTTAGTGGAAACTCAGTATTTTTAATATAATTCTTATCATGATAAACATTAGTTTTAGTAGTCCGTGTATTAAATAAATTTGGAACACGGTTTTTTAATAATAATTTCGTGTCATTCAAAACACCTTGAGGTTCCGGTAGACACGGCACCGAAACCGATTTTAGTTTAAATCGTTATTATCACTAGAAGTGTCGACAACATGCACATTAGAATGGTTATTATTGTTCGACATACCGCTTGTACTTGGTGCATTTGCACCTGATAGTGTAGAATTACGCGGCACGGAGTGCATATTATTATTTTTAAATTGAAGTTTGCGACACTCTTTGATCAAATGTCCGCGCTTTTTGCAATATGCGCACATTTTATTAGAATTAAAATTAGATGATGATTTATTATGATTGTTATAATTAAAATTATTTTGATTGTTGTTTGACGAATTAGTATTTACGTGATGAAAATTAGTAGAATGCCTAGGTTTATTCCTGTAACATTCTGAAGCATTATGACCGCTTTTTTGACAAACTGTGCAATGTTTAGATGAGCGGTTTGTAACCTTAGAGAGATTAAAAAGCTTTTCTTCTTCAACAGCGTGTGTAATAGCGTCAGATAACTTTTTAGGGTTTCTGCAACGCACAATATGAGAGAAATTTGGATTCAATCCTAATATAAATATATCTCGAGCTAATTGCTCCATAATAGCTAATTTGCCTACAAGTTCGGTTTCATCCTCGCAGCTGTAATGGATATCGGCTTGAATTCGTGTTAAACAGGCTTCAACACGTATAGAATATTGTATCACATCTTCTGAAGGCAATTGTTTACATGATTGAAGATCAACTAATAAATGGGATGAATGTTTTTTCTCCCCGAAAGTAGATTTAAGAAATTGCTTAATTTCAGGCCAGTTATTAAAACGTTTAAGACAGCTGGCTAACTGTGCTTTGCCTTCAAGTTGTGATATAATAAATTTACATAAAACATTCTGCTGGTCTGTACTTGCTAATGCAATTGCAGCTTCGCAATTAGTAATAAACGCAGGCAATGTCTCGCGATCCCCTTTGTAGGGTTTGATAAATTTGGTAAGCGTATTTAGAGGTACCTTTTCAGACATTTTGGGTTTTTGTTTTTTCTGAATTGGACTATCTTCTACAGAACTGTTTGAAGAATCGGAAGTTTCTACTTCTTCGATTTTTTCTTTTTTAGGCGGCATTAAATAACGTTATAAAAATTTTTAAAATGTAGTAAGTACAGATCTTCAGAAAAACACAATAATATTGATTAATAACATAGAATTAAGTAAATTAGGAATAGATGATCTTTAAATTAAGTTATAGATGTTATGATGTAAAAATTTGTTAATAAACACTTTTTCGAGAAAATTCACTTTCACTTTGATTCACTCCTAATTTGGCAAGATTTTATAAAAGAAAATAAAGAAAACTCACAGTATTAACGCAGAATTCACGAACATTTTCACACACTCGAAGAATGCGATGCGGTGTCGTGTGCAGCTAAAACGGCGGTGTCAGCGTGAACCTCGGGGACCTGGCGTCTCAGGGAGTCGTATTGCAGAACTCGAAGTCACGTTGCGTCAACCGTGGGAATGACTTTACACGTGTAAATGGTGGTAAGTAAAGTCCACGTGAGCTGATGATGGTGATGAGGTCGTGTTGTCCGATGAAGCTGATAACAGTGGATGTGATGCGGGCTCACACACTAGGGTGGAGGCTTACCGTCGACCACGAACAAGCAGCAGAGAGTGTCGGTGGAGATGCGGGCTCACGCTTAATAGCGGAGACTTATCGTCGATCTTGATGAGAGCAGCAGCGCGGGCTTGGGGCATACAATACCCAAAGGCTTATCGTCGACCACTTGCACTTTCACTAAAAGTTAGGACCTTTCTTCTACTACAGAGCCCGTAATCTGGTGAGAGACGTGTTTCGTTTCGCGACGCGCCTAACACCTAATGGATCCCAGTACTCAGCGATTTTTCCTGGGATCCCACTTCTGACACCAAATTTGTAAGGATGGCGCTCTGTAGGTCCTTTTTAAAAAAAACACAATTTACACTGCTGAATGGTTTGGTTTATTGCCAAAATTAAAATTAAAAATTAAGGTGACAAAATATAGAAAGAAACGTATGGATCGGACAACGGTTGGTAATCGACTCTCTGTAACACAACTCTGGAAACAGTTTTATATAAAATACAATTGCATATGTCAGCGTTTACTGCATACAAAGACAATACATAACAGTACGCACCACCGCGAGCGACGTACGGGCTCGGTACAGTCGGTACCTCTGCACACCCTTGCTTGCGCTCCGCGTGTCTTTTTATATTTCCCGCGAAGTTAAAGTACCATTTTACTCTAATAGTTTCTATAATAAGTACGAACTAACATATACGGGTGTATTATTTACCTACCCCTACTATACAATGATAAATATCTATTTAGAAAAAATGTGACAGGACTTCATAGTTCTTCTCGGAATAACAACTCAAGCCGAGCGTGGTAAATGGTTTTCATTTTTCAAGTTGCTGCATCTGATGAGTTGCACTTGGGGTTTTGTTGAATATTGATGTGTTTCATCACTACTGACTTGGTTAATGACGATAAAAGTGAAATAAAGACTTTAAAAGTTACACCACTCGAATAAATCTTAAAAACTTTATATCGCAATAAAAAATTATTTTAAATTTCAGGAGGCGATCTTAAAACATAAAAATAAAGAAGTGGTAGGCAATGATTTTATTTATATGTTCCTGGAAGAGGTTTATGCGAACAAAAACCCAACATTTACTGGCAAGTAACTTCGTTTTAAAGTTCCCTAGTCACGATAGTTTCGCTTGTCTCTCTTATATGCTTATTTATTTTATTTTCAGAGGAGCAATTGAAAATAGTGTGTTTAGACTTATTGATTGCGGGATCAAGCACAAGTAGCAATATACTTGGCTTTGCTCTTCTGAGAGCTTTAAAATCTCAAGATATACAACAAAAAATTTATAATGAAATAGATACTGTAATAGGAGATAGAACACCTAGTTGGAATGATAGTGACAAGTAAGTTTACATGGGTATACTGTTAAAAAATGATATCATATCACATAACTTATATCATTAAATTTGTAAGAAATCTTAAATGCGGTTGTAGCTTGTAGTTCATTCATAATCTTATTAATATTTGATTTACATACTCTGACCAAACCTATTGATAATATTATTTCCAAAAACCTCGCCTGTACTACATATACTCGTATGAATAAGTCAGTGGACGCAGGAACGCCCTGCAGATTTAATCGGTGTAATTTCGAAATTTCCCCTAAACTCCCTCATACCTACGAGTACACTTTTAAACAACGTATTTATGTGATGGTTATTGAATGAGTTTTTTCTATTTTTAGGCTCATTTATACTTCAGCTTTCATACAAGAAATATACAGATATTATACTGTAGTTCCTATGGGGGGACCTAGATCACTGCAAAAGGATATTTCGATGGATGGATACTTAATACCTAAAGGTACTACAATACTCATGTCTATGGGTGATATTAACTATAACCCAGAATTATGGGACGAACCGAATGTATTTAAACCTGAAAGGTTTATTGATGGAAATGGGATGTTGAAAATTTCAGAACATATGTACCCTTTTGGATTAGGTAAGTGCCGATAAGATTGTCTTATTTTCGTTCTTGTGCCAGTTCCTATTTACAGAATAAATTTCGTTCAAAATTATTTTTTACTATTACAATGTAGATCTTCAATTACCCTTTTACAAATAGTCATGTTTTTGCCTATAATATTTGGAGCATTAGATGAAACGGATATTAGCTTCAGCTGTTAAATTTTAACAGCTGAACGGATAGTATTTGCATGTCCGGCCGTATATTGGATTTTTTAAATGAACATTTCTCAATTTAGAACCGACTTTTGTTATAAACAAAGACATCGAAGACTTTTAAAATAAATAAATGGCCAGTCACATAGTCATGATTAAATCACATAACAATTAATGGTCTGACAGAGATTTTAACATTATGTTTTACACCGTGTGGACCCGGGTAATAGAATAGGCCACCCGTTCTCTTCCTATGGGTGTCGTAAAAGGAGACTATAGGATACCCACCGGAATATGGGATAATAAGATCTCCCCATCCATACATGGCGGTATAACCATGAATTATGCTGGAATGCTCCCAAATGTCGAACCTGATAGTGGGCAGCAGCACTACTAGCGAAAGCATTCTAGAAACTGCGGTCACCAACCCGCCTGCCAAGAATCCCTGGGCGACGGCAGGGTACAAAAATCGTTACCTAAACCTGGCGACATTCAATGGACGCTCTCTGTGGCTGAACGAACACCTCGTTGAATTGGAAGTAGAGCTAAGTCATATTAATCGGCACGTCGTGGGATTATCGGAGATCTGGAGACAGGGAGAGGAAACGGTAGCCCTAGATAGTGGCAACTTACTCTACTTTCGAGAAGGATACCAGCTATCCCAAGGTGGCGTAGGGTTTAAGGTCCACAAGTCACTCAAGGGCATCGTTGTAGAAGTTGGCAGTGTGTCGGCAAGGGTGGCATACCTTGTATTTAAAATAACATAAAGGTATTCACGGAAGATTGTATAAGTATATATCCAAACGCACCGCACACCCTGACGGTCGAGGTCGAGGCCATGTACGATAACACCGTGAAAGCTATGTCTCGTACCAAAACATTCTACACTGTTGTTATGGGTGACTTTAACGCTAAAGTGGGAGTACAAGAGAGCTGCAAGTCGAGAGTAGGTCCATGTGGCTATGGGCGCAGAAATCACAGGCAAATGCTGGTAAACTTTCTTGAGGCTCAGGGACTTTTTCTGATAAACTCTTTCTTCCAGAAGAAGCCTCAAAAAAAGAGGACCTGGCGAAGCCCTGATAACGTGACGAACAACGAGATCGACTTCGCTATGCCTAACAAGCGTCATACATTCAGAGATGTCTCTGTGATCAACAGGGTCAATACCGGAAGTGATCATCGACTGGTAAAGAGGCACTCTGGATATTTATGTCAAAATCAAACGAGCGCGCTTAATAAAGTCGACTCTTAAACCAACACTTCCTCTGGTCGAAGCTGAAATGTCTGTATAAGGCCAACACTTTGCCAACTTATTAACTTATTCTATCAACTTATGAATTTATTACATCAAAGATTCCCAAAACTTAATATTAAATTGTTTTTGCATTCTGGAAATCTTGAAAAAAAAAACACAATAGAAAATATTCTCACCTCTCTAACCTGAAAGTAACAATTTTTTGTTTATCGCAATTCACCACTTCCAATTAAATAGTAAAGTCAATCAATATGTCACCAGCTCGTTTCATTCCTTAATGACATTTACCCCGAATTACCCGAATCTGCCTGATCGTCCATGCCTCATCTCTGCGGGCCCGCTCAGATTCAAGCAATGAAATGAAATTACGTGTTTCGGATGTTAGATCTATCATCATCAACCCATTACATTGTCCCACTGCTGGGCACGGGTCTCCTCTCAGAACGAGAGGGAATAGGCTATAGTCCACCACGTTAGCGTGCTGCGGGTTGGCAGACTTCACACGCCATCAAGAAAATCTCCCAGGCATGCAGGTTTCCTCACGATGTTTTTCTTCACCATTTAAGCGCGTGATGTTTAATTATTAGATCTATACCAGGTGAAATTGAAGTAAGAACATCGATTGAACCCATTAATCTAGTACTTGTTAGTACATGTATAATAATTGTATACTTATGTATGTTTGTGTTGTTATGTGTTGTTTCGTTTACCGACTTCTCCGTTCTGCGCTGCATTTTGATTCTTGAATACTTATTGGCGTTTAATATTCTGTTTTTAAATTATTTCTTACCTTTTTTCTGTAGTAGCCTACTTCATTATGATTGAGGATGGTCTCGTATGACTTTTGTTTCTTTGACCATAGCCAGGAATCATCGTGTTGTCATGTCAAGAATGGCATGAAGAGGCAACGCATCTTTATATAGGGTGAGGGATGGCAAGTGTGGTTCATAGTCGATACGACTCCGATATACCTTGCCGCCTCCCCAGGTGGCAGATAACTTTTCTACTATCTGGAAATTATATTGTAACGCTCTAATCATTGAAGGCAAAAACATGTTTTTTTTTGTATTTAAATAGCTACAAACTCAAATAGCTGCGAGGAATTAAGGCTAAACCTTCAACCTTAGGCGCTAAATTCAATTTTCATTCCAATTTGGCGCCGAAGGCTGAAAGTTTAGCCTTTATTAATTGAGTTGTGTTATCATTAGAAAAAAAGGAATTTAGTAATCTTAAGAAAACAGTATTTTTTATTAAATAATCATTTTAAATTTATCTCATATTGGTGAATAATATAATTACATATTATTTCAGGTCGAAGACGCTGTCCCGGGGATTCCTTAGCGAAATCATTTATATTCATCACGTTAGTAGGTATACTTCAGAAATACAGGATCCAAGCCAGTGGTGAAATAGAGCCATCTGACGTGCCAGTCATAGCTATATTGTCATCACCAAAACCATACACTGCACGGTTCTCATCAAGGAAATAAAACATATTTCAAGAAAAGCTACATGTTTGGTTAAAACGTATTTAATTAAAGATAAATTCGTTATTAATGCGTAAATTATTTATGTGCACTGAGCATACTCTGCGACAAAGCGGAACACTTACTCGTAGCTCTGCGATGGAAAACGCTTACCTGTTTTTAAGTGTTTGCGGCTCCATTCAATTTGTCTTGATACGTGATGTTTTAGTTTAACCAATAGCAAAATATCTGAATATGTATTTAAAAGCGAAGTAAATACGAGAAGTTTTTATATCATATAAATTGTGTAATGACGTTATAAGTTGATGGTATAAGTTTTAAAGAAAAGTTAATTTTATTCTTTCTTTAAATAAAAGCTGGTTTGTAAAAACTTTTTTTTCCTTTTATACCTATTTCCCGCAACTCAATGACAATGCGCATATTTTGCGTGAATTCAGTAGTTATGGTAAGTATGTGTGTCGGTGTGTGACAGACAGACTGACAAAAATTCAAATAATTATTGATATGTATTGTATTGCTTATTGCTAGCCCCTCAATAATGCCTCGTGAAACTGATCTGCAAGCTTCAGCCGCACCTGCCACAGTCATTGTTAAGAATGGGTTTGAATTCCCACGTGAGCTGGAATCCAAGCGAACTGTATGAAATAACCTTTCGATGTAGAAGTAAAGTAGTAAAATCTCTAGTAAATTTTTTATGGGGTAACTCTGCAAACGATCAGGCGAGCCACCTGTGGTAAGAAGTCATTGCCGCCTATGGATATCTGCAATACCACAGGAGTTGGAGATGTGATGAAAAGTGAGGGGAATGAGAAAAGGAGAAAGAAGGGGACTGAGGGAGGAATTGGGCCATCGGCGGTCCACACTCACCGTACGAAACGCAACAGCGTTTCCTCCCTGGACTGGAATGGACAGACATATAACATCTGCAACTTCTTTTGGTGTTGCAGATGTTATAGATAGCTACGACAAAATATTCAAACGCGGCAATCTTGTACCTCGGAATCCAAAGTGAGTATCCGCCCACCTATCTCCCTTCATAATTGTCCATATCTGTCAATAGTAATTGCTAGCATTTGCAGTGTATTTAAGAGTTTCTTACTATAATTTTAGTTCTAATATTTATAACAGTACGGAGCGGCTTTTAGCCAATTTATAACTACGCTGTTCAACAAATCTGCAAGGTTAAGCTGCGCCAGCTGCTGTCAATCTGTGGATGAAATGAGATGAAATTATTAAATGATTTTTATATCTGTAAATAGATCTTTTAAAACACTTGAAATAATCGATTTTTTACGTTTTTACTGACGACATCTGAGAAAAACGTCGAATCAAACTCAGAGACTCATGGTCTCTTTTAAACTCCAGACAATAATTATATTATTAGATATGCAAATTTAACAATGTAGGGCATAATCTGAACAGGCCTTTTGAAGAAAGAGCCAAAGCAGCTTTGAGTTAATCTGTCCTAACTGACGGCACGCAGCTACACAATGACTGATGTATATCAGTCATTGTGTAGCTCAACCATTTTATAGGGAGCTCAATGTCATCAAGATGTCATCAGGATGTGATCTTCCTGTTTCAAAGCACGTAAATCCGTCAGGCCCACTTGTCATAGGAACACCTATGGCACTCGTTAGTGGTAGTCAGAAGTCCAAAAAGGTTGACAACCATTCTATCCTTGAATATCGGTATAGCTTAGAAATTGGATTGCGGACTTCTGAATGCAGACAATGCGTATAAAATACTGATAATTATTTAGCCGCATATGGGTTCGTTGGATAGTGATGGTTGGCGCTCTTTTGGGGAGGCCTATGTTCAGTAGTGGACGACAATAGGCTGAAATGATGATGATCTTATGGGATAGACTAGAAGCCTATGTTGGGATGATTAAGATTATAACTGTAGACACTTATCTAGTTTTAAATCTGTTCTCTGACAGGATATACTGCGCCGATAAAACAGAACAGTCAAACGAATTAGTAGAAGACTGATTATAAATAAAAACCTTAATATTTGTCAATTGCAGTAGTTAAATAAAACCTTGTGCATTAAGAAATTGATTTATTATTTGGGCTCAATTTAATAATAATCATATCGGAGGCAGTGTGCAAATACGAGTATGAGTGATGCCTCAGCCTGCCAGCACTGGGATCCTCTGCATGCATGATGATCATGGAACATATATTTATTGGTTTAGTTGTGAAGTAGCGTAATGCCATCCACCAGGAAGTCAGGATGTCTCCTTACGAGCTTAAGGACCGTCACAGAATTTTACTATGGAAAGTCAGAGGTCCATTCGATCAGTACCGACCCGAGACACTGAGTCATCACTGCCCATATTTTTTTGTTTAAAACACTTGAATCTACAAAAATTCTAGTAGGGCAATAATGTAGGGATTTAAAGGTTAAATATCTAAACATGAAAATAAAATATTCAAATAAAATTTTGTTATATTTTATGAACAAGCTCGGCCTTGGATCTGGTGAAAGTTACACGGGGGTATTATCTTTTTACAACGAAATCGAAATACTACACCTACCGCAGTATTTCTTTGTAACAATATTTTTTGTTTTTCTTTGCTATTGCTAGAATTACCAGGCTACTCTGTGCGCTTACTCTGAAGCATGCCACATACAACTGGCGTGGGAGAAGCAGTTTTTCTCAAGTCTACTACCGCTCCCTTAAGAGTTTGACCTTGAGATTTGTTTATGGTTATTGCGCAGATGAATTTGAAGGGAAATTGCACTATCTTGAATTTGAAGGGGTATTTTGATGGAATCCTAGGAATAAATACAGACTCTCCTCGAGAACAACCGGTTAGTATAGTTGCCTCGATTACATTGCGATGCAATATTTTTACTTGCAATCTAGTGCCATTTCATAATTTTGGTGGATTTATATTGCGTAGCAACATAAGTGGCGCGCCAAGTCTCAATTTTAATATGTGTTTTGGGACACCGGGAGGCTTCAGCATATTCAAGAACCCGACCGGATAATGAATGGCATCATCGGTGATAAACACCGATGATGCCATTCATTATCCGGTCGGGTAACTGTGTTGACGGATATTTCGACCCCTCCAAATAATCTCAAAAGTATTTCATTTATAACTGAGGCATGTTAGTTTTTTAGCTGCATTTTTACGATGATTAGAAGGTTTTTTGATTATATATTTTTCTTGCTTTGTTGCAATTTTCTGATGAAAATGGTAAACCTGGCCCTGCGTTTCTTCGCCTTATTTTTTTGTGACTAATTTTTTATACTAATTTCATTTTGGACTGACTCTTGGCTAGTGAATGTTGGAAATTCGATATAATTTATGGAATATAAAAATATTTCTTACTTTATAATCATGAAAATTATGCGCCACTCTCACAAGGTTACGTCCAAAGGCAGTCGACATAATAGTGCAGAGCGGTTCTCATAGATGGCGTTGGAGTCTCATGTTTAGCGAACGTGCATGGCACGGCAGCTGACCGTGTAACTCTACTTTTTAAATCAATTATTAAAACAATAACAAATAATACATTGACGTCAGAAGCAGAGGCTTTAGTAGACAGGCAGAATCCGTGTAAGCACCGCATCATGGAAGGCGTAACTATCTGACCCGCCGGACGTTGTTCTATCTTAGCTATGAACATTCAATTCGAACTGGAATAAATACTAAAAAAACGCATGAAGTTAAAATAGTCATTAACTTGTCGTAGGACCTACTATTAGGTATTATTAGTAAACTAGTATGAGAAAACAAAAAAAAAATAGACGAATGAAACCGGTAAAGTCGTTCTCAAATTATGGCGTGACAGAGATTCATTTTTATACATACCTATTTGTAATTACCTACACCTACTTATGCCTAAGTAATGATTGAATGTATTGTTATAGCACTTATCTTCTATATATTAGTATTATTCTATTAATAGTAGATATATAGAATAGCAATATATAATAATTATTATTGAATTTGACGTGCGTCCTGATCGTCAGCGTAATAAAAATGTGCTTGAGAAAAATAATGCATCGATTGAAACGGCTTAGCTCGATAAAAACGGCCCGATGTATCAATAATTAATCACTTATTCATATAATATTCCTTTGTTTATTTAGAAGGGTTAGTCAGAGGCGTACTAACGCATACTCACATACTCCGGTATGTTTAGATACCATGTAATAGGGGGCGAGCCTATTGCTATTAACCAGGCACAAATCCAGTCTGGATTTATTTTTAGGCCTATTACCCCAATAACACTTTGCTTGACCTGGGGATCGAACCCAGGATCTCTAGAGTAACAGTCGCGTTTAGGGCCACTTGAGTAATGAGGCAGTTATTTATTTATAACTATTTATTTGTGTATAAATGGTGGGAATATATTAATATTTAGTTGTGTTTAAATGCCGATGAATATTTACAGTAAAACATATGTTTCGCTATTTTGCAGTGTTCCAATACGCTGAAAGCAATAAAACCAATTATGCTCAGAAATATTAATATAAATTAATAGAAAGAGAAGCAAGCAAGTAATTCGGTATATTATTATATCGTATAGCCTTCCGGCCACGGGTTCGCTCGCGTGCCCGAGATATGGGTATATATACCTAGCCTATGTCACCCAGGAATAATGTGCTGTCTATTGTTTAAAGAATTTTCAAAATCGGTTCAGTAGATCCAGAGATTACCCCCTACAACCTCACAAACTTTACCTCTTTATAGTATTAGTAGAGATAACCTTATCTTCTGTTCGTTTATCTGCGCGAACGCTCGCTGATAATATCTCTGTCAGGGCGTGTGCGCATCGATATCATATTTACGGACAGACACGTTTCTGACCTTCATATACCAAACAAAATAAATCCCTTTCGTCTATATACCGCTAGCACAGTGTAATAATATAAGTATAGATAGTGATATATAATATAAGTATAGTAGTATAGATAGTTCACGCACAATGAGTGTGTGAACTGGTAACCAGACTATATATCGGGGTGGTGGGTTCCACGTGTTGGATCCTGGTGTAGGTGTGGTGTAGCGACAATTCGCCATATATACCTATATAGCATAATAGCTCGTATAAAGAAGAAGTACCTAATAAATAAGTCCGTCTTTCAATCAGATTTCAGATGCCATAGACAATCATAGAGATAATATAATCTTCAAAGTATTTTGACGTGGTTTTGACAGACACATGGCATACAGCTGTACGCAATAAATATTTTTATATTTATGCAATAACGACACATATTGGAGCAAAGATATAGAGTATTCTATATAAGATTATCATTGAGCAGATATATTCATTTTTTAAGTTATCCACTCTAATTATGTTCACTTTTAGTTATAGGCAAAAACTTAGAAACTTATAAGTAAGTGTTTCTTTTATAGGACTTGTGAATTTACGTGAACTTTAGTTTCCATGTATTTCTTGCCCCAGTATTTCTTCTCCTGGTATTCTTTCAAGTTAGAAAACAGAAATCGTCTCTTTATTAACTTAATCCCAAAATACAGAAGACTTATTTATGGCTCGAATCCCTTAAATCGTTTCAGAATCCAATTTCAGTATATAAACACACCTAATATTGTATAACGGATTATTATTAAATTAACGTTTGCAAAATTCTCGGTTTAATGTGATTTTCACAAAAAGTATAATATAGGTAATATGTTATTATGCCGATGATAACTCTTAGCATAAACTATCTTTTTGTATTTTTTAGGCATTTTCCATGCAAAGATTATAATTATTATCTTAAGCATAAAGTTGTTTTTTTGGATGCTGACTAATAAGTTTATTTTATAATTTCAGTATACCTAGGTGTTAAATTTCTAAAGTGCAAGTGTAAAATCATAATCCGCAAAGATGCCACGATCAACCGCTATGATTGAATTAGGCTCCTCTAGTTTATCATTAATAAGCAGTAAGAAAGTAAGTATATAATGTATATTAAATATAAAAAAAATGTATAACTTTCGTGTCAAACGTGTAGGCGGAAATCAATTAAAAAGCTCTTGTGTGATGTGTTTTATTAACTGCGTTTGGTGAGCTAAATCACACGCAACCGCAGTCTTGTCACCCTTTCAAGGTAAAAATTCTGATGGAGAAACACAATAGTTAACCCAAGTCTTTCAATCAAATTTTCAGGGAAGCGATTGAATGAGGCAGTTAAATTGCCAGCGGCTTCGCCCGCGTAGATTATGCGTTTCTTTTCAATGTATGTGATAAAATATTTATTTCAAAATCGGTTCAGTAGATCCAGAGATTACCACATACTCAAAAACTTTACCTCTTTATAATATTAGTATAGATTTAGGTATTATTACATTACGTAAATGTGTAACTTGCCGTCGTGGATGCGGCGGCGCCCCATAAAAAATCATCTACTACAAACAAACGATATAAATTACTTATAGTATTACTGAAATTTAATGATTAATTTTTGATTTTCCATTTTCAGGAAACACTTGGAGACGGTCGCTTCCGATGGCAGAGTATACAGAAATTTATATATTTTGCATGCACATTTTCTTCAACAGCGTATAATTTCGATATATTTTCAAAGGTGTGCGAAAACGGTACCTAGAAATGTTTTATTTATAACTGGCATTAGTATAATTAACCAAATTAATTCTGTTTACTCATATATTGTAACTTGTAACAATAGACATTTTGAATGTTAAATTATCTGTTGGTACAGACGACTTCACGTCAAGCTATACAGTTGCACTACAAAATCGCCGCTATTGCGGCGGGATACGGATGGTCCAAGGGGAAAACTATATTAAGCTTAATGTGTCGCCATGTGTACCTATTAGTAGTTCCTGCTGGTACTAGTATTAGTACTTGGTATATTTGGAGAAAATATTGAATACCTACCTAGTTTCAATATAAGTATTCTATTTTACATTATGTAGAAGATATAAACATTCTTAATATTTTTCTCGGGCATTTAACATCATTGTGTATAAAAAACAACAAATCAGCTGTATCTTTTAGATTTAGTCGGTTTTCTTAGCATATTGTGTTATAGTAAAGTTATATTTATGTGCGAGAATATTGTTTTTAAGAAAAATTCCTGTCATAATATATAGTTTTATGACCTTTATGGAACGGTTTTTTACCCTCCTATTGACAGAACAATGGAAAACCAAGCAAATTTCGCCCCCCATGTAAAAAAAACCGTAACTTTTTAAGTATGTAAGATGAAATAACAAAGATAACAAATGAGAAAGATTGATTATAGATAGGTGGTCTTGGAAAGAGGGAAGGGAGGCCTTTGCCCAGCAGTGGGACGAAATGGGATAGTTTTTTTTTAGATAGAATCGAGTTGCCCAAACTATACGTCTTTTGGCTAAAATAAAATTAAAAGGATTGCTTATTTAAGTCCGATCATGAAAAGCATAAATAATAAAATAAAATATCTGGTCCAGAAATTCGATTAAAAACAACTTACTTGAAATTCTATTCATTTTAACCACTTTTGAACTTTTAAAGCACATAATATTAAGATTTTGCCTTTGAGTTAGTGCCTATGATTAAAGATATGAGACCTTTGACTTAGAAGTTCAAGTGTTATGTTACTAGGCTATCACTGCACTCCTCTACATAAATGTACATACATACATACAATGATAATTATCACTAGTATACGGTTATCACTTAGACACGATACATTACATACTTAACTATTACAGAACTTAATTATTAATTAATTAATTGTTATTTTTTTCAGTGAGATTAATCGATTTTGTCCTATGTGAAGCGACAATAGGCATAGCATACATGTGTATGGATAGTTTTATTAAACAATATACTAAAAGATTTGACTGCAATAAATATTTAAATCCACTTCTTCGAGGCATATCTTATGGTCGTTTTATGCAGACTGCAATTTTTGTTATTTTTGTGAGTATTGAAACTGATCGTCACGTACTATTGATTTATCGTATAGGTAATAAAGTACGTCGTAATTGTAGCATATCTTCGATTAAGACATCATAATTTTAATAGAGTTGACAGCACGTACCCACGCACATAGTCAATAAACAAGGATTGACACAAGGCGAAAGAGACCAGTATTAGCGTTTTACCATCTTCAGCTTTCCAAATTTTTTTAAATGTTATCTAGTTTGTATCTAACTGTGAGCATTATCTAGTAAGACTATACAAGATACTTTACATAGTTAACTCTGTTTAACATCAACATTCTGGCCAATGCAAACATGAGCTTTTAACATACCTAAACGATTGGGTTTGTGGAAGATGGTTACTTTTTGGGTTTAGGTAACTTTGGACGTTACTTCTCTGGCAACTTTGCACAAGTGGGGGTTAGAATCAAATCGCATTAATGAAGTACTTGAAATAACTTCGTAGTCCTTCATATAGCTTATCACGGTACTCCTGTGCTATTACCTCAATGGATAGTTGTTCCGGTTGGAGGTATATTGGATACCTATTAATTTACCTTTATAGTTGCTACCGGTGTTGTCTCCTTGGTGCTGTTGCAAGACAAACGGTATCATGTTTATTAATTAAAAAGCTGTTGCCGTGATATGATCCAGTTTGCTAAACGGAGTTCATGACCTCAAATGTTTTATTTTAGCACGCTTCTTATTTAGCTGATAGCTTAAGATTCCTGGTAGTAAGTTTTCGAGAAGTCCCCCCCTGGTCGATGTGTCAGTCAGCTGAAAACAGCAGTAAATGTGTACCGGCCAAGGACATAATGGTGCTCTGCAGTAGTAATAGGACTACACACTTCGCCACAACATCCGCATACTTCAACTATATGTAAGCTCAATTCCTGTTTTATTTTAAAAAAACCCGAAATATTAAGTATTATAACATTCAAGTCTCAGAATCCAATTATATTAACCGTGATTTTTATTTATTAGCTTTTCTATCTATAATGGCTTTTAGAAAGTCCATATTGTATTTTTATACAATATGGACTTTCTAAAATAGTTATCGTCCCGTTAAGTGCAAAAAATACTTTGTAATTTAAAGTGCAGAATTAAAAGTTCAAAACTGTGCTTAATTTTCAGGGAATCATTTGGCTCTTTGGATAGAAACACTTTAACAACGAGGTTTTTTATCCTGGGCGTATCGTGGATGCTTGTTTTCTTTTTTGCTTCAGTTAGCGAAGAAACAATGGTTAAGGTAAAGTATCTCCTCTCCCATTTTCTTAATACTTTAAAGTTTACTTTTGTTATAAGCAAAAATCCGTATAAGCCCATTTCTGATTATGACATAGCATAACAGACTGTCACGCCTGTGTCCCCAAAATGATAAGAAAAAAAAAATCAAATAAATATCAATAAATCATTAAAGTATGTTTTTATTTTTCAACATTTTACTCATGAGCCATAAGTTTTTTTAGCTGTGATTTGTGAGCATCTAGCTCACACATCCTGAGTTCGATTCCCAAGTTTCCTCCTCCTTAAGTCGTTGGATAAGGACTACAGGCGTGATATGATGATTGTAATGTATAGTTTTATAGTAAGAAAAACTAAAAATCGCACTTAAAATCAGCTATCAAGGTAATAACTACATAACCTCACTTTTATTAGATCACATAATTCTGCTCTCATATACTTAGCCAAAATGAGTTTTTTTTTTCAAATATAACTTTTTTCAAACATAATATACTAGTTAGGTATTCAGTTCGAATAACGTTTATCTTATTACATTAACGTTTGTATAAAAGTATCGGTTTCTTTTCAAATAGAAGTTTTAAAGATAGTAGGTAGATATAAAATAAAATATTTATCGCAATATAATTTTTATTTATACATAAATGATTATTTTTTAAATAAGACAAAGAACTAAACGATATGTTTTATTTGCTAAGCATTAATGAAAATCTGTTAAAAATTTTAGTCCACGATAAATGTGTTATAAAAATCTGTTTTCCAATTAAAATGAGACGATATGCCCCAAATTCTTTCGTAAAATTGATGCACAGAATAATTTGATACTAGCATCTACTTACCACTGCAAAGCGCTTTGGTGTCCTTTTGGCCAATAGGTTGAAGGGGCCATCTTATTTAAAACATTGTTGACATTTACGTTACAAATTACAGTATGTTTAAATTTTTCATTTCAGATTTTCAAATTAGCGTTTACGTGTAGATCACTTTCTACAGTTATCACGCTGTCTTTTATATTTATTTCTACATCTAACAATGTTGCAACAGAAGCTTTTTCTCAAATAGTGGACATAGCTTCGGAGAATGAGTTCGTAAGTTTCTTTAGTTTCTTGTCGACACTACACTACAATATCGACACTACGCGACAAGGACATATCTATAAGCTATACAAAAGTATTTCTGGCTTGTTGTTCAGGGTTCGCCGGACTATTATTTATGCTGCCGGACATGGACGGGAAGATTTAAAAAAAAAACCCAATGTGTGTCAATTGTACTTTTGATTGACTGCCTCATTAGTCTAGTGGTCCTAAGCGCGACTGCTACGCTAGAGGTCCTGGGTTCGATCCCCAGGTCGAGCAAAGTGTTAATGGGTTTTTCAATGGAATTCTCAGTAGCAGCTCGGAGTCTGGATTTGTGCCCGGTTAATGCCAATAGGCTCGCTACCTATTACATGGGACCCGAAGTATACCGGCGAATTATGGGTGTACCTACATTAGTACACCTCTGCCTTACCCTTCGGGGAATACAGGCGTGATAGTATGTTGTATTTTTGTAAATTAATTATAATAATATAAACATTTCTTTGGTTCCAGATGGTAGCCTTCAAACATGTTACCTATACGTATGGCATTGGGTTTTTGGGCCTTTATGATTTTGGGACCATGTCTGCATATACCATGATAGACACTGCAGCTGTGATATTTATGGCAGCATTTACAGCTTTAGCGTTCATGAGATCATGGATAATTAAAATATTATATTTAGTTATGACTAGATGTGTGGTCATAGACAAAAAATATGGTACACATGTATTATTCTACGGTATATTACCGTTGACAACAGAATTTTTGTACGCTCATAAGCTATATGTATTTTACTTTTACGGAAACGTATTAATCAGCACGTTAGTTTACATGGTGAGTTATCAATTTATCATGTCAGTGGAGGGCTATGATCCCCTTTTTTATCAAAATTATTGTTACTTACGTGTTTTCTTTAATTCCTGAAACCAGAGTCCACTATACACGACTTAAGGCGTAGGGACCTTACCCATACGTCATCTAAACTATGAATTAGGATACATTTATTTCTCGTTCGTTTTAGAATTAGTTATGAGGCTTTTAACTCTGTCTCTTTGTATCTTTAGTTCCTTAGCTAATGGCCACTACTCACTTGACTTTTTTGTAACATTTCGTTACAGTCCTCTTATTTTGTTACAGACAAATCTGATGTATATACTATCAAAATTTTTAAGTTACGAGTTCCAGTCAGTGAAGCAGATATATATTGTTGGTTTGCTGTGTTGGGTAGGTTTCGCCTTGTCCACAGTTTTGCTTGCTGTGAGTATTCGATGCATAGTTCCATTTGAAAAAAATAATATCTATTGTATATTTTAGGATTGTTGCTATTCATAAACAGGACTTACGAAGAAGGGTCATCTGTGACCCACGCTGGCACAAGCGAAACAAATTCATTTATTTTTAAGTACACAATGATCTGATAGTTTTTTTTTATTTCAGTGGCTAATTTAGTTAAATCGTCTTCGGGAGGGATATTTTTTTAATATTTTTTGGAAGCATTACAGGATTTATTTTTTCTTTAATGACACCAGTGCATATACTTTGACGGTGAAAAACTTTATGAATAAAAGGTATCGATATATACATTTGCAAAATGTTATTAAACTGATTGAGACCAGTGATAATTCACTTACCTTCGATGGGGGCTTAAATGACCACTCTTGCTAATCTACACAATGTGAAATACATTTACGGTATAAATTGACCTCTTAGTGGACGAAAAGTCTATAGCTACAACGCGAGGAGAACTTATTAAAAAAAAAAAACCGTGAATTATATTGTGATAATCAGAAGCAGTGGCGTGCACAGAGATTTCAGACAGGGTATGCAATAAAAAACTGACCAGTTTCAGCTTTTTGTAGGTATCTTCCCCACCTACCTGTCTCTTACCGCAAATATTCTTACTATCGCGATAAGTAAACAAAATACAATGGAAAAAATACAATTTGTTTGTATGTACACAACCAGTTAACCAGTAATGATTATCATAAAACGTTTTATTAAAATGACGAGTATTAATACCCTTTCTTTGAGTTAAATCCAAACTGAGTACTGACCTTAACTTTGAAATCAATTTAGCTTTTTCCTCAGAAAAATAATGTCGAAAACGCGCCAGATTTTAACTTATTTAAACACACTTCACCTACACAGGTCTCACAGGTATATTTTTCAATTTTTAGGGTTACAGGTATTTTTTTTCAGTATAATATTACTTTTTTACAATAATAAACTCATTAAAAATTACTCGACAAACAATCACTTGCGCCAAGAAAAACAATATGGCGAAAAAAATTTGGAATTAATAAAAATATAGTCGATCAATTGGTCAATCCGACTAAAAACGTTGACCCTCTGCAATAAACAATATGCGCTGCTTTTGCGGGTTCTTAATTTGGGCGCAAAGCAAATAAGCAGTGCTTCTAAATCTGTCACACACGCTCATATTTACACGCATACAGTCACACTTTTGCCGTGTACTACACGAGATGCGTCCAAATGCATTGTATGAAGAATAAGCAGCGCGGTGCACTGCTTATCTCAGCAGAGCGCGCCACCAGCGCGGAGCTCAATGACGCGGCGCGCGCAAGTTATCGACGCTTCAACGAATTAGTTCTTAAAAAAAAGTAATAGATGGTGCGCAAGCTAAATTACCATTTTTTAATTACATTTATTTTTCATTAGAGGGGAATAAATTTATTATTAATTAAATACATTTAGGGACTACAGGGTATGCAGAGCTTATTTGCTAGTATGGAGTGCACGCCACTGATCAGAAGTGACCAATTAAGCCTCACACTACTAGCAGTGCGGGCATTTGGTAACTTATCAAGGATGAGACAGAAGGCCCACTGAAAAAAAAATATTGTTTCAAGTCAATGGAGGCCCACGGTTTTTTCAATGAATTGGTAAACAGATGCTTCGCATTACTACACATCGAGCTATTAAAATCCAGTACAGGATGTCATTACAGTATACAAAAATCACTTATAACACGATGACTCGATATTGTAGCGTACCATGTAAACTGAATTCATGGTATAGCACCGGTCCTCGTAAAATTTCAAAATTAAATTAAGCAATATTTTGCCGTATGAAGGCAATTTGACTAAGTTAGCCCAGAAATTGAAAAAAAAAAGAATATTTTCAAAAACGTCAACTAATAAATCTATTTTATTATAAAAAATTATAACATGTATATAATTACTATTGGGATTTGATTAAATAAGCGGACACTGAGTTAGAATTCTTTGTATTAGAAAATGTAAAAAAAAAACAAACAACAACTATTTTACACGAGTGACATATCTGTCATGAAAAAGAAGAATAACATTAGCGGTCAAATTCGAGTAAAACCTTATTATACAATTTATTACTTAACACTCCCACTTAAATTTTATAATCATTACTATATAGTTTTAATACACCTCACTTCATAACTACAACAAAATCCAATAACAACTGCTCCATCAATATCTTATAATACCTGCCTGACCCATAAAATTTCTTTCGCAGCTTCACACGCATCCATATATACTATTCCTGCTTGCTGCTGGCCCAAGTTACAGGTCCACCATTCATCATTAATATGTCAGGGCTCCCACTGCTTCCATATTCTTCCTGGCTCAGCATGAATTCTCTCAGGCACTTCCATATAGACATCTTTAAATAACTCTCCATATAAAAACGCTGTTTTTACATCAAATTGCTGGATTTCGTATTTTTCTCGAGCTGCAAGAGATAGTATAATTCTGATGGAATCATATCGTGTTGTTGGTGGGAATGTTTCCTTATAATCAAATCTTTTATTTGTGTAAACCCACATGCACAGAGCCGAGCTTTATATCTTTCTATATTGCCATCTGAGTTTCTCTTTACACAAAATACCCATTTTGAAGTCACTGTCTTCTCATTCTTTCTATTTATTAACATCCATGTTTTATTTTCTTCTAGTGACTGCAATTCTTCTTTTACAGCTTCCTTCCATTTTGTACTATTCTTACAATTCATAGCTTCTTCATATGTAGTAGGTATATCATACTCCATACAATTTGCTTCTTCATATCTGATTCTTCTTGGTCTCAGTGTAATATTACTTCTATTAAACTCAGAAATCGTTTGTGTAGGCTCATAAGTCACATCATTGGGATCCTCTTGTGGTTCTACACTTTCAAAACTAGACCCTGAAGTACCTTGTCGTTCTCCTGATGAAACTGGTACATTTTGTACTTCTTCTTCAGTAACAAGGAAGAACAAGGGTTCTTCCTCATTACTAAGAGAAATCGAAGTCATATTTTTTCTCAGTATTGGTATGTTGTTCTCATTAAAGCGTACATTTCTACTTACTGTTATCTTCCCACTATCTATATCAAACATTCTATAGTTTTCATTTTCATACCCCACTAATATTAATTTTATACTCTTTTTATCTAGTTTTCTTCTTTTTTCATCAGGTATATGGACATATCCTTCTGAACCAAACACTCTTATGTGTTCAAGGGTTGGCTTCTCTCCATTCCACAGCTCATATGGAGATACATTTTTTGTTTGAGTAGAAGAACTTCTATTTAATAAATAAACTAAACAGTTCACTGCTTCAGCCCACAGATTTAATGAGATATCACGAGAATACAACATAGACCTTGCGCTTTCCATAATTGTTCGCATTTCTCTTTCTGCTCTGCCATTTTGTTCAGGCGTGTAAGGTGATGTACGTTCGTGAACTATCCCCTCACTGTCCAAATAAGTTTTAAGTTCGTTATTAATATACTCACCTCCATTGTCAGTATGCAATATACGAATGCCATGACCAAATTTATTTTTCACTATAGCATTATATTTTTTAAAGCAATCCAGGACATCACTTTTGTGCTTAATTATAAATACATGCCTATAACTGGTGGCTCCATCTTTAAATAAAACAAAATATCTCGCTCCAGATACTGATGCGTGTTCCATAGGTCCACATACGTCACTGTAGGTTAAGTTACCAGCTTCACATTGTCCTCTACTTGATTTGTGAAATGGTAGACGACTCTGTTTTCCATATTGACATGCCTCACAAATAAAATTGTTATCATCAGTCAAAGTTACTGGAATGGCACCATTTTTACTCATATTTTGAACTTCTTTTAGGTTCAAATGTCCCAGACG
This sequence comes from Subacronicta megacephala, assembly GCA_958496365.1. Lineage (NCBI taxonomy): Eukaryota > Metazoa > Arthropoda > Insecta > Lepidoptera > Noctuidae > Subacronicta > Subacronicta megacephala. Next base: position 7,719,485 of record OY292513.1, on the reverse strand, counting down.
TTCATGCCAGGTCTTCAAACTCGATTGTGCAAAATTACAATTTATTTGCACAGTAGTTTTAATATTTACTGCATATAGATTGTTTTCTTTCAATGTTGCAGTCATAACAACAACATTATCTTTCAATATTAAGGCTTCATTGTATTTCTTGATAATAACATAACCTTTTCTTGTTACCATACCTTCCGAAAACAAATTCCTGTGTAACTCTGGTACATAAAGTACATCTTCTATAATACTCTGTTCCCATTTTCCATTTACACATCTATTAATTAATACATTTCCATGACCTTTCACCAAGAGTTCCTTCTTTTTTCCCAGTCTAACAGTTCTATCACCACTATTCTGGCCATACTCTTGTAACTCATAAAAATAATCATGCCTGTAACACATGTGTGCAGATGCACCACTGTCAAGAATCCATACATCTGTATTGGCTTCAGATTGTAAACATTCTTCGACACTTAATGATAATATCTTTTGCTCTTGAGGTTTTCTCTCAGACTTCTTTGGTTCTCTTGCAAAATGCCCTCTCTTGTTGCAATTGTAACAGACAAATCTATGCTGATTATGTTGGCCAGATGTTGAACTTTGGTGCATATTTTGATTCTGGAACTTGCTTTGTTTTTTAGTATGTCTCATAGCTACTAAAGCACTCTCAGATTCTTCTTCATTTGTTAAGCTCGCTTCTTCGTCTAACAATCTCGCTGTTAAGTTCTGAATTGTTTGTGAGTGTGGGTCTAATGACAACCATGCTTGACGCAAAGATCGATATTTTGATGGTAATGTACTTAATATTTTTGTCATTATGGCTGTATCGCTTATTTTTTCACCACTCTCTTTCAATTGTTTGGCTAAGTTCTCTACTTTGGAAACGTGTTGTGCGATATTGTCATTAGGTGACATTTTATATTGATAAAATTTCTCATGCACCATCATTTTGTTGAGCTCTGATTTTTGTTCGTAAATTGATTCCAACTTTATCATCACTTCCTTAGCCGTTTCACAATTTTCAATTAATGAGATTTAATTTAGCTCCATGGATGATGTTATTATAAACATAGCCATACCATCGTTTTTCTCCCATTGTTTTGTGTCACCCATTTCGGGTTTCTCTTCATAGATATTTAATCCTGTCGCTTTTAAGGCACACCTTACTTGAAATTTCCATTGCCGAAAGTCCTTACCGTTGAACTTATCAACTCGCATCGAATTTGAGACTTCCATGCTTTTACTTGCACACGTAATATCTGCTCTTTACTCAATCCGTCTTAGAACGTACCTGGGCCCATAACCTATTGGGATTTGATTAAATAAGCGGACACTGAGTTAGAATTCTTTGTATTAGAAAATGTAAAAAAAACAAACAACAACTATTTTACACGAGTGACATATCTGTCATGAAAAAGAAGAATAACATTAGCGGTCAAATTCGAGTAAAACCTTATTATACAATTTATTACTTAACAATTACAACTCTTCTTCTACTTCGTGGATTCGCGTATCCATTTTCTTTACGTCCGCGCCATGGTCCTGTAAACAAGTATTCATTAAAAGCTTTATCTACTTAATGAAAAAATGAAATAAAAGGGGGGATAGAACCGTTTTGGCATTACGACCCGCGAGCTTCCATAAAAAAACGTTCGAACCCCTTTAGAAACGTTATTATTATTATATATCTTTATTCAAGTGACCAAGACTTAAAGGGTTAGTATTAGTACTTGCAACTATGTTAGTAAACCAAATACATTAAAAAAAAAATATCTAGGTATACAAATATTTAATATGTTTTGTGTTATCGCTGTGATATCCTGTGCGAGATAGCACAGCAATGACCCATGTATGCGCGATCCAACCGACTCGCAACAATGATGTTTAGAATGTTGTTAGGGCTACCCCGCACTCTGCGCACCAGGGAAGCGCACCTCTTACGCATTGTTGCGTAAAAGCGCACACGTACATGCGCGTCCGCAAACATTCCTGACGCGCTACAGAAGCGAGGCCGCCCCACCAACACCCTAAACGCGTTGTTGTATTGAATTCAGAGCGCGTTATACGATTTTTGAGTGTATCTAACCCACTGGCTGCTCGTGTAAAAAGCTGTACAGTAAGCTCGGAAGAGCGTTATTTTAACATTAAGTGAGCAGCGTGCAAACCTGCGAGCTAGCATGTTCGCTCTTACCGACAACGCCCTCCGTTCTCTTTTAATATCGGCATCATCACGGAGTTTAGGGGTTAATATATGACCTAGATACTTAAATTTAAACACCCTCTTCAAAGGTATGCCGTTCAAAACTACGGTTGCTATATTATTCGGGGTTATGATAAAAAAAGATAAATATCAGAGTTAAATAAAATAAATGAAAGAAGAATCGGATAACATAACACAAGCATATATATTTTGCTTAAAAGAATATCCTTAAAGTTACAGTTGTACATTTAAGTTAGTGAATGAACATTTTTATTTTCATAAGGATTCTGGTCGATATATACAAAAATCCTCCTAATTTTATCTTTTAAACATATGAACATAAACAAAGAATTCCATGAATTACATCCTTAAGATAGTTATCCTTATGATGAGTAGAAGGTGGTTGTTATATTTCCATGGGAAACCTTATAACTTTCCAAGTTAAATTTATTGAAACTACGCAAAAAAAGAATAAGCATTATTAATTTATTTTATATTTAGCGATTCGTTTTCTATCATATCGGTAGTTGCATTTAGATATTGAAAGTAAAGTGGTCTTTCATTATTTGTACCTCCCCGCGGAAATCTATACCACGAGTCCTCCGGAATGTAAGACCAACGCCTAGATATTAGAATACGAAGGTAGTTCATTATATACATATCATACAAAGTTTATGTTCATTTTGTATCAATTTACATGTATTTATATATTGGGTACGCTAAAATGATAAAATTTAGCAAATTTTGTGGCCTACGCGAGCTAAGACGCGGGCGGAAAGCTATGTTTAAATAATTACAATATCCCACCACTGAATGGACTAAAGAACTGGAAAAAACGACACAGCCAAAAACGTATAGCCTACGCGGGCGAAGCCGCGGACGGAACGCTAGTAGGTAAATAAAAGAAGAAAGCCCTTAGATGCGCTAGTTTATTTGGAACTAGTTTATTTATTATAACCAAGTGTTTATTTATTTTTTCAGTTAATGGTACAAGTAAACCGATCAACAGCCGTCACAGCCGGTATGGACATAATCACATCATATCTTGGTGGTGTTTACGTGGCTATTGTCATGTGGTTATATGGATTGACGAAGTTTTGTACCGATATACAGTTTTGGTTAGGTTTTAGGCCAACGAAGTTTTGGACGATAAGTTGGTCATTACTTCCAGTTGTGCTCATTGTGAGTATGAATCAGTATCAACTGTGTAGCGTTAGTGCTGCTTTTATTTCATAACCAGATATTAAGTCAGTAACTAAAATCGCTTGATAGACAATCACTCCAGAGCTAGACTTCTTAGATAATTTAAGTGTAGAATTAAGCTTCCAAATCTCAAGATTCAGAGCTCAAGCATCAGTACCTATCGGTGGAGAGGGAGAGAGAATAGTCTACCTGTATCCTGATACGAGGTACCGCGGGCGCCGTAGGGTGCAGACGGTGAAGACAGTCCTACAGCGTATCTGAGCTGGGGCCTGTGGGCACTTGGCCTGGGTAATCCGCCAGCCGGGAATTGACCCATTAGGCGATAGGTAGTTAACGGACACAAAAAATATCAACCAAATAAGTCGAGCCGTTCTCAATTGATATAGAAGTATGGCTTGTAATATTCGCATGATGTTATTATTCTAGTTTTTTGAATAGATTTTCAAAACTTCCTTCTAGTACTTGATAAAAATAGATTAAAAACTGCGTATTTATTAGTATTTAATGAATACAATAGTATTATAAAAGAGCTACGGCTCCAGGTTGTAGCTAAGCTCGAAGAATCTAATATGTACAATTCGCAATTGAGATCACGTTAGAGAAGCAAAGTAACCGACATCTCTCTCTCTCTGAGGTTGGTCCCTCATGTCTGAGGACCGTGGTCAGCATCAGGGTTGCATCTGGAGTGGATGATCTGTCTCCACCGGTTTCTATCCATATTGTATCCCGAATTCACGTAGACAGTACCCATGAATATATTGTTTGTTGTTTTACTTTTCTTAACATTTTCAGTGTTGTACGATACGAAGTATCTATGAGATAGCACAATGGGAATCAACAATTGATAAATGGTTCTCCATTGGTTGGGCGGGGTTGACATTTTTCGTTGTAGCTGTTATGAATATTAAATCTATGGCTGGCTTCTTAATGAGAAATGTTAGTGTTTTTTAAATATACTACTGCTATTTTACGGGTTGGAAAATTAAAAATTCTGGGGCACTTCTATAATGCCTACATTGTGCAACTGACTCGCGAGATCGTGTAAGGCCTAAAAGTACACGAAAGATCAGTGTGTGGTTTTATCAGGATCCTTTGCTTTCCTGACATAAGTTTAGATAAGATTTAGGAATACCCAAAATGGGCCAGGCCATACCAGTTTATGCTAGAGTGTGCGTATTTATATCAGGATCAACTAGTTTGGACTAGGCTATACTAGTTAATCTTATCGCGTATAGGAAGAACTAGTTTAGCCTAGGCAAAACTAGTTGTCCTGAAATCGGGTTTGGCCGGTAACATATATACTTAATCTTATTACTGTGCTTCTGCCAACATTGATGAATTTGGGCTGGCAAAGATGTGATGATTTAGTTTTCAGTAACGGTTTGAAAATCGTGAACGTTTCATAGTTAATTCTTGCGTTTAAAGGATTCGAAAAAGGTTATCGTTTCGATCCTTATATATATATACCTATGTAATATTGCTGGATTTGCACATTATTAGAACCTATATGTTAATCTATGTTTGCTCCTAAACAGGTGTGCGTACCAAATTTCATTAGTGTAGGTATGTATTTATGCTTGTCCCTGTTTTTCTCCAATTTCAGAGTGAAATCGAATATTATATTATATAAGTATTTGATGTCTTGATATTTTCCAGAATTTAGCAGGGCTGTTTAAAGCACATAAAAATTATGGACCTCCGGAACCAGAAGATCGGAAACGAAGATTGTATTATAGTGAATATACTCGACAAAGGAAATGCAAACATAATTGTTTGGTTATAGATGTAAGTAATCCTACTAGTCCTAAGATTTTATTAGATTTTTTAAAAGATCCTCTCTCCTCATATTATTTCCAGGTCTAGTCAAGCGGTACTTCTTGGCTAGACACAAAATTTCAAGACACGGCACCACCATTGAAACATAACATACCAAAACAATTATGTTAAATTATTAGATATACGTAAATAAAAACGTCAATAAGTTTTAAAATTCGTCAAACCCTAAGGTGCTATTCCAACGGCGAGCTTGGATTTGATGGGTGAAATCCAATATTCCAGTCCACATAACTTACATACTTACTCACATATTTGTAATTTTGTATAGTTGTCGCGAGCTATCAGAGTCGCGTTATTTATTATATAAATCGTGAGATTTTGCGCCATAAATAGGGCATATTACACTAACCGACTCCATTCCGTTATGCTTTAAGTAACATAGGATCAAAACAGATCATTCAACCTGCCTAACCCTCTGGGGAATATAGGCCTGATGGTATGATTTTATGTAGAGTAATTGAATTGAAAGAAATACCCACTACATATTTATATTATTTTTGGTGGATATGCTTCACACGTTTTATTCAATATATGGCATTGAATTAAATGTGTGAAGGATATCTATTTATACAAACTACGTGAACAGTCTTTATCTTTAAAAAAAAATCGATAATGTATACCTAATATAGGTACATATTTGCTACTTATTTCTGATTTAGATTATAATAGTAACACACTCACTGGAAAAATAACCTATCCTCTCAGGGTAGCCCATTTACAGTCGTACAATAATTATAAAACAAATAATATTAATTATTTTTGAGTAGGGAACGTTCGAAGTAATCATCTAAACGCAACAATGTTCCGTAAAAATCAGTATTATCTATATGAGTTATCAGCTAACTGTGAGTGTACGCACGGCTACACATCAAGCTATACGAACTGCTGGCCTCTAACCTTATGGGAATCCTATACAAGCATTATATGTTACGTTTAGATGTTGCATCTCGATTAATGGGCCACACTGTATAGATATCTATTTACTTACAACACATTCCTACCTGTTTTATATTTTCCTGTTATGTATTTTTAATTTTGGAATAAGTAAAAGTAAGAAGGTGATTCTTGACGGACTCCACTGTGTATTTATTATTTGGTTTTTCTTCGATACAGTTTCATTTGCCTGACATTATCATTGGGATTTGAATATACCTATTAAAATAATCCCCGAAGTTAAAGACCTACAGGAAAAAATCCAGACAACTTAAGTAGTTAGTGTGAAGAGCCCAAAATCTGTACATGATGGATGAATCTTGCCGTCTAATACTATGAATATACCCTTTTAATTTGGTCTATAGATTATGTAGCTTAAATTTTAATTATTTCACTTTCCAGGAATGGTTTGAATGTAATCATGAAGCATTAACATTAGTAAGCCAAACAGCTAGTCTATCATCATCTGGTTCTGAAACATCGATGATGAACCTTTATGATGAGAAAACCACAAGTCGGTTACGAAGCATAGGCGCGCTATCGCCCGTTACGCATCATCAATCTTAACCATAGTAATCTGTGTCTGTTGTTTTTAAGCGTTTGTTTAAGGCCAAGTTTGTTATAAATATATATTTTTATGAGTTTTTCATCAAGCAATTGAAATCCTGTATGTACTCAATGATTTAATCCACCCCAACTAGAGCCTGAAAATTTTGGTGTTGACCATGTGTCCATATTTTTACTTTCAACAATAATAATATTTTAGCTTAATATTGACTGACGTATTCGTGCCAGCAGTTAGGATAGGTCAACTCAAAGCTGTTATGGCCTCTTCTCTTAAAGCCCTATTCAGATATTGTAAAACGCGGATCTAATCTTACTCTACTATTGTCTGGACTTTGAAGGAGACCATGATACGCTGAATTTTTGTTCGGAGTTTCTTCTCAGAGGTCTGCAGAGGCGACGCGGCTGATAAAAGTGTCTTTAAAAATCTATTTACAGAAATAAATATAATTAAGAACAAAGAAGGAAGTACCAGTTAAAACCGACCAGCAATAGCAATTGCTGGAAATCAACTAATATTTAGGTAAAAGCTCATTGGGTCCGAATTCTCAGAGCACACAGAGTGCCAACACGAAGATAGCTGAAAATTCAAAACTAAATTGCTTACTTAGCAAGGAAATGTCAGTATTGATTTATATATAATCATCATTATGTTATAAATCTTCTAAAACTATATACTTACCTACACTTCAAGGGCTTTAAAATTGATTTCATAACAAGACGTCGGAGTAAAAAGTTGTTCTGGTGTCGTGATTCGACTCTCGGAAATCTATTTTCGGATTGAAAAACTGAGAAATGTAATTAAAAGTTTTAAGTAGGTACTACCTGGTGGCTAATTACCGTTGACATAATTTGAATTGATACAAAAAAAATACATCTACAGAATACCACTTTCCTTCGAATGTTTAAATAAATTTTAATAAAATTTGTCTACGTTTCCCCTATAAATTTACCAGTGCCGTGCGGTTAATATTTAGTCAAAGGTAAATTTAATTATTATATTATAAGTTACCAGAAGTGGGTTGATTAAAAAAAAATACAGGCGGTATTAACCTAAACGAATATATTTTTACAAAGCCAACTATCAAAATAACAATCAAAGATTTAACAACTCTAATTTAACTTAAGTGAAAGTAAAGTAGGCGTCCGCTCCGCACGAAGTCACGATTATAAGGGATCGGCCGCCGCGTTTGCGTCGGCTTTTATACTCTTGTTGTTGTTAACATTCGCCAGTCCTCTAACAATATATATTGCGCAATACAATTGCGAATGGGCAACCATACAGGCTGGCAACCGGTTAGCCGGGCACCCTCACTCAGTCTGTTACGGCCGGTCGTGAGAAGCTCCTGTGTCCAAATTTATCGCGGTTCGCGGTACTGTTTTCGTAAATGTAATATGGATTATATAATTATGTAATGAAATATAAAAATATTCGCGACTGATAGTCAAGAAAATAAAATTTATACTGCTGGCTGACTGTCACTCGAGGTGAAAATTAACATGAAGCGAATATAGAGAAGTGAAAACGTTATCAATTATTTTACCAGATAAATTGATATGGGTTTTACTAAATAATTTTATATGGGGTTTACTCGGTTTACTGAATAAATTTGTATGGATTTTACCAAACGAATAGATATGTCATAACATACTGTCGCACCTGTATTCCGCAAAGGGTTTGGCAAATTTTATTTAGATTGTTTACATTTATTTAGGTCTCATGTGATAGGGGCTGAGCCTACTATTGAGAATTTCATAGAGAAACCCCTCTGCTCGAAGTGGGTATCGAATCCAGGACCTTTAGTATAGCAGTAGTGCGGGGTCACTACAATGATGACAAATAAATTCATATCAAAGTAGCAGTATGCATGTCACCGTCAAATTGTAAACATCGTCAGATTAGAATCTATCTCGCGAGATTGTAAACTGTTGATCAGTGTTGGCATTAATCGATTAATTTTTTAATCGATTAATTAATTTGATTAATTTTAATCTGATTAAACTTAATCGTAACTAAATTAATCACAATTAAAATTGTAATCGTAATCGCGATTAAGACAATTAATTATTAATCGTTAATCGTTAATTTGATTAAGCAGATTAAAGTATTTTTAATAACAAGAAAAAAATTCATTATTCTATTTTAACCTAAAGGAGATTCTATCTGGCGCTACTTAACAGACAAACAAGCAACAAACTTAAAGTTATGGATGCAGTCTGCTCTGAAAAACGATGACTTTTTATTTTAATTCGGATTATATAATCTTGTTTTCCAATGTTTATATGAACCTCGGAAAGAAAGAAAGAAAGATAATTTAGTTTGCAAATATGGGTAGGTACAAACTACAAAATGAAGTTATACATGAATAAAGTTCATTTTACCAATCGGAGTAAGTAGGTACCGACTAAGATACTTGTTTACCTGACCTCGTAAGTAACCTGACCTCTTATTGTACGAAAGTCTATACAATGCGAGCTCACCTTATACTGGATATGTATAACAAGCTATACCTAAATCACCAGTACAAGCTGACCGCTTAGTGTACGGAAAGTCTACACAATGCGAGGTCAGCTTATACTGGATACCTATGTTTAACAAGCTATACACAATTACCAGTACAAGCTGACTGTTTATTGTACGGTAAGTCTTTACAATGCGAGATCAGGTCAATAGGAGTCGCGTAGTCGATATTTTCATATCACCAAAAGTCGTTATTTCCCTCTTTGTCGAGACGTATTTTAAAATCCCAGATTACAGACATAATTTCAATAAATTGATTAAGGGTGTCAATTTCGAGGTATCTTAGGGTGCTGATTATGAAAACAGTATTAATTTTGTAATCCAAGATAGCGGATATTATTTTTCTTTCTAAATTGATATGGGTGTCAATTTCAAGGTTTATCGGGATGCTAATCACGAAATCGAAAATGACATTAATTTTGAAATCCAACATGGCGGACATTATTTTTCTTTATAAATTGATATGGGTGTGACATTAATTTTAAATTACATCAATTGATGTGTGTCAATTTGTTTAGAAAAATAATGTCCGCCATCCTGGATTTAAAAATTAATGTCATTTTCGTAATAAGTATCCCGATAAACCTTGAAATTGACACCCATATCAAATTATAAAGAAAAATAATGTCCACCATCTTGGATTTCAAAATTAATGTCATTTTCGTAATTAGCATCCCGATAAACCTTGAAATTGACACCCATATCAATTTATAAAGAAAAATAATATCCGCCATCTTGGATTTCAAAATTAATGTCATTTCCGTAATTAGCATCCGGATAAACCTTGAAATTGACACCCATATCAATTTATAAAGAAAAATAATGTCCGCCATGTTGGATTTCAAAATTAATGTCATTTTCGTAATTAGCATCCCGATAAACCTTGAAATTGACACCCAAATCAATTTATAAAGAAAAATAATGTCCGCCATCTTGGATTTCAAAATTAATGTCATTTTCGTAATTAGCATCCCGATAAACCTTGAAATTGACACCCATATCAATTTATAAAGAAAAATAATGTCCGCCATGTTGGATTTCAAAATTAATGTCATTTTCGTAATTAACATCCCGATAAACCTTGAAATTGACACCCATATCAATTTATAAAGAAAAATAATATCCGCCATCTTGGATTGCAAAATCAATGTCATTTTCGTAATTAGCATCCCGCTAAACCTTGAAATTGACACCCATATCAATATATAAAGAAAAATAATGTCCGCCATCTTGGATTTTAATATAAATGACATTTTCGTAATCAGCACTCCGGGAAACCATGTAATTGACACCCATATTAATTTATTTCGAAGAATAATATCAGATATGATGTCCGTTGATATAATTGCGATTCTGGGAAATTCCCACGGATATGACTAAAACCTGATGAACACGAAAAACACAGGTCGGCACTGACTGACACTTTTATTGAACCAGTAAAAAAATCTGGCTATCAATTTTTTTCATTTTCATTCTTGTCCCTACAATATTAATCATACATTTTTAATCATGATTAAGATTAAAAATTACGATTAATAATCGTAATCAGCAAAATTTTGATTACGATTAATTAATCTTAATCGAAAAAGCTACGATTAAAATTTTTAATCGTTAATCGAATTAACTTTTTGCCAACACTGCTGTTGATGGATTGTGAACCCCAACGCACTGCTTATAAATTAATGCATTTAAACCAACGTTAACGATATTTTTCTTCGTGAGATTTCAAACTTACATTTACAGTTGGGGAAATGACGTGACGTAAGTACAGTTTGTTCGAAATAAGTAAGCCGATCGGAAGTTGCCTGCAAGAAGGAAGGTTTAGAAGTGGTAAATTCTAATAGAAAAAGTCTGTGTAAATATTCTTAATTCCTAGAATAATTAAGAGTCGTATAAGATTCACATGTCTAATTATTTTGTTTACTAATTTTTATAATATTCTTTATAATTTTTAATAATGTCGATATTTATGTATTAAAACACTTTAATTAAGTGTTTTAATACATTCAATACCTATAACGATTTTATCACCGCGGTAGTTCGGAATGGCTACCTTCCGACAGGCTTAGTTATTTTGAACAAACTGTATGTTGATACATGTTCATTGAATGTCTATCAATTTAGTCTCAAGCGGCTTTAATATATGGTGTCTACAGATTCACCTAAATCCAAACAGTGCTGTATAGTATAATTATGGTCTTGCAGAAAATCCGATCCAAACTTGGAGAAATGGGGATTGTAAGTACTTAGTACCTACATTACTATAAACAAAAAAAACGTTGTGATTACGAAGTGTCTATGACTTCGTAATCACAATGTTTTTTTTGTTCTTCGGGTTAATAGGTGCTATTGTTTGTTGACAAAATTTTAACTACCTGCGTCATAAGAAGCCTAAACAAGTCCCTAAACATTTCAGAAATTTTCGGAAAGCTATAAAATAATATCTGAAACGAGTTGCGAAATCACACTGGCTCTTTAACCTTTTGAACTTCGCCTTGATATTAAGAGTGATTTGATTTGATATTCTACCACGGCTATTAAGAATGATCCTGAGTATCCTGAGTTCAAATCTCTGATTTTATCAAATAATGTGCGTATTATTATTAAACACTAATACACTTTACTCGTTTAACAACATGAGTTTAACAACTTGAACTTGAACTTGAACTTGAGGTGTAAAAAAACTTTGTGAGGAATCTTGCATACCTCAGAGATTTTTTCAGCGGCAGGCGTCGTGTATTATAACAAACCTCGTGTTCAACGCTGAAATTGAAATTGGTTAACGATTATACTAAAACATCCTTGTTAAACTTTACAGACTACTCATTCTTCTTTGTGTATAGAATAATCATATTTCCCGGATTTTTTTCAGGCTTTCGAGTTCTATCTACCTTTTTTTTTTTAAAAAAAAAAAAGCTTACCATCAATGTGGGGCACACATTACTAGTATTCTCGTGCTAAGCTAATTGCGTGTGTTACGAGTGGGTTCACGTCGGTAGTGCAATGGGTGTGGTTCGAACCAGCAACCACATAATCGCAAGTCCGACGCCCTAGCCATTAGGCTACCGCCGCTTCAACCTTATATTACCTATGTAAAAAAGATATATAGTAGATGGTTATAAGAAGGTTTGGTTATTGCTGCCCTATTACTATGTCGGTTACAAGCGTGGCTGTTTGTCGTGAAGTTGCAGTGGACCAAATTATTGGAATTTTCAATTAGAAAATGCTGATTGGCCACTTGAAGTGTTGCTTAACAGCAACAGGTTCACCCTCTATTAGAACTGACACAATATGTTGAACTGACACACACTGCAACATATGGGTATATATAAATTTATTTATAATTTATTTATTTATTTATTCCACACACTATCTTTACAGGATAACCCCAATACAATAGTGGTTTTCAAACCTACACATTATAACAATACAAACTAATACAAAGCAATAACATAAAGAATAATAATATTTAAATACAGTTGCGCATATCATATTAAAGAAACATAGGTGTATATGTAAGTATTACTGCTTGCAAACTTTTTTGCCCCCGACAAGAGAGCGGTGTTAAAAGTATGACGTGTCTGGCTGTGTATGTCTATGGCATCGTAGCTTCTTTACAAGTGCCTCTAAAAAGGAAAAAAAATGACCCTTTGCGTTTAATATAAGTATAATAATATATTCCGCTACGTCGGGGGATGTGCCGTACTTCGGACACATTGCATAAGAGCTCCATACGCTTATCCCGCCTTCCCCCGATATCATCCATATCCGGTTCATATTCCACATATGCGCACACACAGCGCTATAAATCACCTTTTATAATGCACACAGCCAAGTTAACGTTATTTTTTTTTACTGAAATATGGGTAACTAAATAAAGGGCTCATCATGAGTGTCAGCACACAATTAAACTCCTAACTTCCGCTTGTGGAACTCATTTATTAGAAATTCGTTGTCACACCTAACCAAAATTTTGTGAACGAAACCATATCGTGATTTAGCAATCGTTTAAAAATCGCCATCTATGATTCCAAAAAGTCACTAGCACCTAGCACCTAGCAACAGAAATATTGTTGTATAAATATAACGAAATGCGTTCAATGAATAAGGATTCCAAAAAATTATAGCATGACCATAATATTAAATAACGTAATTTAAAAAAGAACAGGACAAAAAAATTAGAATAGTAATACATATTTCATAATACTAACTAAAAAGTGTAACATAAATAAATAAAAAAAAGGCAAAAACTCGACTGTGTAAAAACAAAGTTCAATCTAGAAGGATTAAAATAGACCAGTGCCGATAATTTTTGAAACCGTAAGAAATTATAGTAGGATGAAACTCATTGCAAAAGGAAGAGAATATAACAAAAATTAAAGGAAAAATAAATTAAGGGCGATCTGAGTTCGGGAAGTGGGAGGGAGGGGGGGTTTAGGGTCAAAAACGGTTTATCTCGATTTCCGGCAAAACTACAAGTCCTATGGAAAAAAGTAAAATTTTGTATTTACACAATTTTCACATACTGGGGGTATGTGAAAAAAGTGTAAATTTATGTGAAAAAATTAAAATAACCAATTTTTTGGTTTTTAATTTTTATATTTTACAAAAAAAAAATTTTTTTTCATGAAATTTAGTAAAAATTTACCTTCTTATGTTTCAAACACACTGAACTTTTTTATTAAAAATTTTTATGTCAAAAAATCATTTTTTTAAAAGTCAGTGCCCTTTTTTTTCGTTGAAATCTCTTCATTCTGATGGTGTAGAAAAATATATACATTTCTACGGTAAATGTTCCCGAACTCAGATCGCCCGTATTTTATATTTCCTCTATTTTTTGTTATATTCTCTTCCTTTTGCAATGGGTTTCATCCTACTATATTTTGTTTTTACTTTTTACCATTTTCTAAGGTATCGGCACTGGTCTAAAAGTAATATTGAATAACTGCAACACTGAAATAATTTCACGATCAATACAAAAAGAAATTAAACCAAATAATAAACTCTAAAAAATCGAATAACATAATGGTATGTTATGTTATGTTAATACGCCTGTATTCCCCGAAGGGTTAGGCAGAGGTGTACTAATGTACACTCACATATCGCTGGTATGTTTAGGTCCCATGTAATAGGGGGCGAGCCTATTGCCATTAACCGGCCACAAATCCAGACTCCGAACTGGTACTGAGAATTTCAATGAAAAATCGAATAACACTTTTCTCGACCTGGGGATCGAACCCAGATCCTCTAGCGTTGCAGTCGCGCTTAGGACCACTAGACTATTGAGGCAGTTATTGTATTTAATTATAATAAATACTATTTTGTCATTATCAATCCGTTTATTGTCCCTCCCCCGCAGCTCGAACTTTTATTCTGCTCAAGATAAAAGTATTGCGGTCCTGGTTTCGACCACCTTTATGTTAGAGGTTCTGGGGTTGATTCCCAGGTCAACAAATTCTCAGCAACAACTTGGTACTTGGATTTGTTTTGGGTTATTAATAAGGTCGCCCCCTATTTTATGTAACAAGACATAATGAACTCATCAGTACAGGCGTAATGGTATGTAATCTCCTAAAATAATTATCATACTTTTCTCTTATAATGGGGATTTTATAATCTTGGGCCATTATGAATACTGCCCTATGCACTGGTCCACAAAATTTAATCCTACTATTATTATAAATGTGAAAGTTTGTGAGGATGGATGGATGGATGTTTGTTACCATTTCACGCAAAAAACTACTGAACGGATTTTGATGAAACTTTACAGTAATATAGCTTATACATCAGAATAACACATAGGCTACAATCCATAAAGATTTTGGGTAATTTTGGCCATAATGTTACGAAATCGGAAAAAAACCTGCCCTCTGAGAGCTATCTTGGCGTGCGCTGCCTAAACTGTTGGAGTTAAATGAAGATAATGTATCGTGGGATTGTTTGTCTTAAAGAGTTCTAAATAAAAGTCCGCGACAGTATATATCTACCTTTTATGTGGAAGCCAATATATCCCAAATTATACGTAGCTTGCTCACGTGTTTCGTATTCGGAAAATCTACATGTTTTCGCTGAACGAAACAAATCATGTAACATAGTTTATAGGAGCATATTGTAGTTAAAAAATTTGCTGAGCCGTTTGTGATGAAATTTGATATGGATAGTCTGTAGCCTGGGGAAGGACATCGGCTACTTTTTTATCAAGAAACCATGCGGGCGAAGCCGCGGGCGGAAGCTATTCATCTATACATTTAAAAAGCTTTGTCCTGGGGGCGTATTATGAGCTCTTATTGCCAGGCAGTTTACGCCGTGAATTGAACTGCCTTGCAAATTCGTATTATGAACACAATATCCAGCCAGTCAGAGGTCACGTGACACTTCAAGCCGACTTCTGCCCGACTTTGCTGACTGGCTGGCAATAGACGTATTACGAGCGCTTATTTGACATTCAATTTTCTGTTTCAAATGTCAAGAACTGACAAATAAAATCATTCAGTTTAAGCTGCTTTATTGATACGTAAACTGAATTGTTTAAGGTTTATTGCGAATTTAAAGTATATATATTAATCATGAGTGACGAATTGGAAGTGTCTGAATGTCTAGAGAGCGAAATACATTCACATTCTAAGTCTAGACCATTCCCTGCAACTCTTCAAGCTCTCGTCCTTGAGAATTCAAGGAATCATTGTAGCGGTTTTATTAAAACCGATACCAATTTCCTCATGGGCATTGTAGCGGACAATGAGTGGTGAAGACTTGAAGAACGAAGAACGATACGGAGTGATTCGCTAATGATCTAGTGTTTTTATCTGAATAAATACGGCAAGTGCCTTTCAACGTTCAATGTGGTTTTCATCAGTCTCCATCTCCACTGATCTTAAAAAAACTCTCACAATTGTGTTAAAGTTACTCGCCGCCAACGATTTGTAGAAGTTTCGCTCCCCGAACTAAATAACGTGAAATGAAAAGTAAATGACTCACATACTTATAACAAACCACAAAACATCTAAAAAATACTTACGCCGTGAGTAATATAATTAATTTACTTTAAAATTGCGTAAATGTATTACGAAATTGCGTACCTACGTATTAAATTCCCGCCATATCAGCCAAGGTAAATGTACCAGTAATCGATAGTATCCCAGAAGTTGATATTTTTGTCCTTACTGATTATAATAAAAATAACTATACATTGATTGGCCCCACGACTACTTATAATAATAGTAGAGACATCTGCGAATGTAATCTATGAAACTATGAGCCTATGAGAACACTCGTATTTAGTATTCACAATTATGTATGTTTTTACCTTAAGTTATTACGGAATCCTACTGTCAATTAGTCAGCTATTCGGGCGAACGAAAAATTTGTCGATCGATGTCGATCAAACGTACAATTTAAGACTATTGGAAAGTTATGTATTTACAATAACACTTTATACTTTTCTGTTTTTTTTTTTAAAGTTATATGAAAGATCAATAAATTATTATATGATAATAAAAATTATATATAATAATAATATTTTTTATATGAAAAGCCGTTTTTCTCACCATTTTGTCTGTATATCATTACTGGTACATTTACCTTAAATTTATGGGTGTCATTCGAAAACTTAATTTCTCACTACATATGAAGATGAAATATAAAACGTCAAAGTAATGTAAATATGGGTTAGCTAAAGGAATATTATTCGATTTTTATTCTTAAATATTATGTTTTACGTAAATGTGGTTAGGAACTATATTTATTATGGATTTTTAATACAAAGGATATTAAAAAAATAACCGTAACTTACCGATAAAAACAATAATCAAGCTTTTGAACGGCGCTATCAAAAATTACACGCCAGCCATAGACAAGTAATCCATTCAAAAGTCGGCCGGTTATATTTGTGTCATAATACGAAATTTAGCGAGACAATTTACGGCCGTAAATTGAATTGCCTGGAACTTGCATGGTTTTCTAAAACTTCATAATACGGGCCCTGAATGACTGACTGATCAACGCACAGCCTAAACCGCTAATCTAACAGTAAAGTTATTTTGGGGGTAATTTGCTTCGAATTTGATATCAATACTCCTTAGTGCTTTTGAATTAAATTATTTTTTATTTTGACACATGTCATGTTTGAAAACTCAATCTGATTTTATTCAAGAAACGTTGGTAGATCGTTGAACGCTCTCGTCACCGCTGGCGTTCCAGCCATGTTAGAACTTAATGGCTTGGCACGTGACGATGGCAAGAGACCGGACGGGATGTCATTACTTCCTTTAAAGATGGGCAGGCCTCTAGTGTGGGACGCGACTTGCGTCGATACTCTTGCGCCATCCCATGTTCCTAGTTCAGCGGGCAATGCTGGTGCAGCTGCTGCAACGACGGAGACCGACAAGTGGCGAAAATACGAGTATAACCATCTAATTAATAGTTATATTTTCGAACCGTTTGGGGTTGAAACGCTGGGGCCATGGGGTCCAAGCGGCCAGCCTTCTGAGTACCGTCCCGGTTGATACCGATGCGGAGGAGATTTTTGATGCCCTTTAAATTTTTTCTTTTATTTATAAATATGGTTTAGCTGTTAGTCTAGTTTAATTTTAATTCGTTATTGTTTTAGTCATTTAAATTACATTTATCATAATTTTCCAACAAAATAATTACCGTCAACTGTGGCAAAATTACCATATTTTATTACTTTTATGCAATCTACTCCGACATAGAGCTAGTTTTTATTGATATATTTTGTGAAAGAGGTGTTTCTCTTTTGGTTGAACCAATGAATTCGACTAAATCTTACATATAATCGCTATAATAACCAAAAGTATGAGCGGGTAAAATTGACACATTTTTGGCGACTTTACACGCGACGTAAAGTGAGTAATGGTCCTGGTGATAAAAAAGAGCTATGTATTTAATTTAGAAGCTACTATTTTATTTTAAGTAAGTACTACCAATACTTAGGTAAACTTGCCCCAAGAAATTAAAAATTATCATACAAACGGATGCATGTCATCAAGGTTGTTGAATGTTATGATGAATTATTTATATAATGTAATTGTATGCATGCAATTCAATATGTTTTAGGTTTGTAGGATTTCTGACACAATGTTATATTGTTATAGAATAAATAAATAAATAAATTGTCAAAAAATAAAAAACATTACATAAATCATTTTTAAATAATTATTAAGTAACTCAGAAATAGGAATGAAAACAATATGCATTACTTTACCTAAAATGAGTAAATAATTTAATACTTAGCGTACTAATTATAATCAAAAATATTTGTTAAGTCCAATTGTGATAGCGGACATCCAAAGTCACCTACCGCTATAAGTACTTTGACAAATTTTTCTTCTTCTTCTTTAGAAAGACGAAAACGCGGGCCAGGTTTATCAGTATGCAGGTTTTTCACTCCTTCTTCTCTGCGTCGTAAGAAGTTATTTTTCTTACTAAATCAACAGCTAATAATAGCATCTCTTCAGAGTATTTTTTGTAATTTCGAGCTCCCAAACGTCTTCTATTTCTTTTTTTGGTGTCTTTTGGAGGCATCCTGAGTAATATCTGAAATAGGTAGATGCCGAATCAGGGAAAATTTTAAGGTAGGCAGGTACCTACCCATTTATATATGTATTTCTGTTAGATAGGAATAGTTCATAAAGGAATAGAAAAAAAACGATAGGTTTTATTAATATTGTTATGTTGTAGAAGTATGAAGAAGTATGTGTGGTGTAACGATAAAAGATAGAGTGAGAAACAGTATGATAAGGGAGCGTTGTGGAGTGAAAGAAGATGTAGTAACAAGGATTGAGAAAGGTATGTTAAGATGGTTTGGTCATGTAGAGAGAATGGATGAACGGAGATTGACGAAACAAGTATATATGGTGAGTATGGACGGACGAGTTGGAAGGGGAAGACCTCGGCGAACGTACCGCAACCAAATTGCGGATGTTCTTAAAAAAGGCCAGGTTCCGAGCACCCTGAACCGACGGTCATGCATGAAGAGATTAATGAATGTAGATGAAGCGAAAAAAGGTGTGCCAGGATCGTAGCAAGTGGAAATCTATAGTCTCTGCCTACCCTCATGGGAGACAGGCGTGACAATATGTATGTATGTATGTATGTTATTGTTGTATATAAGTCATTGTTCTGAATAGCTAAATGAAATCTTATCCCACACAAAACCAGATTATTTAAGCATGCTAAATTTGACAACCCTAGACATAGGTATAGTTGCCTTCATGCTAAAAAACATTACCTCAAATAACATTACCTTATCCAATAACTCAAGAAATAGAAGACTGATGGGATTTAATCAATGACATACATCTTAACAACAATATATCATATAATATTTTATATGAACCACTTACCTGCACTTTGATTTTCCATAAGAAACACCGACCTTTATGGGATGACGCTACAAACGTATTAGACCACATTCAATGAAAAATCATACTGTTTTGACAGTTAACGAAGTTGCTAGCTTGAAAAACTTTTTGGGATACCACAATTTAATATAAAATCTACCAATAAGTCTAAAATTGCCTCAACTGCCACAGATAAAATAATATTTAATGGGAACTAGTATAGGGTATGCTTAGGTAAAGACGCCCATGGGAAAGTAAAGAAGCCACAGTTGACGGTATTAATTTATATTATCATAAATGAAATTTAAAGCAAAGAAACGTTGGTTGATAAACATAAAGTGATTTCTATGGCACACAAAAGTGGAATTGAGAGGTACACCATTGAACCCTTCTTAGAGGCAGTAATAGAGTGATGGGTGGAGTTACGGTGTTGCTAGCAGGGGAATTCCGTCAGATCCTGTTGTACCTAGAGGAACCCGAGCAGACGAAGTCAGAGCATCCTTAACTTCGTCATACCTATGGCCCAACATAATGATTATAAATTATCTTAAAAAAATACTAGATGCGTCTACTGGAGAGTTTTCTGAGCTATCTCTCCAGCAGCAGCTACAGCAGTGGCAGGTGACTATGACAGATCTCAAAGTGTATACTGATTTATCTAATATACGAACGAAGGCTATAGATTAGCTGTGCAAACGTGCAATACTGACTCCGAAAAACAACAGTACAGCTGCTATTAATTACATACTTCTTAAACCGTTGGAAGGGTGCTACAAGCGGACGAAACAGTTAGCTATCCTGTGGAGTTCCTTAACAGTGTTAACCCTCCTTGGGACACTCGTAATTTTGCTGTGTCTCCTTTTACCACTTAAGTTATGTAATGGGACGAGACTGAGAGCATCAGCATTGCACAAAAATATAGTTTTCATACCTCGAATACCATTGATACCCTCCGACTATGTTTTTAAGAACGATTACGTTTCCTCCTTAAGATCTGCTTTGCAATGACTATAAATAAATTTCAATTTCATATTTTCAATTCATAAATTCAATAGAAGATTGCTTCTCACGCGGGAAATTCTACGTTGCCTGTTAGTGAATCAGTATTAATAGCAATCTGGCAATTTTGATACCAGACAGAAAAACCATCACTGTAGTATACAAAGAAGTGCAATTTTATGGTCTACCACTATTTGTACATTTACAAATCGACCCTACGAGGCCTCCAGAATGATAGACCGTCGCTCTAGATGAACATGATGATAGACATTAATGAATTAATAATAATTTTACAAGTTCTCTTTATATTTCAATAAAATAATATAGTGGAGCAAGTTATTTGATCTTAATTTAAGATAATTTGCAATAGAAAAGAATAAACAGTCAAAATCGTGTTGTCCACGCGAGCGAAGCTGCGGGCGGAAAGCTAGTCTTAAAATATTATTTTAGTGAATATTCAGGGTTTGAGAAATTTTCCATATCAATATATTACTTATTTTTTATGTTTTAAGAAAGAAGAATTGACTAGTACTTCTGTGTTCTTCAATAGTCGCAGCCACTGGATTCTTTAGATTAGCCATTACCGTAACAGGCTATCGCCCAGCCTTCGTAGGTCAGAAGGGGCGAGGCTTGCTCGCATTATACCTAGTCGATGGCGCTCGTGTTATGTACACGTGTGCTGCCTGTTTCTGATGGATTCAAATTCCAAGATGGGATTGTCTTGGAAATGCCACAGGGCACAGCTCATGGAGGCCGGAGGGCTTCCTGCCCCTTACCTCTTGATGCGTGGATTTATTTAGCACCTTTTTTTAAATAATTAATAGGAAGCCTATTTTTGATGCATTGAATTTTTTAAGCTAACATTGAATGAGGAATGATGGTGTGTACCTTCTCATATACATTGGTTTTCTGGTTCATCTGGTCCATGCAAGAAGATCTGACGGTTCACCTAGTAGAATGTAAACAGATTATTAATAAATATGTTAATCGCCACTAGATTCATAATATTTCACAAACCATCAAGAAATGAAAAGTTGTATATTAGGGACATGTGTTAAGACATCCCAGATACGACCTTGCAACTCATCATGATTGGAAAAGTTACTGGCAAAACGAAAGCTGGTCGTAGTAAAATGTAATGACTGAGGAACTTCCGAGAATGCACTGGGATCGCGAATGCCGCAAAACTGTTTTGCCTCGCGAGAAAGAAACCTAAATATGCATAGCTGACTGTCAACCTTCACTAGTTTGAGGGGCACTACAAGAAGATGGAAATAAACAAAGATTTATGTTTCGTGTATACGGAACCGTAGAGCACTAATTTGTGTCCAAATTGGGAGTGTTGGTATGTTTACATGTCTAAAGATTACGAACCATCTACGATAAAAAAATCAATTAGTTTTTTAAGAGATTATTATTCACTTCAAATGTGCTGATAATGAATGTTACCCTGATAAAAATTGTTACTTAATTCATTTTTCGTGGCGGCGTAACGGCATATCGTGCTGCCGTCAAGATAGAGCGTTTGTCGCTCAATAAGGCCTCACTGAGGATCTGAGCGTAGTCTTTGCGAGCGGAAGGAGGCGGCCGGGTCGCGGTCGATAGACGCCAGGGCGCAGGCGCGGGGTCTTGCCGCCGGAGGGGCTACAAGAACTCGCCAGTCCGCCGGCAGGCTGATACGCGGCTGCCGGCAGCCAGCGTCCGCAAGGGCGCACGCGGACGCGCAAAACATGCATACAAACCGTCCGCGCGGCCTGCACAGCATCGCTCTTGTGCTGGCTCTCGCCATCGCCTGGTTGCCTCATGCAGACCACGCCGCGTGAGTATCAGTACTAGTTTCATCACCAGGTTCCCACCGTGACCATTGATCTCATCGCGTGACGACGACGCTCGGGACCGCTCGCGCCCCACACGTTCTCGGGAAGCCATAGCGTGCATGTAAATCTCTCAAAGCCGTGACTTCACATTGCTCGACGCGCGTCTGATTTGTTTATTACACGACCTCGATGCTAATCCCCCGCAAATAAGCTAATAAGAAAAAGGGTTGGCTCAAGGTTTGTCGAGCTTATTAATAATAATCTCAAGAGTTCAAAATAATCCGTGATTAATATTATTTTATTCTTCTGGGGAATATTTTTTTCGCACGCTAATTACTTTTTGCTGTATTTTAAAACAATATACATCTTTATTGAGTTTATGATCGGAACGAAACAGTATTATTTATAAGACCAGCTAGTAGCAAAATTATCGGCTTCTATTTATATTTAATATATTTTTGACCGTAGTCTGGAACGCATGAGAAAAATATTGAAAAAATTGGGACCGCCATTAAGCCCAGTAGGGCCGATTTCTCGCCGCTATGATTAAATTTATCTCATCGTATTTGAAAAGTTTACTCAAGCAAGATATCTACATATATTCATAAAACAATAAGTAGGTATTACTATAAAAAAACTACAAATTTCTACATTTACTTTTTATAAACAGAGAAATGTCCAATTGAGCGTATTGGAAGTGAAGACAAGGAAAGAAATCTATAGAAGTGAGACGGACAGAGTTGACCTTTTCCATCTGTGAAAACACTATATTATATATCCACTTATTCTATTCTAATTCATTACGCAGGACTTTAAAAGATACATTGTATCAAGCAAAATCGGGACCTACAGTTATTTTAATTAATCCGTGTTATCAATAAATGCCACCATGATTTTGTATATACTTACTTGACCTTTAAAATCCTAACAAATCTTAATACAATTTCAGATGTTCAGTGTAAACATTCTAGCAGTATTTACCTACTGTGTAATATATTATCTTTTGTATTAAAGTATTTAACTATTCATCTCTTGAACTCTGTAAAAATATTTTGGTAGCTGACGAAGGCCCTATGCGCCATTTATATATTATAAATCTTGCATTTTAGAAAATGGTATTACAGACTTATAAGCAGTTTTACATGGGTTCAATGTTAGGAAAGTGTTTTTCAATTTGTTTATGCATCATGGAACACTTATTAAAACAATAACAAATATTCCAATTCGAAAGCAGATTTTACCTTGATTCATGTCTTTCATAACTTTCGATAGTTACTCAGGATAATAAAGAACAAAACCACAACATTAACAAGTACTAACCATCACTTGTGAGGTTTTTTATTTTATTTTGTAAACATTTCTATTGGCATATTAGATTTCCTGAAGCCGCAGTTAATTGATAACGATAATTTCACTAAGCCGACCGTGACATTCTCTATTTGAATATCGAGAAATGTCACGGTAGCTTTAATGAAATTATCGTTATATTGACGGTCGGTACAAGTGACATTGGCCTGCAGTGGGTTATTTTCGCTTTGAGATCTACTTACTATGTAAAGTTCCTGGAGTTCATAGTTGGATGAATCATTAGCCCAGCAATAACTATGACAATTGGGATTGGACTGCTAACCTGTGAAGTCACAGGTGTCGAGTTCGAATCAAAGGCATGGAAGCCATTTTTTAGGACAAATCCGACGCCTGTAAGGACTGAGTTTTGGCTTCGTATTCTCCTCCATGACGCAAATGCCGAAATTACGCGTGCCGCCTACTGTAGTAATTATTTAGTTTACAAGCTGTGAGAGGCAGCGGCCTCAAACCTGCAAGCCAAAAAAATTGTTCGACCACGTCCAAAGGCTGCCAACGCGCATCAGGTCGCCCTCGAAATAACTATGCATGTATTAAGATGATCGGAACTGGTTACGACGTTATGGGTGTAAAGGCCCAAGATTATTTTCTTTACTAAATTAAATATTTGTACACAAAAAGACTTGTTTACCTTGTTTTAATTTACCAGCGCAGCTGTTTGCAACGGGCGTCTTCAGACTCGCACAGTTATTTCGAACGAACTGTACTGATTGATTTCAATCTGGATACACACTTATTTAAGTTTTAACTATTGTTACATATTTTGTTCCAGTATTTGTAATTAATCTTAGATATTTGTAGTTGTTTTTTTTATGTGACCGCCTCAATAGTCCTAGCGCGACTGCTACGCTAGAGGTCCTGGGTTCGATTCTGAGGTCTAGAAAAGTGTTATTTGCTTTTACTATGAAATGTTCATAGTGTAGTGTAGTTTTGTTCCCGGTTAATGGCAATAGGCTCGCCGCCTATATTACATAGGACCTAAACATACCGGTGAAGTGTGGGCGCACATAAGAACACCTCTGCCTAACCTTTCTGCTAAGAAGGTCATGCTAAGAAGACATATTTAAACAACTGAATTGTTCGGATAAAGGAATAAATGTCAATGGAGAACGCCTCATCCCTGCGTTTTGCTGAGGACATTATTATGTTTGCTGATAATGCCCCATATATCTAGCATATGATGAAAGATCTGTATAATGCCTTACTGTATGTTGGTCTACGAATGAACACATCAAAACCCAAAGTCATGTTGAAAGACCCCATAGTAGTAAACGGCAACGTCGTTCAACGGGTGGACGAATATATTTATCTTGGCCAAATTTTTATTTTTGAGGAAAATCCCGAGCAATAAACCTGAAATTTTCAAGAGTGAATATATGCAACTCACCCTTAGCTTTGATCATTTGAGCAATGCGTCGTGCCTGTATATATGGTTAAGAGGCCTGATTACTCACCCACCAGCTTACCATGCAGCTGCAAGTAGCTCAAAGAAAGATGAAGAGAGTTGTACTAGAAATCACACTGCGCGATAGGGTCAGAAACACTGACACTCGAGAACACACTAATTGTTGATGTGGCCCTAGTCATTGCACAACGCAAATGGAGGTGGGAAGGACATATGAGCCAAAGAACCAATGATAGGTGGGGTTATGTCTCGTGCGCAACTGCGGCAACTAAAAACTGAGTGCGGTTTATTCGGAGGACAGGATTATTTGTTAGTCTATACAAGAAAATCAAGGCCCGTAGAGTAAATAAAAGTCTAGGTTAAGTAACTTAAAAATACATGAGCAGAATAAAAAGTTCGTTCAAACTCTCGAGAGTAAGAAGTAGTAGTATCCGTAGACGAAGAAAGATAACAAAAGTTACAGTAGCAGTTCGATCACG
Organism: Subacronicta megacephala; assembly: GCA_958496365.1. Classification (NCBI taxonomy): domain Eukaryota; kingdom Metazoa; phylum Arthropoda; class Insecta; order Lepidoptera; family Noctuidae; genus Subacronicta; species Subacronicta megacephala. The sequence continues at coordinate 7,693,811 of OY292513.1, read as the reverse complement.
ACCACAGACACATCGACCTCTTGCCGCATCAACAATTTTCTCGCGTCTCAGCATACACGATTCGCCTTTGTGTAAATGAATAGCACGAATAAAATAAGTGTCTAGATTATAAGGTAAACTTATTTCGGAAACAATAAAACAATGTACCTAGATGTGAGCTGGTAAGTTGGTACGCACGGATACACATCAAGCTATACAAAACCAGTTTACTCTGGCTTCTTATTGTATGGGAAGTCTATACAATGAGAGATCAGCTTAAACTGGTTTGGTATAGGTTGACCTGTAGCCGTGTGTACTAGTCGTTAGGAACGTTGATAGAATTGTGTTTCAATTATACCTATGCAACAAGAAAGTATAAAATAGGTAAAAATCTTTTGCGAACTTTAAAACCGGATCAAGTTACCACTAAATTGCGTCCGTCTCTGCGTCGCTTTTATGATAGGTTAGTGAAATAGGGTTACTTACCTGTTTAAGATTAACAACGGCGGTCCCCAATTGCTTTAAAAAGTAGGACTATTTTCGGTTTATAGCAGAGGAGTATAAAGGTGAAACCGCAATTACCTACCATAAATATGAAAGTACAAATCCACCTCAATCCAAGGTATAGATATCCTTCGAAAATAACCTTCAAATGCAAAACGGCTTCGATCCAAAATTAGTTTGGAGGAAATTCGCCTTTGTGACATTTCACCAATCAAAAGCCGCCTATTACTCTTCGTAGATAGTTGACTGTTAATAGCTTCTGATAGATTTGTGTTCTCTGATTTATTTCGGCCGTAATGGAAGAATATAATTAAATCTACTCTGCTGTAACAAATGAATATCAATGGCGGCGTTTGCTTTAGGTATTCTGCGAAAGATCTACTACAATTACCTGCTTGTCGACATACTAAAAAACCGCGGCTCAAAAGCGTAACCTTGTGTGATGAAAAAAAAAAATATGACCTGACCTGAATATGATAAATAAGCCCAGGAATCTTATCTTCTAAAATTTTGCAACATGACTGATGAACTTGATAAAGATGAGCCTACCTGTGATCCACCAGAAGTTGATTCTAATATTATGATTAAGTAAATAACAATATTTTTTAGTCAAAACACTAAGTACGGATCAAAGTAATTATTAAAAAAAAAACGTTTCTACTAGTAGGTACCTGTGTTCCTATTTATTTTTATGTACTATGTTACTCTTTTATAACGTCTTAGTATAAAAATACAGACGCCATCATATTTTTACCAAAACTTGTTTTATTTTGCAATCAGTACCTTACGTCATAATTCTTTTGGTATTCGATGGATAAAATATTAAGATGCAATATTTATATCGCTTTGACCCATTACTATGAAAGCGAACATGCTTCGATCCATTGTTAAAATGTAAAGACACCTTAGTCCTTCACTATTTCGGAATTATTATGGAATATTGCTTACTTTCATTAGTTCTAGTTGATGTTCACAACTTATATTTAAAACACCAATAAAATATAATTTTCTATGCCACAATAGACATTCACAATTGTCTCAGTTAAGATGTTTTGGGACTGAAGCAGTTTGCTTTTATACCCCTCCATTTTTTAAATCTTTATCTACAGAAGCAGCATATTTTCAATTTTATAATCGTATAGAGTTTGTATGTATTTATAATTCTAATACCTAATGCTACTAATAACACTCAATCAAATTATAAAGTTAACAATAGCTACAAGTATGTTTATGTATTTTGATTTTTAATTTGATTTGACCTCGCGGACAAGACAAGAGGCACACAAGCCGACCTCCGGATGTATAATGAGTCCGAAGCGCTGCTTCCCCCTTCTAATGTAACTGACGTCATTGATTCCATTAATTGCCACGTGGCTACGTGGTGGTTACTGGCGTGCTACTAGATGGCGCTCTGTCGTTTCGATTTGCCAAAAATTCGACCTTCCGTAATCATGCCTATTTGACTCATGTTATTTGATACATAATTTATATTCCCTATTAATTAAGATAGTTAAGATAAAATAGGATTTAATCAAATTGAATAAATATCTGTTGTTATGTTATGGACGCAACTATGGTGTACCTATTACTTGACTTGGACTGTTGGCTTTCAACGTTGTACTATATCCATAATATCTCTATATCATAATAGAATATCTCATATATTTAAACGCAATTTAACAACATTAACAACTCATTTACCAAGCCTGTGCAATACCAAACAATAGAGACACTTTATGTATGTCTTTAAAGATACGTAGTGCTTAGTATGTTTAAAGACAAGTTCTGTAATAAGATTTTTTTTATACCGATTAATTAGTTGCCTCATTAGTCTAGTGGTCCTAAGCGCGACTGCTACGCTAGAGGTCCTGGGTTCGATCCCCAGGTCGAGCAGTGTATTAGGCTTTTCTATGAAATTCCTAGTAGCAGCTCGGAGTCTGGATTTGTGCCCGGTTAGTGGCAATAGGCTCGCCCCCTATTACATGGGACCTAAAAACATACCGGCGAAATGTGGGTGCACTTTAAGTACACCTCTGCCTAACCCTTCGGGGAATACAAGCGTGATGGTATGTATGTATATATGTATGATAAATCAGTTAAGCTATGAAATTCTCGTATAAATTTTAAATTGACATGGTTAGGCATATCCGTAGCAGGGTCTCGGGTTACGTATGCGCAACGATGCACTTTCTTGATTACATGCTTAGGGCCTCCACCTCCCCTTTAATCTTGCAAATGTCACAGGGGTGTTACCTCGACAAATTTTTACGCTGCATTGTGTACTGTTGTGTGTTTTCGTTTGAAAACTATTAATGTAAGCGGCAACAGTGCTAATTAGATATATACTTACAAGAAAATAGGTAGCTCGTTTCTTCCCTTAGGTCCCCTAGATGTGGTATTTCTTAAATACTTATTTGTAAATATCTACTTTAGAAAATCTTCAAGTTTCGAACCCCCGTAAGCACACCCTAGAGTTTAGAATGCGCGTTATAATGACGTATCAACTAGCGCGCAGTTCCCATCTTTATATTTCAACACGTATAAATTCCTTATCTGTCCATTTCTGGCACTCCACAGATTCCAATTAATATTCTGCGAAATTTCATCGACATATATACAATAATTGTGTTTCATGCATTCAGTTTGTGGCCCAGCAACCCGACGTTTTGAGTGAAATAAAACGGCCGGCGTTATCATTCTTATTTTCCCTGGAATCGCATGTTGTTCCCTTGCTGCTGCCATTTGATCAACTCTGCGTCATTCTGTGCTTGAATCGTAAGACCTATAAGCATTTTATAATTATTATTATTTAGGCTGAATTGTCCCAAAGTTGAGCAAACGCCTCACCATAGACATTTACTTAGTACGTAAAATAAATATTCGTTGTAGAAAAATACAAGGGAAAAGACAAGAGAAATCTATATGTCTATGTTACATAGGTGTCTCTGCTTTCGTTGGTACAAAATTATCAGAAATTCAAATATCTAGTAAGGTGAGTCGATATCACTTGTGACCTAAGATTTTCGTGTTGACAGATTTCAAGCTTGTCGCTTATGAATTTCATCGATAAATCATCTATTGAAAATACATCCGACCTAAAACTTACATCAAAAAGTACTTGGTTTTCATTTCTTATAAGTAAATCAACCAATCCATTGCCATTACTACGTAGTTGGCTACGATGATTATGAAAAATGATTCAAATAAAGTTCATGATTACTAACCAAATGATTAGAAAGAAAAAATATTAAAATGAAAAATATTCTTGGTTCTAGTCAAGAAATTCTTAACAATAATGTTTTGGAGCTTTGCCCCAATACCCCATAGATAATACCACGAAAATAACAGTAAATTATAATTTTTTAATTTGATATTTTTAAGTTAAGTCACAAGAGCCCTATAATTCTAATAATAGGCTAGCTGTCAACTGTATATTTTTTATGACCTTTTAACAATGTTTACCACAAATAGAACCAACAAAAATTTAATAAAATTTGCTTAAAAATGACGAAATCATATGCTTTACGCCTAAACATTTAAATAATCTTGTAAATAGCGACATTACTATAGTGGGTCGTGACGTCACAAACCAATGTGCCATACAAATGATATAACTAATTTTCGTTTTGCGGGAAAGCGCCAAAGCATCCCTTCTCAATCCCAACCAATAAACTGTTAACTTGAAAACAGTATTAGCTGATTTAATTATTTTTTCACAACCTATTATTTTTAATAAGTCAAACACCACATAGCCGTTGATTAGGGTTAACAACTTTTTACAATACTAGTCAAAGAATCTAAATATGAAATAATAGACGATATCGGTGAACGGATTGGCAGGTGGCAACTTTGTTCTTTCAACTCGAAGTGCACAAGAATGCACACAATAGGATCTAATGTACCTATTGTTTATGGGCTGGCCACAAATAACCGAGCCATAACCCATTATACAGGTTATATTTCGCTTTCTTAATAGTACTTAGTATGTATCTAATCAATGACGTATATAGGATTAAAATTGTCTAGATAGGTAGGTAGGTACCTACTTACCTTTGTAGCCAAGTACTCATGGTAACAATTTCTCGGCTTCGTCCATACAATTTGATATGAACAGACGTTTAACGTGATGTTTTTATACAAGTTTGAATAGTCAATAAGCTACATTGTGTAAGTACTTCTAATTAGTATTTTTTTAATCCTAATGAAAAAAAATTTTCACGCTCTGACTTTGTCCGTGTTAAATATAGAACTTAATTGCAGCGCTACCTTTTCCATCCAGGGAGAAAAGGTAGCGCTCCTCAAACACACATGAAAGATCATCAAAGCTTCTAAGTTAATTCAATAAAGATATACGGCCATTTGCCTCATTTCACACTTGCAAATATATCCAAATCTATAGGGAAGGGTTCATCTGGAATCAAAAAGAAGCAAGTCCTGTAAGAACTTCACATCATCATCTTCCATTCATCATCAACCCATATATTGTCCCACTGCTGGGCACGGGTCTCCTCTCAGAATGAGAGGGATTAGGCTGTAGTCCACCACGCTAGCCCACTGCGGCTTGGCAGACTTCACACGCCATCGAGAAAATCTCTCAAGCTCAAGCTCACCGTTTAAGCACGTGATAATTAAGTATTAATACGCACATGACTTCGAAAAGTCAGAGGTGCGTGCCTTGGATTTGAACTCGAGACCTTTGACATGGCAGTCCTATGGTCATATCACAAGGCTATCACTGCACTTCTAACTATACATTTCTGGTATAAGATGACCTCGTAATCGAAATGTGTAGCTTGATGCGTAGCCGTATGTTCTACATTCCATCAGCCTGTATTCTCTGAAGGGTTATGCTGAGGTGTGCTAATGTACACCCACACTTCACCGCTATGTTTAGGGTCCCATGTAATAGCGGGCGAGCCTATTGCCATTAACCGGGCACAAATCCACACTCCGACTCGTACTGAGAATTTCATAGAAAAACCGAATAACACTACTCGACCTCTATCGTAGCAGTCACGCTTAGGATCTCTAGTGTAGCAATCACGCTTAGGGTCTCTAGCGTAGGAGTCACGCTTAGGACGTCTAGACTAATGAGGCAGTCACTAGACTAATGAGGCCATGTATACTAGGAAACGGTAATTAAATTACTTATTTAACAATGCTTATAATTATACTCGTACAATAGAGTAAAAACCGAACATGTTCAAAAAATCTGAGTTGCGTACCGAGAGTTTACGAACTTGTAAATGGATAGTACGGGTTTATCAAGTGGATTGAGTCTCGAAGCTTTTTTTGTACGTTTTTTTCGTTAGTAAACTATGGAAGCAATGAACATTATTCTTACTCATGAAAAGATAAGTGGGATTGAAGGACAAACTTTGAAGTTAAATGAAATTTCTCCCATACATCGATATACCTACGTCACGGTAAATTTTCCAACTGTAATTGTAACTTTGTTGTTCTTTACGTGATGTCACTACAAATTAAGACCTTCTATTTTTTCTCCTTTACTTGTACTAAGACCCACGGATGGTATTTTGTTAGAGGATTGATGTTTTTACAGCTTCAAGGAACCGTTTTATATGTATTAATTACATCTTGATATTTCTACGCGTTCTTTAGAAAAGAGTCTTGGCAGTCAGACAGACAAGGTTCCTTATTTCCTTTAGTGCACGGAACCCTAAAAATATTATAATCATCACAGCTGACGTTGACGTTACAATACATTCATAAACATAAAATACTGGAACATACGATCCTCAAGAGGTTACTAAGAGTAGCGGCAGCGTCAAACATTCACAATTGCCACTTACTAAGGGTGCCTGTATCGAGAGCCTCTTCATTTACTCCGCGATTACCCCTTAGCCTGAATCAAGTGCTTTCTTCTTATGACTTTTAATATGATTGTTGGAGTATTAAAATTAAATAACGAAGAGATGAAAAACCTAGGGTTTCATTCTTTAAATTTCCGCGTATAGGTTTTACTTTTACTTTAGGCTAGTTTGTACAAGTTTATAAATAATAACGTTATCTGTCAGTTTTCAGTATTTTACATGACCTACTCAAATGTCCTGCTGATCTGTTATCGCCGTGTGGCGGGTTTTTGGGCTCGCTAAATAATGGTTAATCTACTGATGACTGATTTATACATGCCGTCAGATAGAACTGGTCTTTCTTAAAAGGCCTGTTCAGATATTGCCCTATAAAAAACTCACATATCTGATGAAACTACTACGGTCTGGACTATAAAAGAGACCATGATTCTCTGAATTTGTCTCGGCGTTTTGTTTTCAGAGGTCTTTAGATAGGAAATGCGGGCGTCATCTAGTTAAAAAAAAACACTAACACATCGATTTGTGAATTTGTTTAAAAAAAAATTAACTGTCTACGATATACTGGGTGTTTGGTGCATCGTTTGCCAAATGGCAATTGCCGATACAAGAGGTCATTAGCTATCTCTTCAGGCCCAATAACTATCTCCTTGTCAAACCGGTTTTTTTATAACAACTTTTGAAACTTTATTTAATAATCAATTAAAAAATCTATTAAGTATAGCCTTTAAATTTCCTTTTTTTAAATTTTGATGTCTACTCGTGTATGGTTCTATGAAATTCCATATTACTTGCTAATAACATCGTTCCTTTTTAAAAATCTCGCAAATGATGCACCGTACACCCTGTATATGTATATAATTTCATTTTAAACCCTTTCTATTGACAATTGAAGCGGATTTAAACGTCTGTCACACTAATCTAGATAATGCTGCTAAAGTTAACGCCTTTAACGACCGCAAAGTATCCAAATAATCAGCATCGTCGGTTAACCAATGGTTTTAGCGCTTAGTATGGTCTATGGAAGGAACAGAGAAGATGATCTTAAGTTACATCATACAGTTATAACTAAGGGTTTTATATAGCCAGCCAAACCTCAAGCACCGTCTACGGCCAGGGAAGGGGCAATTTAATATTCTATGTGCTTTGATTGTTAAAAATGATCAATTTAATATTTATATAAAAAGGATTGGTTAATCACGTTTGCCTCAAATTAAGCAGATTTGTCTACGCCCTTCGAAAGCTTCGAATCGTGTCAGTAGTTGCTTATCAATACATCACTATAAATTTTTGCATGCCTATTACAGGCAGAATATAGCTTGAACTTTGCCCCATTGTTAAATCTGGTAGTACCACCTGTATTCTGTGCAAATAAATGTTTTCTTTCTTTCTTTCTTTCACCAACAACTCATTTACTGTGCCACAGGAAATTAATTGGAAATATCCATATATAAATAGACAAAGACAAAAATATATTTAGGTACCATTGTAACTACAGTTTGTAAATCGTAATTTTTGTTATGTTTTAGTAGGTCATTGTTTGTCGGCACTAATTAATATAATGATGCCTTTAAACATACGGCTTCAAACAATACATTAATGAGTTCTTAATTTTAATATAAGCTTTAGGTGTTCCAATTGGACCAGTGTATTTTGTACTGTAATAACGAAATAATTAACTACGTTAATATGAAAACTAGCTAATAGCTCTCCTAGCTCTTATTTAATAACATGAATGGTATGGTTGAATATATATAGGTAGCTTATGCTAACATACATACATACACTCACGCCTTTTTCCCATAGGGGTAGGCAGAAACTACAGAACGCCATCTGCTACGATTCTTGCATACTGCTTTTGCTTCGTCCACATTCATGCATCTTATCATCTTCATCTTCTCATATAGCGTCCCCTCCCGGCGACTCCACTGACATTCGCTTTATATATCCCTTTCGTTAAAAGTCTTTCATCCATTCTCTCGACATGTCCAAACCATCTCAGCATACCCCTTTCAATGCATGTCACTATATCATCTTTTAAACCACAACGCTCCCTTATCACACTATTTCTCAATCTATCATTCCGAGTTACACCGCGTATACTTCGCAAGGAACGCATCTCCACAGCATTAATTCTACTTTCATGTTTCTTCTGCCATACCCAACATTCACTTCCATACATAAGTGTGGGTACCAGCACACCATTGTGGATAGCCAGCCGTGCCTTTTTTGACACGGACTGGTTAGCCACAACCGCATGTATAGCACCGTTCACTCTATTTCCCGCATTCACTCTCCTTTCCACATCTGCATCAATCTTGCCATCTCTTGTAAACATACTTCCCAAATAAATAAACTCATTCACTTGTTCAACCCTCTGACCTTCTATCTCTATATCACACACACATGCATATTCATCTCTTTCAAAAACCAGAACTTTCGTCCTGCTTACATTTATTTTTATGCCTTTCAACTTATATGCTTCATTCATTATTGTTACCATGCCTTGCAACTCTTCTGCCGACGATGCAAGTAAAACCTGATCATCAGCATAGAGGAGACATTTGACAGGTAACTCATTCATTCTCAGTCCATAATCATTTCCTTTCAAATCTGCCAAACAGTTATCCATATATAGGTTGAACAGCCAAGGTGACGCTACACATCCTTGCCTGACACCTCTGGAAATGCCAAACCAGTCTGTATAGGCCCCATTTACCCTAACACAAGCACTGGAATCCCTATACTGAGGTTGCAGAGCCTGCATTAAGTGACTGTCCACTCCATACATACATAGTTTCGACCACAAATCTTCCCTCCACACACTATCATAGGCCTTCTCCAAGTCAATGAAAGCACAATAGACTCGCTTGTGCATTGCCAGATGTTTTTCGGCTATGCGCCTTAAGAAGATCTGGTCCGTACATCCCATTCCCGCTCTAAATCCTGCCTGAACATCCCATATTTTCTCATCTGTTATTCTTATTACTCTATTAATCAGAACCTTTGCATAAATTATGCTAACCATCAGTAAAATTGAGTTAAATCATATTAAGTACTCTTAGTAGTTGCGAATACCTCTATCATTAAGAGAGGGGTGTTATTTTAATAGATTGTGTACAAAGCATAATAGCTCCATAACAAATTAACCAAAAATCGGAAGCGATTGTTATAGCCATTAAGTGTGTAGGCTGTAGTGTGAAGACGGTACGTTAAGGTCCCATGTATTAGGGGGCGACCCTAGTGCCACTTACTGGGCAAATATCCAAATTCCCAGCTGCTACTGAGAATTTCATAGAAAAACCTAGTAACATTTTGCTCGATCTAGGAATAAAAAATCAAGACCTCTAGCGTAGTAATCGTGCTTAGGACCACTAGACTAATGAGGCAGTTTTTTAGTCATGATGATTTAATATTTAAGACATAATATACTAATTTCAGTTATGAATTTTGAGTATAAGTTTTACCCCTACTTGTAATGAAACCGTCAACAAAGCAAGGCCATCCTATAAATTCTGGATTTGTATACCTTTATGTAGCCGTGTTAAAAAAATGTGTGCCGTGTTTCAAATAGAAATTTGGGGAAGATCTTGTAAAACTTTTTTTAAAGCCAATAAAGATTTTGTTGCCAGAATGAACAGCCTAGGGGCTGTTCATTGAATACTCTCTAAACGTAGCAATAACTTGATATAGCTATATACAAAGGGACGAACAGAAATCGAAAGCCAGTACGTATTTGCCAATTACTTACCCTTCGCAGACAGTAAAGAACTCCATTTTTAAAGGGCATACAATCATGAAATGTTGCATACTCTGTTTACGTAGCAGTAACACTGTATTATTAAACAAACGAATATGTATCGAGCACTGGCACGCAGTTTCCAATTGTTATCTCTTTCTTTATGAACACGGAATTACTGTTAATATAATACTTGGAAGTGAAAACTCCAATACACGACAGGAATATGTAGTCTATCTATAATTTGAAGAAATAATAAAATCACAATAGAAGATGAAATTAATAGTGCGTCCTCAAACAAGCAGGTATAGTTACAGTCTGTTAGACAATGAGACCCTTTTAAAAAGCACCACCAGGTGGCGCTGCTTTACCACAATCTTGATAAATAAAATTGTTAACAGTACCAACACGTTGTCGCGCACTGAAATCTGAACCATCCGCAGGCGCGCTTTAGCCTACCTGGTAAAGGTCGGCGAAAGTAGTGGGATGCAGACGGCATGGAAAAGGGTCTTTGACAATAAAGGACCTCTTTTGACCTCTCACTGAGTTGTCACGAAATCTCAGAAACTATCTTAGCATTTTGGATTTGGCAGGTGCGGCAGGGAAAATTTTCACGGATATTGTAATGACTTTTTAAAGGTGGTCTTAAAATTAGGTGTTGAATTCACTTGAAAACACGAAGATGCTTTAAAACTTAAACTTCCTTATTTCATCAAAAATAAGCCGATATTAGTCTATAATGTACCTAAGAGAAGTACTCGGTACTTTCAAAGTGTCGACAGGACGACAAAATACTTTAAAACAACATGTTATGAGTCGAATTTGGTATGAACGTTGAGCTACACCTAAATGTCATAGTTGTAGGAAGCTGACCGCTGTGGAGTCGTTTCCTGGCACCGCCGGTAGTTATCTGCAGATATGAGTGGTACCCGGTACCGGAACACGTTATCAATTTACAAATTTTAACTTTTTAGATTTATCTTAACTTATCGCTATTGGAAATGATTAAAAATACGTATTATGTGTGGTGGTAAATTGTGTACTAAAAGACGTTCCAATCTCCGACCGGAATCTTAAACTCAGTACATACCTACACCCTACGATTAATTATTTTCATATCTAAAAGTAGTTCTTGCTACTAACTGTATTATTAATTCCGTGTGCAAGACAATGCAAATTTGCTCATATGAAATTTTAAATATTAGTTGAAAGTTTTATTATAAATCTCATGCTGTACATGTTTACATAATATTTTTCAATGATACTCGTACGCAAAGCTAAGACAACCGTCTATTTACAATAAAAACGGAGCATTCACAACAAACAACACAGTTACACTCCAATGATATTCACACGTGACAAAGCTATCTACAAATATATAAATACGCAATAGTCACGTGACAATTGCATAGCACAGTCGCATGGCATTGTTCAAGACGATGAAAATCGGAACGTGCGAGGCTTTGAAACACCTTGTAGTTTTTATTTTTAAAATGCTAAGGGTTGAATTGGATTTTAAACCTTACAACTTTATAAAACTTATTTATTTATAATTTAAACTCATTTATCATCGTTGTTGTAAACTTTCCGTTAGCTGCGTTATCTAAGCAACGTCACACTAGTCACCGACACACAACGCGTCACGACAATCGCATGACCGAGGCGAGAATCTTTCTCCATGTAATTATAATGGATGTAATTGGTAGGTAGGTACATATTACATACCAAATTATTCAAAAGTCGATTAGGTGATATTAGTAAATATGACCATCTTTTCATAACTATATTTGGGAGAGTAGCTATTTTGATAAGTTTGCTAAAATAAAAGCTACCGCATGCATCAGGTATAAAAATTATAAATATATTATGTCAACGTAAAATTGTAAACATCGTTAGTTCATAATCTATCTTGCGAGATTGTAAACTATCGATGGATTTTGAAACCCAATGTACTGCTTACAATTTAACGCATTATTATCTATCGAAGCGAAACCGTCAAATTGTGAAATGGCATGCAACGGAACGCACCTGTCGCGCTGATTGGTTGAATGTCATGTGTCCCGCGCCGCCATATTTTGTTGTCAATATCTTTTTTTTTGTCGGGGTAACCTAACCTAACAAAGTCGGAATTTTGTTTTCAAAGTACCCGACTTTGTTAGGTTTTCCATTTATAATGTTTTTTTCTTTGATTTTTTGGATTTGTCTCCGCCCCGAATAGTTGCTAACTAAGAAAACGTCGAAAAAAATCACGAATACATTTTTTTATAGATTTTGCATAAAACTTTTTATGTATAATTCTAACGCACGGTTGTCATGTTGAAAGTGACAGAGTAACTATACCATAACCGACTACAAAATATATATACATATACCGTCTTTGAATTCTGTTTGGTTTTGTTAAGCTAAGTAGATACTTACTATTTACTAATATACATACATACCTGTACCCATTTCATAAATGGGATTCTACCGAGACATTAAAAAAAAAAAATCATATACCTATGTCTAGTTCTGATATTACTGAACTTGGAATGAATTGTGCGGATCTCCTTAGGTCATTGTATATCTGTTATTTCAATTATGAATTTTTGTGATGGTTTATAATATGAGTTTATGATTGCTAATACTTATAATTCATAATTATACCTAAGTTAATAAATGAAGCAGTATACATTAATCTAGCCGGTTGCTGTAAAAGGCTATAATAATAAAGTATACTTGTACTTAAATAAATTATAATAAAACAGTTCCGCAAGTCGTACTTTGTGCTTTCATGTTTATATTGGAAAGTCTCTTTGAAAAAACCTTTTTCGATTCGAAAAAGATATTTCATTTAATTAAGTCCGAACTGTAAATGGGTTACATAATTTTAAGGCGGGTCTTTAATGAGTCTTATTTGCCTCTATTACTGCGCTACGCAAAAAGACATCACAAAGTTAGTTCAACAATGTTTGCTACTTCCTCATATTAGATTATTTAATTTTAAGGCGGCCCATTCATGTTAGAGTCACATTTGCTGATTTTAATGCGCGAGCTAAAGAGATTTCACAGAATTCATTCACCAATGGTTTGCACTTTCTTTTATTAGATTCTTGCTTTAGCTATTTGAACTTCTTCTTCATCTTTTTGAATAGATACTCTGAGTTTATACCGAGTAGTCTGTGTTGTTTCAGTGTATTCCAATTGCCCTAATTGGAATCCAGCCGAATAGCACCTGAGGTATTCCACCTAGAGCAATTTTCAATATTTTTGACGATTATTCTATACGAAAAAATATATTTTATTTTATTCCTCGAATAGTTTCTAGTGATGTAGTTATACTGTTCTTCAAATAAAATATTATGGAAAGCATCTCCAGTACGTTAAGTTATGATATCATATCAACGAAATTAGGTTTTTATGAAGAGCTATTATTTAAATAGACAGTCAAAAAGGTCATCAATAAAATATAATTAACAAAATTTAACTTTACTGTTCTTATATATGTAGTAATAGTATCACAATCAGTTTCTGCAATCTGCACGTTTCTTATTTAATCATAGCTACAGGTAATGAAAATTGGTTTAAGGTTGTTTTTTATTATAAAATATTTTTGGAGTTCGTATTATGATACGAGTACTTACATAAATATTGGTTCACGTTTAAATTCAAGTTCTTTTTCTGTTTATGATGTCCTGGTACTTCAATTGTGTGTGGGTCTTGGCTCCATTCGTTAAAGATAGACAATGTCTATAATAATTGTTTAATTTTAGACGATCATTCTGTTGATTTATCGATATACCTATTATTTTACTTAATCGAGTCCTGAAATACAGTATAACCAGATCACTAGAAACTACTCTTGCGTAAGTGCTATTCGAGGAATAAAATTTAATATAAGTATTTTCTTCCGTTTAGAGCAATCGACAAAAATATTGAAAGTTGCGCTAAGTGGAATACTTCAGGTGCTATTCGATCTGGTGCCAACCGGCTGGATGATCTAAATGGAATACAATGTTTTTCCTAGTCATCATTTTACATACATTTTACACATAAAATATTTCCATTTGGCATCCATACAGGGTTCTGCCTACATATATCACTGATTATTCACTATGTAGAACAAAATAAGAAAAAAAAAACTCAAATCGAAAATTTAGGTACATAGGTACTTAAGTAGTTATTTAAGTACCATACTAAAATTTTCATTTTGAGTAAATTTGAGGGAACAGCCTAAAAATAAACATTTCTAAGTGATTGAACTAAGCCTCGTATCGCAATATCGCAACCTTTTTAAAAATTATATACAGGGTCAGTTTTAGTATATGCGAAACACGAAACACGTGTCTAGTATTTTTAGGAAAAGAATCTATGTACAAAATTTCAAAACTGTATCTTGAAAAATTCCAAAGTTATAGGCTTGTTATGTTATCTGGTTGTCTGTCGTATCAATCTGTAGCATCGACTTCGGGCAACTAAAGGGGTTGTTTTACCCCCTGCCTTACTGCGCGCCCCCGCCTAGTGCCACTATGACCGGCAGTGACCTGTTTTGTGCGCGTTTAATTACGGATAGGTACTTAAATTTTTTGGGAAAAAATATAACATATTATAAAAAATATTGGAATCGATTCAGTTACTTATTCTGAACAAACAATATTCTGGTTTCGCATATACAAAAAATAATGTTGTATAATACTCGACAATTCTCAATCCAAAATTTATTGAATTATATAATAAATGATTTGCCAAAATTTGATGATGAAGCCAAAATATTAACTGTATGCAAACAACAATCAATATCAATATAACTCGCCTTTTGGAAATATACCTACATCGAGATTTAAGACTATCTAACGTAGTTTTGCCGTGTTCCGACTCTGGCCAACTATGACGATTGATTGGTGGTTTAATATTATTTTCCTAGTGGAATTAAAGTCATCAAAATGTAATAGGTTTTGGAGACGTGAAAGGGATGTCTTTTTCTGGCAGTGAGACACACTATGCTTATCGGAAACAAAATATCTTAGAAAACAAATTTTTGTTGTACGGTCGTTCACCGCCAAGTTTAGGTTTGCGATGGGTGACTGAAACATAGAAAAAACCTAGTTGACTTCTCAAAACATAAACAGAAAAAATATAAAACAACTTTCGAGAAACTTTTTTTAGTTAATTTATTAATCCTAAGCTACTTATACAAGTAATTACAGACCTTTATGAAACCCCTGTTTAAGTACCCAACTTGTGTGTGATTATCTCATTTCTTTTATCGGAAAACTTGAGGCATTTGGAATAAAATTGCGATATAATTAAGTAATACAGTATTTACTTTAAAAAAAAATATTTTTATAATAATAAAGCAAATGGATGGTGGATGGCACAAACTTAGGGAGGCCTATACCCAGCAGTGGGTGAAATCAGGCTGTGGATGATGATGATGATGAATAAAGCAAATAATTTTGGGTACACTTACATATCGTTATTTTCGTTTTAGGGGAGCGGGCGGAGGGGGGATGTTTGGTGACGTCAATATCTCAGCCATTTTGGATTCGCTAAGTGTAAGCTACGACAAGAGAGTGAGGCCAAATTATGGAGGTTTGTATTCTTGGATTTGTTATTTGTTAAATCAATATTATTATCCCTTTGCTTAGCTTTGCGGATTCTGAGACTTCATTGTTTTCCAATTTTTTTTGATATTTTGGTTTCTTTCTTTATAAGGAATTTTTAAGGCATATTAGTGTTTACCTAGTAAAATTTATTTTTACGAAAGCACTTTTGACTTTTGTTGTAATCAAACAAAATTCAAATGTGCTTTCATAAAAAATAATATTAGTAGGTAAATACTCATACAAAAGTAAAATACCGTAAAAATCAGAAACTATAATATAATAATCTAAAATATCATTATATTTTTTTTTATTAGAAATGGAAAAACAATACTTTAGCCTTTTGGAAGGATGATACTTTGGATTCATTCCTCCTTTGACTTGACGATAACAATATCTATTGAAATTGTAAGGTTGGAGTACTAGCACCTCCTATTGCCTAGTGCCTTTTCAACTATTACTTATTTAATTAAATAGTTCTTTAAGGATTCCCTGGTTATGATTGTCGGCAAAGTTGTGCAGGCTAGGCTATTTTAATCGAACTCCTGTTTAGGAGCTTTGTTACAGAAATTTACATAAAGTACGTAATACCTATCTAAGCGTATATTTCTCAAGTGCAGCAACGAGTCACGCATTTATGTACCCAGCAGCAGGCAGCAGGTTGTTAAGTTTTTTAAATTCTGTATTATTTGGTTTCTATGGTCTGTCTCCCCTCTAAGCCCTCAAAGCTTGTAATACAAATGCCTATCTTCTGTCTTATAGAATCCCGTCTTTAGTAACGGTACTATGTTCGTAATGTAGACTGAAGAGGGTTCGGGAATCTTTATTTTGTACGGATAAATCTCACACTTCATTCTTCTTGCATACACTTTTAAATTTATAATTGGTTTTTATTATATGTGGCATCAACGAATGAAAATATGTTTGAAGATATATATATTTTTTACTATAGACGCCTTAGAGACTAAGCTGCCGAGACCACTGCCTGTGAATCAAATTTCTATTATACATATATTACATCTTAAGGTGACGTCATAAGACATATTATTATTGTTCTTCAACTTTAATAATGTTAGTTCAATACCAAACTTTAATTAGAATGAACTTATATAAATAAATAAAAATAGTACGGACGGCACACATACATCAAGCTATAAAAATCCGGTAAAGGCTGGCTGAATTGTACGGAAAGCGGTTACAACAACTGTGACATAAATTATTGAAGAAGTTGATACGTTGAGGAGCCAATGTAATCAAGTACCGTCATGTGGAACACGAAGTATGTCATTTCAACATGAAATATAAGCGCAGTCGTGTACACCGCTTATTCATATTTTTATTATTAAATCATTATTAATAAATTTAGAAAGGGCGACTGCATACATTTTGACAGGTTAATAACAGGTTATGTAACTGATGTACTATTTCAGGACCACCAGTGGATGTGGGAGTCACCATGTACGTGCTCTCCATCAGCTCCTTATCTGAAGTGAAAATGGTATTTAATGCTGCAAAACTACTTTCATAGAACTGTCATTTTTAGAACAAGAAATGACAAGCACAGCGTTTAGGTTAGCGACCCTCGGTCGAGCGAAGGACGGTTAGTTTTTTCAAAATTTGTCATTGTCAAGTTTGATGTTGTCCACGTTCGATCGAGGGACTCGGGGCGTCACGTCATCGTCCTCTGGTTTGGTTTTCACAGCGCAAGGCGCGCGCGCGCGACTCACTATTGGGCTTGATTGCAGGTCCGCCAGTGGAGGTGGGCGTCACCATGTATGTGCTCTCTATCAGCTCCGTCTCCGAAGTGCTCATGGTACTCGCCACTGTCAGCTCACGCTTGTCTCGGTCGCTCCGGCCGCGCGCTGCGCCGCTGCGACCGAGCAGCCCTAGACACGAGGCTGCGAGCATGCCGGCGTTATGGAGCCGACCACCCGGACGGCGCCGCACCACTCGGATATATTCTTTACTTTATCAGATTTAATGGCTAGGACTGCCGCGTGTTTCAAGCGTTTTCATTCAATGTGGTGGTGCGCCCCTCCGTGTGTGTCTTGAAAAAATATACTATAATATCTTGCCATTAAGCAATCCTCCAAGCAAGACTGTCTTAAAACTGCTCCATTGTTGTTTTTGTTTAAAGCTTTTTATGTTCTTGAGTAGGTGTTTGTTGTGACTGTGGGTTCCTTACTACTGTCTCTCAGAATGGCGTCAAACACCTCAGATACGTCACTTTCTTTTAAATTTCTTACTTTTATTAGTCTTGCTATAAATGTATTTAATGTTTGTACTGTTGTCCAGTGAGTTCCGGTTGGACCAAAAAACTAGGAACTATTGCGTTATTTTCCAGTTGTTGTCATTATCCTGAACTACGGAGTTTTTCGATGAATATTGCAAGGGCCGCTGTTTTTTCCTGTCGTTATGCATAGCTTTGTGAAAATGTAATAACATTTTGTGGGATCCAATACATGCTTTGGCTAGTTTATATCTGACAACCCAAAATTAAAAGCTTTCATTCGTCGTTGGGTCGGGATTAATATTTTGTAAACCGCATCGAAACCGAACCCTTGATAACGGTTCCAATGTACAGATATCAGACTGAGACCAGGGTGTATGACCCCTAGTGGAAACCAAATCAAGGGGACTTTTAAAGTCACTTCAGGACGTGACCCTATTCGGATACTAGAATATAACTAGTTATAGTTTTTCAGGAAGTACACGTACCAGTATACGTTTACATTGTCTATCTATCTATATTTAACTGCTGAAAAAATATTTGAGAACGTTGGTAAACATAATTTGATTTTTAGTATCTAAACAACAACTTCTTGTAGTTACCTACTTGCTTTATGATTAGTACCCACAGGCAAACTGATATACTTGTACGTGTACTTAGAACGCTGGTATAATATACTTAGTAGATAACTATGTCACAATATGATTAACAATTTACAACATCCTCCAAATAATGGAAATTATTGAGTCCTTAACAACATTTCGGAAAACCTTTTTAGGTGATATGGATAGTCCACGTTTCCACAAAAGTGATGTACGATCATACAAATAACAAATGTGAAGTAAATATTATTGGATTTCCATTTCACGTTAGACAATGATTTATTAAATATTAAATAATACTATTATCATAATGTCTACAAATAACAAATACTGAAAACACTTTAACAGAGAAGAATTCAAGTCTAAATTATTTATTTATTGTCTTAATATCGGAAGCTTGGGGTATCGATACCTATTCTAACATAATTCTTGGTGGCGAACTTGACTAACAAGCGCTTAGTATCTACCTATTATGGATCCATCGTGAGATACGCCATGAAGTATAATATTAACGATGTGCTGGATAAACACCATTTTAAAATTATTTAACGTTGTCTGAGATGGCATTCATTCATGCAAAATAGATTCGAAAATCAAGGCTTATTCTATTGCGGATATTTCGCCGATATCCAAATCCGTGCAGACTATGACTTTGCTTCGGCGATAACATTCAATGTGTTGCATTCATTAAATCTAGCAACCCTACTAAATATAAACGGGCCGATTGCCGTATTATATCCATTGTTATACTGGTGTTAGTCAATCAAGTGTTATTTTCTTTAACAATAGAAATGTTTCAGGATTTCACCTTGGATTTCTACTTCAGACAATTTTGGACAGACCCCAGGCTTGCTTACAAGAAAAGGACGGGTGTGGAGACACTTTCAGTCGGCTCAGAATTTATTAGAAACATATGGGTACCCGACACTTTCTTTGTTAACGAGAAACAGTCTTATTTCCACATAGCCACAACAAGCAATGAATTTATTCGTATTCATCATTCGGGATCTATTACTAGGAGTATAAGGTAAGTTGTTTACCTATTAATGAGTACGCAAATCTTTGCAACTGTATTTAAAAAAAATATACTATTGAAATGCTTGTACTTTGTTCACAGACTGACTATCACCGCTTCTTGTCCAATGGATTTGCAATATTTTCCGATGGACCGTCAATTATGCAATATTGAAATCGAAAGTTGTGAGTTGATTAACTTAAATAATACATTATTTTGACGTAAAATTGTTATAACAACCGAGAGAACTTAAGTAAAGTAACATTTTACGTATTTACTTCATAAAACAAATTACGTACATACCTATTCTAAATGATATTTTTAATAAGTATTTGAGTTGCAGAATTGTGAAGCTTTCATGTTCCGTAGATGAAATCTAACAGTTAAAACCGCTTAAAAAGTTGAACTACGTCGATCATATATCTGACGACGCAGTTATTGTAACACTCCTCACCTTCGTTAGTCTGGTAGTCTTAAGTACATACACCTGTAAAATATAATGAAACCCCAGTGCAATGGGTGCTTATTTTATCATTCCATATCTCTGCATGGTACAGTCGGCTACACCATGCGGGACATCCGATATAAGTGGAACGAGGGGCCCAACTCTGTGGGCGTGTCGAGCGAAGTATCTCTGCCGCAATTCAAGGTGCTGGGCCATCGGCAACGAGCCATGGAGATTTCACTCACGACAGGTACACAGCACCCATGCAACATAAACAATTTATCGAATACCGATCGTTGCCGCTTCTTGTTTTCTTTAGGTTTAGTTTGCCGCATGTATTCGCTTCAGCCACAGAATTTCACTGGTGAATCGGTAAAGCAAAACCAAGCTTCATCAACTTCGTTTTCATAAATTACTTTTACAGTACTCTGATGACCACTGTTCTTAATAATATAGTAATAGTAAGTAATAATAATACTTAGATGTAATGTTAACTTTCATTGCAGGAAACTACTCGCGACTGGCATGCGAAATTCAATTTGTTCGTTCGATGGGATACTATTTGATTCAGATATATATTCCATCTGGCCTGATTGTCATCATCTCGTGGGTATCATTTTGGTTGAATCGAAATGCCACACCAGCCAGGGTGTCACTAGGAGTCACGACTGTGTTGACGATGACGACGCTCATGTCGTCCACGAACGCTGCTCTACCAAAAATATCTTACGTCAAGTCTATCGATGTTTATCTGGGAACCTGCTTCGTCATGGTCTTCGCCAGTCTACTAGGTAACAATATAAGACAGGATGTTTACCAGAATATGATCCTGTGGATTTAAAAATATTTAATCATCAATAACTTACAATAATTGTTACATTTATTTCATTTTGATAATGAAAAGTTATATTTTGTTAGTCGTTGGTACATTGGTTCTTATTATATAGTGATCGGTATGTTGATTCTCACGAAAACTTATTATCGTTATTCGCTGCGTTGTTACTGTAAAAATTGCTCGGCGTTGTTATAGTTAAGCAAAGCGAGCAAATATTGAGAGTTAATATTTCATTGCAGAATATGCAACTGTTGGCTACATGGCAAAAAGGATACAGATGAGGAAACAAAGATTTACCGCTGTACAAAAAATGGCTGCTGAGAAGAAAATACAAATAGATGGTCCACCAGGAGCATCGGAGCCTTTACCCCCGCCAAGGACCAGCACTTTAACAAGACCACCACCACCAAGTAGATCATCGGTAAAAATACCTAAACTAAAAGGTTCTTAGTGTACATCAAAAATATTTCAGATACTAATTATTCAATTTGTCTAGGAGGTTCGATTCAAAGTTCACGATCTCAAAGCATATTCAAAAGGCGGCAGCTTAGAAAACACTATCAATAGTTCTCGAGGTCCTGCTCCCGGACCTGCCCCACAGCCTGACGAGGAAGCTGGACCACCTCCGCATTTGATTCATGCATCCAAGGTACAATTTGATTAAAAGTACTGACATGTTTGTAGTCTGAATATAGCGATTGTTTTAGCAAAGCGAGTTATTCGCGTATATTGTTGAAGGCATTGCGATTGCATCGCGAAGCAGCAGAAGCGAATTGTTTTTTTTTTGTTTCTTTCAACAAGTATTTATAATATATTTACTACAATATTCAACATTAATTATCAAAGTCAAGAAAAATTATGTTTACAGGGTATCAACAAACTGCTTGGCACGACACCTTCGGACATCGACAAGTACTCACGCATTGTATTCCCCGTGTGCTTCGTTTGCTTTAACCTCATGTACTGGATCATTTACCTTCACGTCTCCGACGTCGTGGCCGACGACTTGGTACTACTAGGCGAAGAAAACTAAGTTCTCTTCAATAAACTATACCGGACTTGTTCAATCTTAGGGTGCTCATTGTCAACCATCCATCAAGCTTCGGTAAATTGCTTTGAAATCCTAGAAACGATCGGTAATATATTAGCGTTCTATAATAAACTTTAAAATATATAACAGTGAAATCACTATGATAAAATATATATATATGTGCCATGTATATTGGCACTGGTAATATTGAATTCTTTTAGAAAATACAAATAATATAAAGTTCAAATTTAAGTCAATCTGTCTAAGAGACAAAATGTTGTATATCTTCAATAGTTATCAGTATTAAATGTCTATGACTACTTTAGAATTCAGCGCAAGCGCTGGATTTATATAATATGTTTACAGATATGTTTTTTGTTAATTAATGTAAGTTTATATACAAATTGCTCATTGCAGAAGTGCTTTCGTTGTTTTTTTGCTGATGATGGCTGTCTCTAGTTATATTGGTACTATACTACATTCAGCATTCTTTTGAGAATAGAAAACAACATTCCAAGAACGAATATTCCTAGAATATTAGTTTTGGTAACGTAGACGTCTGTAAAATATGTACCTGCACATAGTAAATAATCATAGATACATACTATCAATACATAGAATAAAAAATCTCTGGTATACACCCCACGAATAGAAACTAAATATTAAACATCTAACATACCAAGTATTCCTAATTTATTATTAAGGTCAGTACTTATATCGTAAGAATAGTTTATTTATATAGCTGCAGATGTTTTGGACGACCATAGGCCTTTAAAATTAGTGCCTCTTCCTGCAGTGATACTAAATCACGTTTCATAAATTTATCATTAGCGCCCTCTGCCACTATTATTTCACAAAATAAAAGAATAGGACTTGAAAACACCTTTACAATCATGTAAATAATTATACACAGTATATTACGATTAGGATACACATACACAATTGCTCTAGGTTTAAAAAATGATATTCGTTTCAATTTAACATGTATACACAGGTACACTTCAAATTTAATCTAGTGCACAGAACACTTTTTCTACGTAGTTTAAATTTTACAGTTTAATATTTATCATGAATTTATTAAATCTGACCATCCTTTGCAACAATGAATATATAAAATTTGGGATTTTACTTTTCTCGGTCTGGGAGCTAAGCAGGGATAGAGCGATGCTTTTAAATGTGAGAAGTTGTCAGTCTTTAATAAATCCTAAGTCATAGTAATATGCTGGTGAAAGGTCAATAATACCTGTACCTGTATACCTAATGTACATACGTCTTCGATGTTATAATGTATTAAATATAGTAGTTGAAAAAAAATATGGGGAAAGGGAAATGAAGACAGTGTGTAGAGTACCGTTAATAGAGCTGTGACTAATATTCTTAGTTTTTATCACACAATTAATTGAAAATATGTAAATATAGGAAACCTAATTGTTATATTTCTTCCTTGTGTTGATACTCTTAAGGGCTTGTAGATAATTATTTTGATTGATGTTGTTTAAACCTAGTGTTTCAATGTAATTGAGAAAACTTAGTCTTATGTTCCAAACAAGCTATCTAAGGTACTTCCTCGTTGTTGTTCTTTATAAAACCTTGTTTTTTTTTTGTATTTTAAGATTTGTGCTACAAGCCATTTCTTATTATAATGATCCATACTTATTTATTTCTGAATTTGCTCAACGTTTTTCAAAGACACTATTTATAAATACATTTTAAGGCAGTGCAAATAGTTCATTTGAATAGGAATTGTAATAAATAGGATAGATACTAATATTTTAAAGTAATTATTATTTTCATCCTAGTTTATACCTACACACTCAGACTGTGCATTAAGACTAGTGTTTATAAAAGATATTAATAACGTTTTTTTCTTAAATTATTAAAAAACTTTAAGTAATGCAATTCATTCTAACAATTGTATAAAGACTGAGTCAGTATTCTTTTAATTCTTTAATTACAGCTGTAATTACAATGACAGCCATCTATTAGTTCCTTTTATTATGCGAGTATGAGTTCTCCTGTAGGTACAGATTATAGATACAACATTTTACTAGAAAAAATGAATTACATATAACTTTATCAGAGTTATTATTATGACGGTGGCCAAAAGGTTCTGTTAAAATATAAAATTGTAGGTACTTTACAATTGGTAGTTACAATGACATGTGAGTAAAGTCAGCCAAAATTGACTAGCGTATGTTTCATTATTAATAATTTGTTATTCGAACTTCAATTTATGAATTATGGATTGAATGTACATGATTTTGAAAAATAAATAATTATATAAGATGTGAAATTCGCATTATATTGCACCTAGCTAGTAAGTAAGTAGCGTAGCCTAGCGTACGTGGGAACGGGCGAAGCGCGTTCGCCGGGGTCTATTCACATGTTACTTATTGGGACTTGGTAGTTTGGTAAGGTGAGGAAAGTATATCTAATGTGTGTAACTTTATGGCAAAAGCGATGCCGCTGCACCACTTTAGCTGCACCATTTGATGAAACATTTGTTCGAGTGCCTCAAACGTGCTTTGCCCGTAAACCTCATACGCGAAACCAAATTCTAAATCACGTTTAAATGAAATCTAGCATAATTAAACAAATTATACTGTGAGTAAAATCAATCTAGAGAAACTAAGATGATAATTTATTATGATATAGGTATCAAATAAAATTCAATAGATAATATTAATATAATGTATATATATATATATATATATATATATATCATGTACCCCAGATTAGTACCTACTCTCGCGTAGTCGTAACAGGTTGATATATTTTCGTCGTTCTCATTATAACTAAGTTATTATTATTGATAGAGTGGACAATTATATTTTAAAACGTTTCGTACGTCTATGCAAGTGACCGTTCATGTTCCGACAAAGTTATAATAGAGAGCACAGTTAATCATCCATATATGAAAGGCTGCCGAAAATAAATATTCTAAATTAATAAGAATAATTAAATAAATGTAAGTAACTACGATCACCGTCACTTGCGCACACGGCGATGTCATATGTTACAGGCATAGGACGAAGGCACTCTGATAATTGCTATCAAATGATGTTTTTAACTACATTTTGGAGTTTTGGGCTTGCAAATATTGTTTCAAAATACCATAGATGTTTTACTCGCTGCTATTTTCATTTGGATCAAAAGTCACTTTAAAATTTTGCCACATCAGAGATGCGTTCACATATAAGAGATGAATTAATAGAGAATAGAAAATACGGACTTGAAAATAGTGCCAAATGCCAGGCTTTAAGACACTTTGATTCGCTTTATAGGAATGTATATCTACCATATCTGTTTCATGGAATAAACATGTATGTATACTTGCCTAAAGATTAATTTGTTGTATTTGTTTACATAATGTAATATTTTTCTAAACAGATTTACTCTATAACTGTCAGTCTCACTAAATGTTAAAAGCGTAAATTCAAACATTCCTTGTCAGTATAATATAAACGATGTAGATATAAAATATTATACCTACACCCTTAACTTTGAGCAAGGGTTGGATGTTTTACCGACTTGAGCATGTATGCTTACTGCTATTGTAAACTATCCAGCAATTTCTATCACTTTATTTGTAGACGCAATGTAATGAAGAGTATTTTATATTTAAACATTAAATATATCGTTACTATTTTAGATCCTGTTAAAGTCTAGGTATAGTCATTAGAAATCTATTTGGTTTTATTCACATAAAATAAAATCCGATGTATACGTATCTACGGTAATTAAATTCTACAACACAGGTAGTACTTTTTATAAGTTGTGTTTTTTTTAAATGCAGAAGTTAACATTAAGATTAGTTAAATATATTATGTGACGTAAATAATATATGTTTGACATTAATTTTTGGGTAGATAATGTTTTTTTTATCAAACTGTCATGTTTTTGTTAAACGTTAAATGGTGACAGAATCAACCCCTAGGTCAACTTGTAAAGCTTGTAAAACCGCATAGTAAGATGTGGAACTTTCCATGCCATAGACTTCCTAAATATAAAATAGATCGATGTTATCAACGCTAGACAATTATAATTCTTCCATAAAGGTCCAAAAAAGCAGTACGACCAAAAATATTAATGACAATAATTATAAACCAAATACCTTTTATAACAAGCCTGAAAAACAACATCGAATTATATTAATTGCTGAATAGTCGAAATAGATTCCAGCGACTGTCCTTAATTCGTTGTTAATAATGTGCTCTGAATATGTATTAAAAAGGAATAAGCTGTAATATGCATTAATTTTGACCACTAAAATCATTTTAACCACTGGAAATGTTTTTTGTGGAGTATCTGTTCTGACAAAGTTTAATATTATTGGTATAATCATTTTTAAACGTATTTAAACTTTCAAAGAATAATATCAAACAGCGTAGGTATCTGACAGATTATGATTATGTAGTATTACAAACAATACGCACGGACCAGATACTTAATTCCAATAAAATATGTTCCTCGACCAGAGCGCTTATCTAACCTTATACAACAAAAGCAAATGACTTAAGTAGTTCCGTTTTTTATTAAATACTTACTTAAAAGTTTATCGTAAATTCTAAATTAATAAGTTTCGTGAGCACCTGTAACTAAACGGCTGTGCAGCTTTACATTACACCGTCCGTTTCTTAAAATGACTTTCAGAATTTCAGTGGATGTACCTTACAGCTTTAACTAGTTAATACCAAATAGACGTATCTTTTAGTTCATGGATTAGGTACTCTGAACATTTCAGCTTTATTAAATTCAATTAACCAACTGCCAATCAGTAGAAGTTTGGTGTACACGTAGCTAATAATAATTGTTATATGTAGGCATTTATAACTAACACAAAATTTATTGGACTTTAAAAATACAATAAATTATGGTTACGAATATTGATTTCAAATTAAGAAGTATTAAATTTTGACTGGTACCGAAACTTAAAGCGTTGTGCCCATTTATGGAATTTGTCTAGGTATATTAAGTGTATTCATAAAGTAAAAATCCGGTTGTGAGGGGTTTATTTTAACAATTTCAGAACAAATACCTCAGCTTATTTAACAAAATATATAATTTTTAGCTAAGTGTACGCACACTTTTACTGATATTCAAGTTATGAAACTACATCATTATATTACTGAAAGTTAATTACATTATTATGGTCAACAGGTCAACTATTATTTTTACGGATACTTTTTTGCTATGTATAACTAATTACTTGATGTATGTGCTGTTTGCAGTGCTTTGCTTCCATTAAATGAAAACTATTAATAAAACTAAAGTCGTAACAGATTCTAAATATTACCCTTAGCAAGTAACGATTCTAAATAATTTGTTATTGTTTGAGACTGAAAGTTATAAAACGCTCGAACATTTCGGTTGTCTAAAACAAGTGTTGTGTCAATAAGACGAGTTATGTAATGTTTGTTTAATTTATTGGAATGTCTAATATCTCTGTTGAACTTGTGAATAAACAATCTTCCTCGATGCAAAACTGAATTTTATGGTATTGGTGTGGTAAATGATGTTGCTCAAACTGAATAACTTTAAAACATGTAGTTACATTGTACGAAATTTAGTTCTGTGATCCAATAAATTATATGATCTGTATTGTGGTTTCATTTCAACAGTATTCAATCAATAACGTTTCACTAAATTATCAAGTTATTGTTCTTAATAAATACATTATACCTAATTGTTATGTCCGGTATCTATCTTTCGGGTTAAACAACTACTTACAGCAAGCTGTGGCAGTGGTCGAGTGTGTTTATAGTCATGATCTTCTGGACTCGGTTGTAAATCTCATCTCTGAAAAGCATGTGATCTTACGAGGCCGTGAGTCGTTGGCTCTATTGGTAGTTATATATGTATAGTCATGCTCGTCATCTATAAAGCTAAGGAAAAAGTGTTTAGTCGTGAAGAAAAGCCATAAAGACTATGAATTTTAGGTTCAAGTAGGTCGTTGCCAGGTTGTGTACCTACTCAAATATATAGCTTAGTATATAATGTAACAACTTCTTGATTTTATTTCACGAGTAGGTACTACAACGTAAAATTAATGCTGCCGGAAAACTACCTTAGAATTGCAACGTCAACCGAATGCAAAGTTTTGTGTTTCCAATTATTTTTGTGATTTCGTGAACATTTTTTGTCATTTCTGAGAACTTGAGCTCGCTTTTTGAGGATATATGATGATGACCAAAATCTACACTATCTAATCTGATGCTATTATAGATACAATAGCATCAGATTGGATAGTGTAGATTTTGGTCATATTGAGGAGTAAATAAAAGAAGGTGCTGCCTTCCAACTTTAAAAATAGTGTTCTGCCTAAAATAAAACTTTATATGTATCGATGTTTCATCATCAACCCATTAGGTACATTGTCCTACTGCTGGGCGCGGGTCTCCTCTCAGTACGAGAGGGAGTAGGCTATAGTCCACCACGCTAGCCTACTGCGGGTTGGCAGACTTCACACGCTGTCAAGAAAATCTCAGGCACGCAAGTTTCCTCACGATGTTTTCCTTCACCGTTTAAGTGCAAGATAATTGACCAATATTACGCACATGACTTCGAAAAGTCATTTTTTGGATTCGAACTCGAGACCTTTGACTTGGTAGTCCAATGGTCAACTCACAAGGCTATTGCTGTTTATTTGTGCTAAACTCATCCCATATAACATGGAAGCTGCTAATAAAACATACCCGCAAACTTCGTTACCACATTAGTACACTTCTGCCTTACTATTCGGGGACTACAGGCGTGATGGAATGGCGTAAGTAATGTACCTATCAACTTGACTCCATAATAACGTTACGGTCATGGTTACGAGCAGATTGAAATTATTCTATAAAAGTAACTAGTTAATTCTCACATAATTATATTTGCATAATGTAATGGTTTCTATTTGTTGATCGTTACTCAATTGTTCTTGGCTCAAAAATAGCAATTCTTAGAACAAAATATAACATTATTTTGTAATGATAGCTCTATATCCATCAAAAATATAACATATCACTGACATAATATGGACATAAACACAACTCATATATGTAGTATATCATTTGGGGTATATTTGAACACATACTCATACCAAATAATATTAACAAACATATCGCATGAGACTTTCTAATAAAAAAAAGATTAATTAATAATTTCTAATAAATATAATTGATAAAATATGGACATATTACACTTATTACGCAATATAGATAGCAAGCTACCCCGGAAATATACTTCCGACGATGCATGTGAGGCATTACCCAATTGGATAGGAAGCGAAGTGATCACGATGTTTGTGACTTTGCGGACAGATTGCAATAGTCGTTGGGTATAGACTACGGCTAAACGCTACGAGTACTTACGGCTACAGAAATACTTAAAGTACGTAGAAAAATCGTAGTTTAATTAGTAAAATGAAAATCTTTAAATATAGCGTAAACTAAATTAAGTTTATGTAGCTTGTAGGTATATGTATACGTTTTTCTAACTCTTTAAGAAAGACTTAGGTAATGAAAAGCAAAAAATCCATTCCATTTTTCACTTTTTTAAATTGCATGATTGTGCTAAAGGTCGACACACAAATGCATTTCGCATCCTTTTGTTTTCATAGACTTGCGTTTTACCTGGGACAAACGCTTTGACATTCAAAGGAAAATATATTCCTTTGAGCGGGACAGTGAATAGATGGTTTCTATGCATGCAGGTACTAAACGCAATTTAATTAATCCCAGGTATTCCTCGAGTGTGGCTTTGAACTTGAATTTTAGCAGTTATTTACAAAACAGACGACGACTAGTCTTCCAACAGGTTCTTATTAAATATCTTCGTGGTAACTTTCCCTTGTATTCGTATCCATATGAAAATGTACCTACTGCAAACACTATTTGTTAAAGTTATAGTTTGCCAGATAGTGTTAGATAGCGGTTAAAAGTTGTACTTGATCCTGTGAGTATGATTTTGTCAGTATTATTTCCAGGCTGGCCTCGTGTTCAGTACTTATCTAGGTACTCGTAACATCTATTGACTGTATTTTAATTGTCTCTTAATCTTACCTTTGCCAAAATATTAAGGTATTTTGGCAGAGCTCTGAAAAGAAACACTTTTTTTTTTCAATTTTGAAGTAGCGCGGCTGTAGCCTAATGGCTAGGGCGTCGGTCTTGCGTTCATATGGTTGTCGTTTCGAAACACATCCATTGCACTACCGACGACGTAAACCCACTCGTAACACAAGCATTTAGCTTAGCACGAGGGGTTAACAAGAATACAAGTAATGTGCGACCCACATCGTGGGACTCATTTACTAATATTGCTCATAAACATTAAGGATTATTAAATTGATATCAATATGCGTTTCTTTATTTGTTAGTCAAATAATATGTTTTAAGATTTTTATTGGAATTAACCTATAAGCAGTAGATACTATTTCTGATGAAATGCAAGTTGCAATGTTATTTCAACTTTGTAGCGCATAAATACCTATTTACCTATGTATAGTTGCATATAGTTATCATTATGCACTGTATTTTACCAAATCTTTATACACAAAATGGTTCCACTTTTATAGCCTTGCAAAATGACTGAAACCGCGGGAAAAAGCTAGTTATACGCAAAATACACCATTAGTTCTAAGAACAAAATCAAAAACTCACAATTATTTACGTAAAAAATATATATGGGTATGAAACGACGATGGTTTAGTGTAGAATCCATCAAGAACAAAGTTTGTAAAATACGTCAGCAAACTTGTGTGGAACGGTGCATGCAACGCCATCTCTGTTCGAAAGTATATTCCAACATCACCTTTACCTACAACAGTGTGAGACGAAATAATTATTGAGACGGTCAGAATTTCAGAAAAGTACTTTTATCAAATAAAACATCAGATTTATATGAATAGCAAAGTAAATTTTCATTTTTTCAAATCTTAAATCTCCGAAAATTTTTCACCGATTGCTTTGAATAGGCGCGTGTTTTTATACAGCGTTTTTTTTGGGAAATGACCATAAGCTTAAATAAAAAGGACCGTGTTATCTACTCTGCTAGTGAAACACAGAAACAGACTTTTTTAATTTTACCTGTGACTTACAGTGTTTGTATAAGTGTACGTAAGAGTACGATGGATTCAAAATGTTGTTCAGTTTGAGTTAAGAAAAGTCCTTAGTTACAATTTATAATTTCAGATTATGTATGAATACCACAGCAAATTTATAACAGTACCGCATGTAATTAAAACAACAGGTATAGAATAGCATATTTTATATTAATTTATTCCATTACTCATGATTATATACGTTGGATCACGGTCTATTATGGTCCTATGGCCGTGACTAGAGGATAGGTAAGGGCAAGTGCACTTTTAGTCGGTACGAGTCCGACATGCCTTGCCGCCTTCCCAGGCAACAGTCGTATTATAAAAAAAGGCAGACAGGCTTCGATTAACTGTCGTCTATCCCCTTGGAAGGACGACACGTTATGGATTCAGGAGAACTCCTGTAAAGGCCTTTTTTCTACAGGAGTGCTCCTGAATCCTGAACATATTATACACATAACACATAATAATAATCAAAGGGTGGCTTGGACCCTGCTCCCGATGCCGGTGGGTTACTATTTCTTATATTTTTAAATGTTTTTGTCTTCAGTTTTTATAAAAATATTTAAAAATGTAACATAATGTGAAAGTGTTAGAATAAAGGACATAATATCAAAAATATCATCTTGAAAATTAAAATTAAAATTTTGAAGGCGAGTTTTACTTTGTTGTTAAAAGTTTTTTATTTTTAGTGGAAAGTACATGTATTTTGTTTATATACAATATGGGTAGGTCAACTTAACCCACTGATCCAATGAGATAGCTATGTTTCGGAATAAAAGATATTATATCGATGTATAAATTTGTTGTTGTTTTTTCTAAACCGCTCGATCGATTTCTATACACTTTTAATGGGACCAAGTATGACCTACCTAACAAAAAAAGAATCATCAAAATCAATCATAATTGACGGAATGATCGCGTAACCAGCGTACAAAAAAACATACAGTCCAATATAGAACCTCCTCCTTTTAAATTCGGTTGAGTATAGCGGAAGGTTGGATGGATACATAATTATCATAATACTCTCTATTTAAAATAATAAAACGCCAAAAAGTCAGTCCCAAATAATATTTATTATTATGTCATGCCTTACACTATATTAAGTATATCGAATACGCTATGACATTTAATGGAAAAATAAATAATATCTATTTATTTTTGTTTGAGTCACAGCTTTGTTCAGCTTTGTTGAATACGTTTGCGTTTTGCTGATTAATATTTACAATTTTTGGATTACGTTCACATTACTTGGGAATAAATATTTTCGTTATTCGAAAAAAATTGTATTAAACACTGCGTTTTCTGGAACTACGTTTAATGTACATTTTTAGAAATGAAGATAATTTTAAACACGATGGTTACGGTTAAGTACCATTATAATTTTAAGTATGCGTACAAATGTTATCAGTTACTAAAATAATAAAACGCAAGAATCCTAACGCAATGTGAACGCAATCTCTTTAAAGCTATTTACAATTCATGATATAATAGCGCTATATTATAATAACGGTGTAAGTGTTTATAGCGAGTAATTTACTTTGACATTGCATAAGCAATGGAGGTTATCAATAGGTATATAATTACGACTACCTAATGAAGTTGCTCGAGTGCTTTAAATATCAGTACATCACCTAACCAATATAAATAGCTACAGACATTATAGTTACAATCGATTAAGCTTGATAGTAATACTTAACAGATAAGTATCAGTTTACCGTTCAATCGTAGGTTCTACCTTTACCGAAGGATAAATGCCCTATACATATAAAAAAAAAACAACTGTTCATATCACAGTGGTTGGGACTCAATTACAAATATTGCTTATAAACATTAAGGATCTTTAAATTGATATGAATATGCGTTTCTTTATTCGTTAGTCAAATAAAATGTTTTAAGATTTTCATTGGAATTAACATACTCACTCGTATTAGCAGTAGATACCATTTTTGTTGAAATGCAAGTTGCAATATTATATTAACTTTTGCGGCACATAAATACCTATCTACCCATATATAGTTGCATATAGTTATCAGTCATTATGCACTGTGTTTTACGAAGTTTTATTCACGAAATGTTTCACTTTTAAGATATTATTATAATGATTTAATATAGCAAAACGAATACTTTAAGTTTCAAATAAAATAGTTCGTTTCATCATGTCAGCCTATTGCCCACTGCTGAACGTAGGCCTCCCCCAAAGAGCGCCAACCATCCCGGTCTTGGGCAGCTCGCATCCATCCGCTGCCAGCCACCTTCTATAAATCGTCGCTCCATCGTGTCGCAGGGCGTCCCACACTACGTTTGCCCAAACGCGGTCTCCACTCTAGCACTTGTCTGCTCCAACGATCATCTGTCCGTCTGCAGACATGGCCTGCCCACTTCCAATTCAGCGTGCTTATTCTTCGCGCAATGTCGGTCAGTTTAGTTCTTTGGCGAATGACTTCGTTACGAATTCTATCCACCAAAGAAACTCCGAGCATTGTTCGTTTCATGTTTCAGTTCAAATTAGTCTAACCTGCATGAAGTATCCAGACATATAACAAAGTCTTCCTTGGATATTGTTTCCCTTGGAATATTCGGTAAAATGATTCCTTGTCATGTTTTAAAGTTACTTTTTACATACGTACATATTACTTGTTAGAATGCTCACGTTTTCTTTAGTTAATCCACCGTCATTTCTTCAATCCATTATAAGGTGATCCTTCGGGTCTATCTTACGAATCTACTGACGTATCTAATAAGAATAATAATCGTTTTCCTACCGTTTTCAAACATTTCTGTGTATAAAAAGTACTTAAATACTGTTTCACAACAAAATACGGAAGTGTCTACATATTAGTATCCATACGAATAGCACAGCGTATGTCCAGAAGTCCATACAGTTATCGCAATGCCTATGGGACTTAGAACCGTGTTTACCTTAACTATTTAAACTTTAAGTTAAACTAAATATTTATTATTTTCAAGATTAAGAATAGACCGGTTGATATTTCTCTCTCATAATAATTATGAATCTTAATACTTCAAGTAATAGGCTCACAAAGCCACAAATAAGCCGATCGTAGTTCAACGCGACAACAGTAGTTACGCGATGATTAAAACAATAGACTGAGAGCAATACATGATTAATAAATTATGAAACATTTAGTAGTGAAGTTATAAAATGATCGACTTTAGTAAGTAGGTTTATCAGATTTTTACCTACAATGTTACGAAAAACCTAATATAAGTTGGTTATGACGCATAAATTAGTAATTATAAACATTCATTTTAATAATAAGTAATATCCATATAAAATCCTACACTTAAATTACACTTATCTAAATCAAAAGTTATCATAAAAGTTGGTAGCTCTCAATCTACCAGGAAGGCGACAGACATTCTAACAGCGATCAACAATGACTTCAATTATTCGTACAAATATTATTTGAATAGTTGAAATGCAGTATGTAAATTAATCGCCTAAATAAATTGATGTCTAAAAACTATATCAATGCTCTAATTCTAGTCCTCCAGCGCAACATTGAAAAAATTATACTAGAAAACTATGCAATTTTAAATCAGAATTAACTACCAACATTGTCGGTTGGTAAGCATTTAATAAATTGTAATGATATTATATTTTTCTCAAGTATCTATTCTATGTAAATGTCCTCGATTGGGTACGCCGTCTCTATGAATGTTTGGTAGAACCTGTGGAACGCTCGCCTGAAATGAAAAAGAAACATATGTTAGTCTTTGGAAATTAAAATGGTGTAATGTTTACGACTGAAGATACATACTAGTACTCAGAAACATTCACCAGAAAAATGAAAATTACCGTGTATACATAAAGAACTAAATTAACAGCTAAGAATTGGTGACACAGAGGATGATATTATAATGTAAGTTTTCACGCTTCACGAGCACGATTTATTTCCAAAGATAATCAAATTAACTGCTCCTGAAATCTCTTATCTCTACAGCATTTATTTTGCTTCCATGTGTCTTCTGCTATACCCAACTTTCACTACCATATATTAGCGGCGGCGCCAACACTCCCCCAATGTTCTTAATAAAATATGATAATCAACCGAATGAAAAAAAGCTTACCCCACAGCCTCTGCTACAGGCCTCGTAGACTCCTGACCTCTAAATACATGACATGCAAATCTCTGCAGCGTCGGATGCTTAGTGATGAAGCCCAGGTATCTGTGGTCACGCGGGTGGAACGCGCAGAATGACACGTTCTTCAACGAGTAGAAGTAGTCGATGCATGGCCCATTTTGATTTCTCTGTAATAATAATTAATCAACAATCAACCGTAAGTTATCTTTAAGGGATTGTTAACCAATATGGAACCTATACCTGGTTTAGAAATTTAATTTAGCTATTATTTACTAATATTTTTTATTCATACACTTTCTACCCACGGATTCGCCCACGTGGTGTCTCGGCTTTTCTCTAGTATAATATGTATGTATTACACATATAAACGTTTCTTGAATCACTCTATCTATTGCTGAAAACTGCATAAATATCCGTTGAGTAGTTTATCTTGATCTAAGCGAACAGACAGCGGAATGATTTCATTCTATACTATGTAAAGATAAAGAGAAATTAAATTACTTTGTATTCTAAATACCAACATATACCTAATGGAATCCTTCATAGATGGTTCCTAATAGCAATTTGTTTGACTAAGATAAGTAGCTATTCAGTGTTAATCAGGCGCTTTGCGGCGCCCACATTTGGTTGAACTCTTATACATATTACAGAGCGCAAGTCAGGAAGATGAAATTAAAGAAGGCGCTTGAACCCGCAAATCGATATCGTACTGATATATTGTAATGGGGTCACAGTCGATTGAATAAGTCACAATGATCAAGTAGGTAATAATTAAGAATAATTGTGAAGAACAGAGTTCCTTTCTCACATCTCAGAACTGAGAAAACTTTCGACTTTTACGAAAGTATTAAGCTAATTTAGGAATAAGACTTTTTAAGAATGAATATACCTATAGTAAGGTTTCTAAACAATTACGGAAAATTTAATTAAAATTTAAATGTTCATCGAAATATAAAAAAAAACCTTTTTGTATTCCTACTGGCGAGTTTATTTAAAATCAGTTCATTAGTCTTAAAGTTTATCGATCACAAACAAACCTCTGCCCTATTTATCATATATGTATAGTATAGATTTGGTGCAAAAGATTCGTCCATGATTAAAGTTATGCAGGATTGACGTCGAAGTACGTAAATACAAAACTTTTTTCGGTAGTTAATTCTCAATCCACAGTGCAATCTTTTCTTCCGACAAGCTTTTACTGGTTAACAGAACATGAGTTCATTTTGATTTAAGTACTTCGTTATTCATATTATATTTGTTTATAAGCCGAAGAATTCTTCTTTGAATATTTAAAAAATTGTTTTATAGCTGACAGAAACCGTGTACCTACTATATTTTATGACGCAAACATGACATCATTGATTGATCGTTTGACTGTTTTGCATAAACTGGGTAGACTCTAGAGGTAGAGCAAATGCTCCTAGTCTGGTTTATTTTGGACGACTGTCTCAACATCCCTATATTTAGTAGCATGATCTGGCGTTATTGATTCGATAGTGAGGTTATAAGTATAAAATCGCGTAGTAAATTCGATAAATTTAACATGATAAAAAATAATTGATATAAAAATATCATAAGTAAATCGCTGTAATGTAACGGTCACGAAAAGGAATCTAGCAACTCTAAACTATTTTCAGTTTGACGGATGTACGTTGACATTATATTTTTATCTTCAAACGCAGGTGCCGCTGCTGCTTACCAAAAGTGAGGCTCGATTTTTTAAAGAAATAGTAATTTGGAAAAGTACAAATTACAAACTCACTGCAGGTTTTGATCGATCAACCATACGAAGTCCGTGATCTGAAACTTCTAGTATGCATGGTTGCATCGTTGGCTCTCCGTTGCATTCCACAATAATCTTCCTCACAGCTTGACATACAACCCCTGTTCCTTTGTGAGCTGAAGTTTCTACTGAGCCCATGTACCTGCGACCAAAATTCAAAAATCAAAGAATGAAAAACAAATGAAGAAAGCAAGCAATAAAGTTTATAAACTTACGCCAAAAGATATCGCTCTTTTTTGACTTTAGCATTTGCAGGATCAAAGTCGTTGTAATCCATGTCCACCGCGTAGGCTGAAGGGAAAATTCCTTGTTGCCCTGTTCTTAGATTAACACCTGGAAAGTTTAAGTGGTTTAAGTGGATAATATTTTGAGTATCTTTAAATTCAAGCTTCATATTATTTTAACAGTTTTACGATGTTACCTTCACACCATAAATCTTCAGCTTCTTTTTGGACATAAATGGGATCGCCAATTTCAACTTCAATTTCGTCGTGATGTCTAGGGTTAAACTTATGTAGGCCTCTGTGCGTTGCTTCGAGCATTTCTAGCTGACTGTGTGGGATATTTGTCATATTGCCGGCGAAGTTTAAACCGCTAATGCTGCAACTCGATGCTGGTGACACTGTAATGTAAAGTGACGGCCTAAGTCCTTGTGATTTTAAAATAAATAGGTACCATAAAAGGCTACGTGTTATTGCGATCGTTCTGCGAAAGAGGAAGAAATTGGCATATTGTTCTGCACATCAAAATCACACCATCTCTCTCTCTCAAAACCTAAAAATGATAATTAGCAATAAAACGCAACAGTAGTGGTACAGTCTCTGTTAGATTTGATATATAAATTATGTATATTATTATTCAAATTTCTGATAGATACGGCAATCTTGACACAACGGTAAAAGTCCTCCCAACAATTATTGAAGGGGTCAGCCGATTAGTGGTGGATTAAGTCCAGTAAGATTAGTGAGAGAAATTGTTCGTGATATCTTTTAGATCACTCAGCCCCTTTTTCATCTTGTAGCTGCAACAGCGATACCGTACAACTCATATATTTATATGGAAAACCTGTATAGCCCCTAGAGACTGGTTTTCTTTACAAGGTTAGACTAGATTTCTACCACTCCAGTACTCAACGTCATACCTGAATAATGCCGATTATACACACAGGCGGACTGCTCTAATTTAAATTAAAAAAAAAAAACAATTGAATGAACTAACCATTCTGCTGTAAGGGCGTTGGTGATATACTCTTCGGCCCCGTGTCAATTGGCGAATGAGCGGTACTATGCCCACTGTCTACATCGCCCAGACTTTGTAATCTGTCGGAGTCCGGACTAGAGTCTTCATCTAGAAGGTACCCGCATTTGAGCACAAGGAGTGGCCTAGTGTTACATCCTGGCCTGAACAGGAGGCCAGTGAGTGCCCCAAGCTCATCAGCTAGCGACGCTGGCTGACTGCATGCTAATATTTTTGCTGAAAATATTTAACACGTCATCAGTATTGACGTCATCATCAGGAAATCACTGATGATGACGTCAGTACTGATGTTAGACAAGTAAGCATCAAATAATTTATCAACCTATTATACTGCCCTGTGGGCACTGTAGGGCATGGGTCTCCACTCAGAGTGAGAGGGATTAGGCTCTACACAGTCCACCACAAAAACTTAATCTTAATGATTACGTTTTGATGATATGGAGATATGAAGATGTTTTTTTTTATCCTAGAATTAACATGTAACTTCTGTATTTTAATTAAAAGCGTATTAAAGTTGAAATATCACTGACTTATTGCATAATAAAATAAGTATGCTTATTTGCATAAAATACTGAAATTAAGAAAAGCATATCGAGAAAGTGTTACCGGAAGCATTGGGACTTTATTGCTCAAAAAGATTTAAAAAGATCAGGGGGTCTACTCCGAAAAAAATAAATAAAATATGTAAGTTTTGGCGATTCATTAATTCAAAAAAGATTTACATGCGACGTTCATTGACCCTACTCCCGAATATTATTTAAAGTGTAACAATACAATGCGAGTAAATACTTATGTACCTAAAGTCATAATACTTTTGTGCATCGTAGTTTTTCTTAGTAGGCGTAGTAAAATGCGTAGTTTTCTTTAATAATGCGTTTCTATGATTGAGACGTGCAAATGTGGATCAGGCATATCCACACAGTAAGTTAGAATAATAGCAAAAGTGACGTTCTGCAGTTGCTACGATGGATATAGAAGTTCAAGAAGCCTATCTGTGATTTAAAAAAAACATATTACTTTATATACCAAGCACACTCATTATTTGACATAATATCGTCGGTGATTCTTCTTCTTCTATTGTGTTATTGCTAGACTAACTTCGATTAAATAACATTGAAAATTAAGCCTAGTAATCACCAACGATATGTCTCATTTCAAACAATCCCGATATTCCAAGAAGTTGCAATTTGTACACTTGATGCATAATATACAATCGTAAAACATAGGAAGAACATCTTTAATTTTTTTTGACTGGTTTAACGAATTTTAATTATTACTCGAAGTCACTTGTCATTATTATTGATAGCAATTAAATTGACACAGATATCTAACACAAATGGAGAGAAAAAGAGATCTTATTATTAATTAGTGCTTTTGATTATTACTCATTGTCTATATTACTGATAATTTAATTCACATACTTGAGTTATGTTACAAAACGTGTTGAAACACCATTATATTTTTAAAGTTTTGTGATTTTACGGCAAACCGGACAAATATTCACCGTAATATAAGTACCAAAGACACACCTAAGTATGCAAACGATTTCTCAGTTGAAGTATACCTATATTCAACACTCCTGATAAACTTGAGTGAGTTACCCATTGCAATATTAAATCACTTTCCAATAAATATTTTTATATAAGAAATATTTATATTTTATATGTTATCACTAATATTACATACGCCAGCAAGATAAATAAACACTTATAAGAAATATAATCGCAAAAGCGCAGTTGCAGTCAACACAAATTAAGTTCGTCGCAAGCCTATCTACATATATTATTTTACAGTTGACCGCAAAAGAGAACTTTACATAGGTATGACAGATGAATATAAATTAAAATTTATTTGTAAAATATGCTTAAACTGAACATTGTACTCACATTTCCTGTTTTTTGGGATCTCTGGCAGCTTTCTCCTTTTTCTTTCGCCGTTTGTGAATGAATATTGCTGAGTACTCCTCGAGTCTGTTATGTCTGGCTGCGATGGCGGTGATGATATGACCTCCTCTTTTACTGTTGTAGTCTCAGCTTCACCGTCTCCCATACATGTATGCATGCCCTCTTTGGGATCTTCTTCCGGTGAACACTCACTTTTGGAAGATGGGGAATCATCTTCCAATCCGACATTTGGCACTAATCTGCAAAAGTGAATTATAATTTAAATCGAATGTTGAAAAGCCACTTGATTTAGTTTTGAGACTAACGTGTACCATTTTGGGACTAATTTCTACTGCGCTTTCGAAATCGAGTTCATGTGATGAATTAATCAGGGTTGAACTATTTTTAGTAAGGGATGTGATGGGTCAATGAAATGAAAACTATGTGGAAAAGTATACTTACGAGTAAAACGGCGTTGGGGCCTTTATGTGTTGTGGTAATCTATCGAATACACGGCGAAATTCTTCAAATTCGCTATCAGCCATGTCGCTTTACACCTGATTGTTGAATTGAGCGAGTGCCGCATGCGCGACGTACCCCCCGCAACTTTATCGACCGAGTACAGGGGACGTGAGACGCTGTGCGCATGTTCAACCCTAGTGCGCGCACCGATTCACCCCTGGAGGGGTACGCGTATAATTGTCACCCCTAAATAAACTTAGCTTTGTGTGTGTCATGGCTATGGGTGATGCATCAGTGGGAAATCCATTCACTAGATTTTGACTCTAAATATAGAATTTTACTAATCACTGGTGATAAGTTAATTATGCAGACACAACATAGCTATGACCAATAACGTTTTTCATTTAAATATGCAGATATAATTAATGTTAGAAGATTTATATAAGAAGAATAACTAAAAGACACTTTCCGCATACCTACTTAGTACAGAAAAAAAATCGTTTTATTCAAATGTAATGTCGAGACAACCCCTATATTATATAAATTTGAATATCCGTATAAGTGCTGTAAAGAAAGCATACGTGTATTTGGCGCTGCGTCTCGCCAAGGGTGCTAAATTCAATTTGTGTCAATTTTGGCAGTATCCTTAATTTACAACTACTATCTGCTACGGTAGTACTCAGTTGCGAATACATTCGATTATATTTGATTTCGCAATTCCTACTGCCATGGACATAAAATGTGTTATAGAAGGTCAATTTGCGAAAAATCCAAAATATAATAATTTTGCGGCCAGGAATATCCAAAAACATTAAATTAATAATTGCTAATAAAAAAACTAAACAATTTAAAATAAGTTTCTTGTTATGCAGAGAACACTGGTTACTATTGTACAGGAGTGTAAGTATTTTGTTTCATTGTTCTATCTATTGCGGTAGATGGCGCTCTATAATCTTCTCATATAAGAACACGACTAGCTT
The DNA here is from genome assembly GCA_958496365.1 of Subacronicta megacephala. Classification (NCBI taxonomy): domain Eukaryota; kingdom Metazoa; phylum Arthropoda; class Insecta; order Lepidoptera; family Noctuidae; genus Subacronicta; species Subacronicta megacephala. Next base: position 7,652,462 of record OY292513.1, on the reverse strand, counting down.
GCGGTATTATCAAAATATCGACGTACAATATTGAAAAATCAATTTATAAATGCACATTTTAAATATTTTATTTTAATTTCCATACCATTTTTTATACTCAGATTTTCGTATATTTAATTACGATAGAAAGCTTCAAAAGCTTATTATTATGGTCTGAACATCTAGGAAAAATGTTTGTTTTGTAATTTTATTCAGATAAAATCCGTGATAAGAAGTTGTACTTGTGATGAAACTATTCAGGCATAAAGAAAAAAAATTGGGAACTGAGTGCTTGAGTTCATACCGCAAAATCAAAATTAGAGATGATTTGATATCTATTTTGGTTTATTTATTGATTATGCTTCTTATTTAAGCATTACGTATACCTACTGAACTTTTCAATACGTACGTACGTAGTAGACACATGTAGTCTGTACACATGGTTTGTTGTGTCGCCGTAAATAAGCACGGCCGTTAGTATTGTATACATCATACACTATGGAAGTTTCTTCAGATACGCTGGAACTACGGTACAGCGGTTAGATCAGGGCTCGTGATCAAGATCAGCCGGTGCCTGTCCGGGTGCCGTACCATAAAGAAATTCACCTTTAAACAAGACGCGTTACCGTAATCCATTCCAGTATTATAATTGTGAATTTTGAACTTCTTTAGTAGCATAAAAGAAACATTTAGTTCTAGAGAATCTCAAGGGTTTGAGGTTGGTAGCGTCTATTGTGGCGAGCGGTGGAGAGGCTTAGTGTGTTGACAAAACTCTCGAGACGTGCCCGCTTCCCGGCCGTCAGGATGAGCGATTACCAACCAACGCAAATATTGTACCAGCTTTTCAGTTATTTTTAGGTCTACGTACATAAAATTGAGTCAATTTTCAATTATTTATAAACTTATCTATTCTGTTTGCTCTCAATCTTTCGCGTCACTCAAAGATGATGCCACTATGAAATACAAAGAATGGTCACGACTATGGACTAATTAAACGTTAGAGAGAACTTTTCTGACATACTATGATAGGTACTACCTAATATTCTTTGCCGCAGCTTTGGTAGCCACTAAATAAGTAATTAAGTGTTATATTTTTCTAAAAAAACTTATTATATTATACCCACTATTATACATTTCAATAGGTACCGCACAGTAAAGTATAATCAATAGTCGCTTACATTAAAAATATTGCCCTGTCTTCTATGAGTGTTATTAAAAATGTGGGCGTATTGGCGTAGTAGCTGTATTAGAGCTCGAGAAGCTTAGATAAAGTGTATATGTTACGAAAATAACCTGATATAACTGCTCTATAAGACTATCAGAAATAATCATAGCGCAAATTTCTTCCGTCTTTAGTACCAGTATTTTTGTTAATTTGTAGATATTAAGTCTAAATAATAATAGTCTTAGTAATGATAGCCTAGTGATATGACCATTGGACTGCCAAGTCAAAGGTCTCGAGTTCGAATCCAAGGCACGCACCTCTGACTTTTCGAAGTCATGTGCGTATTAATAATTAATTATCACGCGCAGGAAAACATCGTGAGGAAACCTGCACGCCTGAGAGATTTTCTTGACGGCGTGTGAAGTCTGCCAACCCGCAGTAGGCTACCGTGGCGGACTATAGCCTAATTCCTCTCGTACTGAGAGGAGACCCGTGCCCAGCAGTGGGACAATGGGTTGATGATGATAATGATGATGAAGTCTAAATACAAGTAGTAACTCCACTGAAATAAACTAGTACAGCCTTAATTTTGGCATCGCACCAAATAACTGATGACTAGCAAAATATCCCGACTTTCCACCAATTCAAATTACAGCGACATTCTATTGACCTGTAAAAATAGCATAACATTCTCTAATTTAATTTTGTTTTATTTCTATTTTAGTTTTTGTTTTTAATCTAGTTTCGAGAACTTATTTTACAAACCAACTCATTTATTTTATTGTATTTAGGTACTTGATTTATAAAAGTATACAGCAAATTGCTGAACTGTTCAAACCTAAAATCATTCTTATGAAAACAACAATACCTAAGTACATAAATAAGAAATAAACATAGTGGGTACGCTGTCCGAATAACTCATAAATAAGTTTTAGTAAGTAGAGCAACAGTAAGTTACGTCTTAAGTTCGTTATGAAACCATTTATGGTACATAATAGAGTACCTAACTAAATTAGACTTCACTTTGTGTTGCGGTATCTACGTACCTACTTGCGGAAGATTTTTATTAGACTTCCTTTATTTTATGCCATTTACGTATTTCGTTTTATTTCGATGTTCGGATATCAACTGTATTTATTATTTCAAGTCTCAGATCAAATAAAAAGTTAAGATGGAACTTTGCAAAAAAAGAAGTGAGGCCGGTTAAAACTACGCCTTGCCGTGTACAACACACAATTACACGCACACATGTATTAGTTAACTAAGCCTAGTCGAGCTTTCGATAGCTCGACTGACAAGATAAGGCTTAGTTTCGGTATACGTGTGTGCGTGTAATTGTGTGTTGTACACGGCAAGGCGTAGTTTTAACCGGCCTCACTTCTTTGTTCGCAGTTCCATCTTAACCTTTTTATTTGATCTGAGTGTCAAGTTAGGGAGCCTACTTAATACAAAAGTTTAAATTATTTACGTAGCTAAAAACGAATCAAAACCTCTACTATGTTGAAGTCGGTTCAAAAACAAACATATTCCTTAACCTATTTAACTTCGATAACAATTTCTGAATAGGGACTGTTTCTGTAAATAATAATAACAGACGTCAAATCGTTGCAATTCAGAAAGGCGTTTGAGTGGCGTCTCTAGGGAAATTGAATTAAAAGCGCCTTCGGCTGTGACTCAAGTTAAATATTTATTTGTTTCCTTTGAAAGATATTATTTCGCTATATCTGTCCAGTACCTATAAACTTTTCAATTATATGTAATCGGAACTGATGTTATTTTTTTTCGAAATATCAACTAGTACTGCCGGTTATAGTGACAAAGGCTCGATTGTAGAAACCTTTACTTAAAATGCTAACTTTACCGCGCTCATATATAATATTTGAAATGGTAATTTAGTGTCATGTCTTATTCAGTACAGTATAACTGAAGTATTACAAGTTTTAATAGTCGATACTTAACTTTTTTTACCCGTAACGTAATGAGTTTAATTCTTTAAAGTATGTGTCTATTCTGTGTATGGATGTTTAACTGTACCTAGCTCAAAACCTACTAATCAGATTTTGACAAATGAGGTGTCGATTGATTAGTCTTTAAAATGAGATGATTATAAGCCTATATTTTTTTAGAATATTTTATATTGGCCAACGAGGTACCTGGTAGTAGCTATCATCGCCGCCTGTGGACGACTGCAAAGGAGTTGCTATTGGTTTGCTAAGCCTTAAGAGTCTTTACGGATTGTTGACTGCTAGAGCCGTCGCAACGGGGAGAAGAAACTAGCTCATACATGCAAACAAAAGAAACACACACAAAAAGTATATATAGCCAGCCACTCAAAACTCAAGAGGTTTTATCACCGAGCATATTAGATATTTTACCTTTTACGAGATGTTGATCCGATTGGCAGTGTGGTATATTATTCTAACCCATCCCCATATTATAAATATACTGCATAAATTATGCTTTAAAAAATCTTAAGATTTACTGTTTAAATAGGAAGCTAACTGAAAAGTATTGTGAATGATTACTTAGAAATAAAATTATGTAGTTTTCAAGATCTATCGATACAGTAACAGTGAGGTAATACTATTTCCTGTCACTATAGAACCCCCGTATATAACAATAAATAATATTTTCATATGTCAGATTTCCCATTTTTAGTTTGGGGATGCTATCGCACTAGATAGTATTCGGACCTTTCGCTCTCATGACGTCACGAATAGTATCAGCGGATATTATAATTATAGCGGAATGTTTTTTCTTGTATATTCTTTAATAATAAATCTGTTTATTTCAGGCACATAAGTAATACTATTTCCATACAGGCCTCATCATTATTCTTGAGTCGAAACCCAATCGACGTCCATGTCCATATCCATTGTCCGTTTTTCCAACTAATACGCACCAGAAACAACAATCCTGAATACTAAACATATTTAAGCTGAATTGCTTTTATGTCCATAAATTGACAACAATACAATAAACTCACACAATGTCACATAAATATACAATATCAATCTCATTATATAGATAAATAAGACTAGTTTATTATGAATGATTAAGATGTTGTATATAAACATAGCAATAGTTAGTAAAATTGGAACGTTACGTTAATTTTACTGTGTAACGAGCCATGAATGAACCTAGATGATAATATCGGACCGGACGTCACCCCAGAATGAGCTTTTGTGAAAGTCATGCAAAACTGATATGAGGGCCGTATCTGATTTTCCTGTGTCAGAGCATATCATAAAACTGTGTGATCGTAGTATATTGAAATAAGGCTAAGATGAATTTAATTTTTTTTTAATCATTACCATAAATTGATAGGTTTTTTCGTCTGCTTCTTTAATAATAAATCCAACGATCAGCCTTAAACGGGCACAAATACACACCGAGCTAAAAAAAAAAATTTAAAATTTCCTAGGTTGATTCTTTCCTAGATCCCTTAGGTATCGAATTCAACTTGTTGCTCAGCAGATGCACTTATGACCACTAGGCTAACTAAGCGGTTTTGGAAAACTAATAAGTAAAGTACGAATAAAAATGAAACCGTCTCGTTACAAAAATGATAAACTTTATGAAATAGGTACCTACTAAGCTATTTTTACTTTTACCGCACTGAGAAAATAGACTGAATAAATAATGGTGGCCCCCCTTTTCATAATGAATGATCCCCTATCATTCTTGCTCTTTTCGCTAAACAATGGTAATAAATACAGTGACTGGATCGCTTAACGCCCGTCAGCCAACGGCTACGAGGTAGCAGACTCGTGTTCTGATCTACTCTTACAAAAGAAACTATCGCAGTGTGGGTAGCGACCCAATAAACGCATGTACACGTTAGCGGTTGTATTTTCTATTGAAATATTAACTGAGAATTGGGTTTTTGTAGGCTGGAATATATTTTGGAAGGTTTTTTAAACTTTTGATTTTGAAATGTCATAAGTTCGGACCCCAAAATTATTACTGTGGGCCTGTAACTTGGTAGAAATGGTTCATAAATGCCTACAGGTGACTATAAATACAGGAACCGATTTAGTCATCTACTCACATAAAAGCGATTCTACCGTCGTACTCAACAACTTTTCTTACGAGACCCACATCCTTTTCTGTAATAATAAATACATCTTCCTATACAAAAAATATGTACCACAATTAAAAGTGTATGCAAAGTCACGCATCAGTTAGGAGTTTCATAGGGAAATATGACTAAACAGAAAACCAGTACAGTGCGCTGGACAATAAGTAATTTAGGTGTTTTCATTGGGTTCAGTCATAAAATGTGGCTTTAAAACATTACAGAAATAAACGTTTTAAAATGTATCACTACCATCAAAGATATTTATGTAAAGGTAGCAAATACATTTACATAAATCGTCTTTTTACTTTGACCTATTTTTCCAAACAACCGACGCTTTCCGCCCTGACCAACATCTGTAAAGATTAAAAACAAATAAAACGTAGCCAAAGTGTGTCCGTGACTTTACGGTACGAAAAGCGAACGTTTTCCAAGTTACTCCGAACACTTGATTCAGCCAATCAAATATACCCACCCTCCGACGAGTCTCCCGCGCCTCTTCTCTTTATAAGCGAACAGATCCCGAAGGAAAGGCGCAGTATGTCCCAGCCGTTGCAGCGACACATCCCCTAATTAGTCTAAACTAAACACAGAACACTCTACCTTTGTCTTTAGTATTTGTTACTTAACAATATTTTGAACTTTACCTATTCACGGACTTGTGCTGCTCCATTAAAACTGTAACACATTTGAGTCAATATATAAAGTGCATTTATTTTTTCAATATAACATAGTCAACGGAACACTTCACAAATTTTTAGTTTCAGAAGAGAAAATGAGTGGTTCTGGAAAAGGACTCCTGGGACTTTGGCTCTATAGAAATGGGTCTGAGTGGGAAGTAAAAAATGAGGCTCACCATCACCCTAAACTGGGTGAGTTGCACATGGCGGCTCAACAACAAATCCAACATACGGAGAGCGAAAGGATTTCAGTGATTTTTACTTTGAGGAACCAAGTTGGGGGGCTGGTTCGGGCTCTTACTGTCTTTCAGGACCTCGGTATCAATGTCCTTCATATTGAATCCCGTAAATCAGTAACTGAAGTTTCTTCGGTAAGTTTTAGTAAGGTTCTGTGATTGACAAAATTGTAATTTTAGCATTTGTTCTTACTGTAACTTCAATTTTAATATTATTTTAGAACACTCAGAATTCATGACTTTGGATTCCCTTAGGACTAAGGGTAAACTCAATAACTTGTACCTAATTGTGCCAATTTGCTTTAATATTTGCTAACATAAAAAAATATTTGTCCTGTTGTGGCGGATCCCTTTGCCTAGAGATTTTAATATTTTCCTTTCAAAGTAAAATTATAAAAAAAAAACTTTGTAGTCCGACATTCTAGTGGATGTGGAGTGTGATCCTCATCGGATGGAACAGCTGAAAAGAATGCTGAAGCGTGAAGTTCAGGATTTCGAGGTTGTTTCATCTCAAACGGGCGAGGAGTTTCCACCTCCGACGCCTTTGTCTGCTGCAGCCAGTTTCGGTAAATCATAGGAGTTCATAAAATCAGTAAAAAAATAATTAATCAATTTCAACGTTATGTGTATAAGTTTATGAAGAATTCATTTTAAATCTCAGGCCATACACAATTTTATTCATCCGTGTTGAAGTACTGGTTTTTTTATACAGTACGGTTTTTTAACTTGTTCTGTAAATAACAGAGTTAGCCGACCTTGAGTGAACATTTTAGATACCAATAAGACAACAAATATCAAGGTATCTAATATATATTACATACCAAAAATACCTATAAATATTTATCATTAACGAAGATTTATGTAAAATTTTGGTGAACTCAATTTGAATTATGGATTTCCATTTCACTTTGAAGTAAAATCCACGTTGACTAAATAATTCATAACTAAGCTTTATTATATAGGCAGAAGTAAATTTGAATGTCGCGAATTGCCGCGCGGTGATGACCTATACGGCAAGAGAAGACAAGTGCTGTTTTAAGTCGATATGAGTCCGACATACCCTGCACCATAAAATAAAAAAGTATCAGGAAATTTATGTGTAATTGAATTAACAGATTTTGGCGAAATGCCTTGGTTTCCCCGTAAGATTTCCGAACTGGATCGAGCTCAGAACGTCCTCATGTACGGCTCGGAGCTGGATGCTGACCATCCGGGCTTCAAGGATCCTGTTTATCGCAAGCGACGGGAACAGTTCGCAGCCATTGCCAACAATTACAAATAGTAAGTAAATATCTTATTGACTCCATAAACATACACTGGCTTGCAAAACTAAGTACTATACTTTTAAAATTTCATTTTTTTCTAAAATATATAAGTTAGAGATTTTAAATAAATAACGATTTATAACTTTTTATAGTTAACTAAAGTTAACTATCCATTTGTCATTCAAGTCCTTTTTATTTCAAAAGTTTATCTTGTGTACTTAAAAAGTAATTGCAATTTTAAAAGTGTGATAGGTACTTAGTTTTGCAGGCCAGTGTAGTTGGTAGGCTCGGTAGCTCGCGTGACAATAAATGTTTACTTCATAATTACAGTACTTTAAAGTAACTTTTTAAACTTAACGGGAGCTAACCTTTCCTGGTTTAGAAAGGAGGGTCGTGTCGAGCATGAAGTGGCTGCATTATTATAATATTCAAAATTGTTCTAATAAGTAAGTTCTAGTAAGTTTGTGACTATAAAAAAAATATATTTAAAAAATGTGTAAGTGATCGAGTGAATATTTCGGCGAAGCAAAAGTTGCAGAATGAAAAACAAATACAGTTAAGAAATTGAAACGAAACTTGACACAATAAAATCAATTCATTGAATCCACCTTCTAAGTGATTGGATGGCCCGAATGTGTTAGCGCCGATACTCACACCGAAACTCAGTCGGAGCGGGGTGCGGGTTCAGTTTCCGTATAGTAGTAGTTTTCCGTAGTTCTTAATAACGCAGGCCTGCTTTCTCGCTGTAATTGGTACCTCCAAATTTATGGTTTCCAACAGATTTACACAAAAGACGTACTTTAAGATGGTTCGGCATAAGAAAAGAACTTGAAAATAAACTTTTAAGTTATGTAAAGATCGATGATATCGATGATAGATATAAAGAGTATGTTGCTTAGCGCTAACAAAGTCTGTGTAATTGCAATGCGACAACTTTGGTATACGTTGGGGTTGGTTAGTGTCAATTCTTTTTTTAACACAATGTGCTGCCCTATGCTGGTTCTTTGGAACATAAAACGCAAGTAGGTTTCTTTTGTGACCTCGATAGGTTTTGGTTGCCCTGATCGATGAGCCCCGTCAAACACTGAACACAGCAGTTACATTTATGTATATCATGCTGCTGATTGCCAAATAGTGGCGAGATTTCTTGATCACTTAACCGTCTATGAATGGCTGTTGTTTTAATAGGTCAAAATTATTATGTTCCTATCTCGGGCCAGCGATGGGCCGTAGGTTTCCCTGGACTAGGCAAAAAATCAAGAGGTAAGTGGTATTTATAACTAAAATAAAGACGTATTTATGTCGGATTTACTGCACTCCCAATAAAGGCTACAAAAATTTTAACTCCTTGTTGCAGTGGCCAGCCGATCCCCAAAGTACAATACACTGAAGTGGAAATTAAGACATGGTGAGTAACTCTCACATAAAATAATAATATTAGCTCTCAGATTTGTTCAGATCAGATTTGATTTTTTTTCACGTTGTTTTAGTTTTCCTGTACTTGTATTCTTCTAATAATAGATTCTCTCTAGCTAGACTGTATTATGTAGCAAAACTGCGATAATTTCTAATATACATTGGTACTGCTCTTGCGAGTTTATAAAATATTGTTTTTCGTTTATTATGAACGTAAGCTCTGGTTTATTTAATTATTTTGTTATCACGTTAGCAGGAACTACGTAAAACTAAGTACCTACAACCACATGATCTTGTAATATCATTGCGAACTGTATTAAATTCTGAGCGTATTTTGTTTATTGTGATTTTATAAATTCCCGAACGCTTATACTCAGCGTTAATTAGGACAAAGAATCTGCAAAATATGTTTGCTGTTTTGACAGGACTTCCGTCAAGTGGCCTACTTGTTGCTTGTATTTACTTAAGAAGTTCTTCTATCAACGCTAATTATGTCGTGTCGCGTCTTCAAAGTTTCCGGGAGCTTATCTTGTGTAGTTAGCGCGTCCATTATTGCATTGTGAAGGTATTGTGTGGTTGGTAAAGTTGTGCCTTCGTTACAGGGGCATCGTGTTCCGTGAACTTCATAAACTTTACCAGAAGCACGCCTGCGAAGAGTACCTTGAGAACTGGCCTCAACTTGTCAAGTACTGCGGCTATCGGGAGGATAATTTGCCTCAGGTTGTGAAGATTACATAGAATATGCTTAACGCGGCAAAGATATTTTGAAAGATGACGTATGAACTACGTATTTATACATTATCATTTCGAAATATTGGGCAGAAAGATGAATTTAGGGAAATACTCTGGGGATTGTAAAAACGCGAATCATAAAAGATCCACATGGATAAAGCCACTAGATAATCGAAATATCTACATAAAGAAACAGAAAGCAACAACCGCAACAATGTAATTTACTTACTACTAAGAGAAACCTTAATGGTTTCTCTAAGTAAAGTACGTTCATCAACTATTAAATATTAACAGAAAACTTTATTGAATAATAACTTACAGATATTTACATTATTGTATTTAATTATAGTACTCTTGAACTTCATGGCGTTCAGCCAAATGTTAAATGTTATAAAGGCCTTTTGTACTAAAGAAGTAAACTCGTTTCAGTTGGAGGATGTGAGCACTTTTCTTAAGCGTAAAACTGGATTTCAACTGCGTCCCGTTGCCGGTTATCTCTCTCCGAGGGACTTTTTGTCTGGACTTGCCTTTAGAGTGTTTCACTGCACTCAATATATTCGTCACTCTTCAGATCCGTTTTATACACCTGAACCGTACGTATAAAAATCTAAAAGGACAAAAAGCATCTACGAGTAGTTTTATTTTTACTCGTTAACCTGCCTTGGCATGTATCGTTTACTTACTTGAGACATGGTTCCAACATTAAAGTAAAAAATATGTAATTAAATTTTCTAAAGCCAAACTTTCATGACAACTCACATAGTTATTTATTTTCGTTTTCCTATTTTCAGTGACTGCTGTCATGAACTGCTTGGACACATGCCACTGCTTGCCAACCCTAGTTTTGCACAATTCTCGCAAGAACTGGGGCTCGCATCCCTCGGTGCTTCCGAAGAAGATATCGACAAGTTGGCAACGGTAAATATACCTAATGGACAACGTATCTTATTTTAAGAAAATAATGTTTTCTGTTGACGTATACATTTTATAAAATTCAATGTGTGTATCTTTGTGTGGACTCCAAAGTGGCTGGACTGATTTTATAATTTGGGACATATTCAGGATAGCCTATTGATTATTTATTTATTACTAGATTATTGAGAGTTGGTAGTAATCTGATCAAAAATAATCAGAAACCGCGGGCCACAGCTAATAACCAGTAAAACTGATTTAAGTTTCGCAAATATAAGTATCAATTTGAAGGGCGTTTCTATACTTTGTTTTTAACGCAAGAATAGTTAAGAATTTTAGCACTGAATGATTGTGTTCCGAAACCGTCAAATCGCTTTCCATTAATGATCACGAAAAGTTTGGAGCAATTATGTCCCTAAGGGTAATGTTAATATTTCAGCTGTATTTCTTCACCGTTGAGTTTGGTTTGTGCCGGCAATCCGACGGAACTTTCCGAGTGTACGGCGCCGGATTGCTATCGTCTGTTGCCGAGTTGCAACACGCTTTGACCACACCCGAAAAGATCAAGCGTTTCGATCCCGAAATTACAGTCAACGAAGAATGTATCATCACCTCATACCAAAATGCTTATTACTACACTGATTCATTTGAAGAGGCAAAGGAAAAGATGAGGTTTGAAATACGGCCATTTTGTTACCTAATGTTTACTGACATGTTACGTTTTAATATAAGTACCGATCTCACCTGAGACTCAACTAAGAAAACTATTTTATTCAGACAAAATAAAAGACTCAATAGTTTAACTGTGTTCGATCCAGAACACTTTACTTAAGAAAAATTTTATTTAAAATATATACTCGAACTTATTTTTACTTACTAAAGTTTAAAAAATAAGAAAGAAATTACAGCATAGCATATTATAGCATTATGCTTAGGGTGCCGTCGGCATCTTTATCATTTTTTCAAGTTATGACTTGGTAACCTATTACGTATCTATATTAATAATAAGTTAATGACTATGAACTAATAAGGTTTTGATATAAAAAATTCGTAACAGGGCCTTTGCCGATAGCATACAGCGTCCCTTCGGCGTTCGGTACAACCCCTATACTCAAAGCGTGGAGGTCCTCAGCAATGCTCAGAAGATTACTGCTTTAGTTCGAGAGCTGAGAGGTGACATCTGCATTGTGTCTTCTGCCATCAAGAAAATTTCTGCCCAGGATTCTACTTTGGACGTTGAGACTATCGCAAATATGCTCCATACAGGATTGAAGGTTGGTTATACATTATTGTTATTCTCAAAATGATTCCGGAATCTAAAATTTACTATATTTTTTTTTGTAAACGAGCGGCGCCTTCTGATGATTTTTTCGGTCATAAAGATAGAACAGGCGTGATGTTAATTAGCTTACAGAATTATTGAAACATTCCTAAAATATTGCTAGCGTTGTAATGTTGTGAAAACATAAAAAACTAAAATGTAGGTAGTCTTTTCAAATTATAATTACGTGGTGGGTTGTTTGTCTAACGTTTTGCACGTTACCTTTGATCATCGGATCAAACGTTCCATAATAATATATTTTTAGATTTAACACAAAACATTACACTTACCTTCGAACTTCGTTCATTACAAATGTACAGATGTCGTTTCTTGTATAGATATATTATTAAATACCTCTTTCTTATATTACATTAGGATATCAAATGTATTGAATTCATGAATTTGAAGGATAAAAGTGATACCTGTTTTTTGAAGATACCTACTACGTTCATTACATTTAGATTTTTACTATGGAACATACAATTTTCAGAATATTATGCTAGTCATGCAGCGATCATCAATAAAATTACTCGTATCACTAGGCACTACACTCTACAGTATTAGCGCATAACAGAGTAGTACTTAAATTATTACATCCATAACTTAGTTCACACAAATAATTTATACATACGCTTGTATAAGTTTTAAATATTAAGCTTCATTTCATTTAATAAAATTGTTTAACTTAGGTATTATACGGATGGGACACCTTAATATAATCATGTGTCAATTAAACTATATTAATGCGTGCACCTGAATAGGACTATTTAGACGACAGCCATAGTATGAATATTTCTTTGTAAATACGTCTTACCAGATAAACGAATAATTAAGGATCATAACTCATATATTTTATTGAGTGTAACTCAATCAGTCGGCAATGAATGGTTGGCACTCGATATATCCATCTTGTGCTCATAAACGTTAATGGCTATTTAAGTGGTATATTCTATTTATGCTGCCATAAAGTTACAGCGCCGTATCGCGGCAGGTTGCAGGAATCCGCATGAATCACTGCTACACATTTTATAGGAACCACCGTAGGTACATTGGGTTAAGGAGATAGACGATGGATTGACTAGACTGATCATCCCGTGTGACCCACCTCGTAGCTTCAGCCGTTTTTTTAAGGTAGTTACTTTATTTAAGATTTCGGATTGGTTGAATCTCAGAATTCAAGATTATTATATCTACCTACCTTCTCAACGAGTAGTACCTAATACCCTATATGGAAATAAAAAAAAACGGATTACTTACTCGTAAGGAATATTAATGTGGGCGACATAAATAAGTCCGCAATACGTCACATTATATTATAAAAATCATCTCAAATATAAAAGCAGATAGCAAATATTATTGTGGGACTGAATATTTCCAAATGTCTTGGTGTGAGTGTTAGACGGATATATTCGAAAAAGTTGGGTTAAAGAGACAAATATAATATATAGGGAAAAGGGCGAGAGATGGATGACATGGTGACATTGACAGATGATATTCGAGAGATTGATAGAAACGAATTAAAAAAAAAACAGTGGGCTCATTATCTGGTGGTACGGTAGTACAGTGATAGCCCTGTGATAATAATATTACCATTGGACTTTCATGTCAAAGGTCTCGAGTTCGAATACAAGGCCTATGACTTTTCGAAATCATGTGCCTAAACAGTGAAGGAAAACATCGTGAGGAAACCTGCATGCATGAGAGATTTTCTCGATCGCGTGTGAAGTCTGCGAACCCGCAGTAGGCTAGCGTGGTGGACTACAGCCTAATCCCTCTCATTCTAAGATGAGACCCGTGCCCAGCAATGGGACAATATATGGATTGTTGATGATGACGGTAGTACCCCCGCTAAGGGTAATATTATACAAAGTTAAAGAGGGTCGTAAAACTCCTTCTTTCTCCTAAATTTGCGGTGCCTGACAAGGCCCACACATGTTAATTATTTAAATTATGGTAACATTTGTCTAACTTGTGAAGTGCAATAAATGTACCTACCCATTGAGTATTGAAGGTTGTAGGTACTTACCTACTTTTTCTCGTAGCGTATCGTCATACCAATTTGATTTGTATTTTCAAAAAATAATAATTGTAAAATAACTCTACTAGCAAGCCGACACAAATGTTAAGGCCGTGTTCCAAGTATATAAGAAATACTGAGGTGCGTATATAACGCATCTGATTTTTACTTACTATGATTATTATTGTTAGTCGGGCTCAGTATTTCAGAAACCTTTTCTTGAGATCCTTAAAATGTATTTAGCAAAATAACTTTATAGCCTCTTGCTTGCTTGTGTCATATGGATAAATCAATTTTAGTTCGTCGAGAAATTCAGGTTGCCGATTAATTTTAGAATCCCCTGGTAAACCGCGAAGCTTTCCATAATTTCCTTTTTATTTGCCTATTAGTTATTCATATTTTCCTTTTTTTGATTCAGGTCCAAGAGAGGAGTCCACAGAGTACTTCTGGAGGGAGCACGCCCAACTCTGAACGTGGTGCTTCTCCACGACCCGAATCAAAGCAATTTGCCCAGCCTTAAGCCTGAATATATAATCTGTCATTTCCATATATCTTCTAATGTTCATCATATTATGTACGTATTTACTAAACCAACTTCCTTCGTGCATGTTAAACTCTACTCTAGTATGTAGTACGGCATATATGTATCGTATAATTAACACGGGCATCTAAATTTAGTTCGATCTACCTAATGGAATTTCATCGTGTACTGTTATTACTGTTCATAGTCTACGTCATAGTTATGTGTATCAATGTTGATTGAATATGAAAGTATTATTATTAATATAATAATAAACTATTGTTGTTGCTACGTAAATGTATTAAAATATAATAATATTATAAATAAGGTGGCAAATATTATGTGGTGTTTAATTTTTCTTCAGCTACATTGTTTTTTTATCACTGATAGGCTTACGCTTGACCACAACTTGCCTGATGTTAAGCATCGAAGTGGTCTACGATGGAGCGCACTTGCCTAGACCTAGGTACCTATTCACCCTCGTCTTGAAGACACCCAAATTGTAGGTCTTAGGGAACAAAGATTCCGGTAACGAGTTCCACAATAGAGCAGTACGCACTATACATGTAGACATAAAACGTTTCGTGCGAGATTTAGGCACTTCCACCAAAATTCCTACATCATTATCCTGAGCTGTAAGATACTGAAAAATATTGTTAACTCAGTTTCAGATGTGAATTATTTGTAGTGACTTCTGCTTTATATGCTTCTATGCATAATCTTTTAAGACGGAGTTACTTTTATATTTCGTCAGCTTTGACATGCCATACGGATATGTACATATTACTTAACCCTATGGCATGTCAAAGCTATCTATGCAATTATTACATATATTACATAAATTACTCATACATATCTACGTACTTATATACATACACAGACTGGTAACTCGGTACCCTTAGTTTTTCGTAGTCGGGTAAAAAGATTTAAAGAAGCGAATCTACTAAAGTTATATATTTATAGTTGAAAATAAATAAATAATATGGATACGCACATCAGAATAATATCCGTGGAATTCAAACCAAACTGTCCATTCGTATAATAAAATATCAGTCAACACTAATATGTAACTAGGCGATCGGGACTGGCATCAGTTTGGCATCGTGCCAAAACATCAAACCATTAATTTTTAAAACAAAATGATGCAACTGGGTAAAAATGAGGTCATGTTCATGACTCAAATGATTTAATATACCTATAGAGAAAGAATACGATAAAAAATAAAGTTATGATACACAAATTTATTATTTATGTTGTGTATCAGAGATGATGTTGTTCGTTTATTTTAAATATGGAAATAGCAAAGCGCAATTAATATAATATTGCAACATAAAATATTTGTCCCTATTATTGAATAGAGATCGTAATGCGGAACGGATTATCATCTGGTATTACACTACATTATACCGTAGTCCTTGGCAATGCCTCTTGAATTTAATTATAGCTACGCACGTATCTGTCAAAATCATATGAAAGTTGGCAAGTGAGCGACAAAAGTAGTGGTAAAATTAGATTTTAACATTGAAATTTTGGATGTCACATCTTTGCTTATTTAACTTTTTTAAAAGGTTTTTAAATGGTTAAGTTTTCGGCGGATTATCTCGCATTGGTGCCAAATTCAAGTTTTAGTACCTACCTACCCTAGTTGTGATTATGTACATTATAGTTGATATTGCAATTTCTAATGCCATAGACGTACGATTTTCGAAAAAATATCAAAAATGGAGTATTAATTATTTTTTTAAATAATTGTAACAGCATCATTGCAAGTAACGGAAAAGAAAAGCATAAAATACATTTCTTAATAGGAGTTCTGAGAGGAATTTTCTTATTGACCTAGACATAAAATACGAAACAACAAAGTGTATTTTTTATTTTAGTAATTCTGTTGAGACTAATAACTAAGAAAAAACGTGTTTTTAAATAAATATTTTTCTATTCGTCCTTAATGTATATTTTGTAATTAATATTGAAATATTTATATATAGAAAAAGTGCAAGCATTTGTTAGGGTTCATGACAGAAAAATGTGCATGGCAACCATAGCCTGCTAATAATAGTTATACCATGAATAATAGTTAAATAGTGGATTATTCACCAAGATGATAAACTAACAGATTACTATCGAAGCAGTGCAGCAGTGCTCGACCCTACCTAATTTATTTACATATTTTTAAATATTGGAACAGAAGGTATAAAAATATACAAACACTTATAAATATACAAACACATATAAAGATATAAAAAATAGGGGTCCGCCAATATCGGGAACAGAATCCAAGGTACCGGGTGGTCGTCAGGGCTCTAGCGAGAGGAACCTCGGTAGTGATCCTTTCGTGCCGAGTCCAGGAGTACCGCTTGCTGCATCAAACCCCTAAGTGAGCCGCCTAACAAGAGCCTCCTTGGATGTAATACTTATTTTTGTTATTGCTTATAAAACTTTTCAATTTAACTATTGAGATAGGTACTAGTTATGATTTGATATATTTAAAATTTGACTCCACAAATCTTAAATATATCAAAACATAACTAAACTAATTTATTGTGAATATTATTTTTATCGGTTGTTCTCCCCTGTTCAAAATAATATTCACAATTTGTAAATCACGTAAATTAAAATCATAATAAGCGCGCAATAACACAAATTGTATTTTTGTTTTTTTTTTTTATACTTCTACTTATATTATATTCATTTATTATATATATATATATTTTTAAATGTATTGGTGTAGTAAAATCTTTGTTCATCAATACGTTAATATTGTCGTTAAAGAGTAGTAATGGGCCACTTTCCGAGCAGGTGAAGTAAAAATAATTGTTAATTGGCAATTTAATCCGGCATTTTCATAATAACATTCTCAATATGATCGGTTATACTGTAATAGCTTGTTATTAACACTTCGCTATAAGGCCTAACTTTGAATTAAATTAGGTTAAACCTTACACCGCCGCTATATGTACTTATGATTATGTTTTTTCGAGTATTCTCTAGTGTGACGGAAATAAAATAAGAAATAGAACCTAGGAATGACATGGCCTATAAAAAGCATCTGCGCTGGAAAGATACAACCACACGGCTTAACTCTTCGTAACCTTTTGGGGCAGACAAACAAAATAATAATATGTTATATCTAATACAATACAATACGGTGTTACCTACCTAGAAAATAATTACCGATCAAAAACTTCCCTGTAATCAATTTCATTTGGCGAACTCAGACAATATTTTCATCTAAGGTTTGAATTAAATAAAAACTACACAAAATTTTATATTTATTAAATTAATAAGGAAAACATTTTCATTTATAACAGCAATCAGTGACAACGGATATTATAGTGTCTTTATTTTGACCATCGGAAATAGGTCAGTAGAGCAGAATTGTTGCCGCATGGGCGGCGAGATCTTTGTCACTTAAGTGTTGACGCTTAGGTAAATTGGTAAACTTAAGCAGGTATGCATTTTTCTGAAAAGCGTTAAAGTTACTGTAAACAAATTAAACAATTGTTGATAGTAGCAATGAGGAGGAGTAGTGTGCCAGCTTCCAGCCAGAAGGCCCACGGCCTCAGTCGCGTCCAGATTCCGTCGCGTCACCACGCCACCCGCCGCCGCCGTCGCTTGCCTGCTTACTCGCAAATCGATATTACCGTATTTACTGTACCGTCGCACATGCACGCTTTTTATTACAACACGTAAACATTTTACGGCAGTTTAAAAGTTTTATAGCGCGCTTTTTCAATACACATTCCTAATTCGTCACGTCCTTTTTATTAACTGTTTATCGCTACCGTGAAAGCTCGCCGCCACAAAGTAAACAATAGACGCGAAAACAGTTACAGCTGATTTTTGGGAGAACAGCTGATCGTTCATATATTAACGCGAACAAGGGAGCTTGGAATTTTTTTAGATCAACTATTTCGAATCCGTAGCTATTTAAACAAATTATCTGTGAAGTAAATAGTTGCGTATTTTGAAACCGTCACTGATTCGATGAAGTCTTCCAGAGCGACGGCGGGAGTTTTAATGGTGAGACGAATGATGCTGTAAATATAACGCGAAGGCGACTAAATGGCGTGTGCGCATGGTCTTCACGTCGTTAATAGATCTTGTGATATATGTTCACGATTTGAGTGTATAAACGTGCGGGTAGACGAAGGCCGCGAGTTGCGTCGTCGACGTAGCGTCGCTCCGGGGAAGTTGGCACGGTGCGCGCGCGCTGCTCGTCGTGCGGCGT
The DNA here is from genome assembly GCA_958496365.1 of Subacronicta megacephala. Lineage (NCBI taxonomy): Eukaryota > Metazoa > Arthropoda > Insecta > Lepidoptera > Noctuidae > Subacronicta > Subacronicta megacephala. The sequence continues at coordinate 7,633,910 of OY292513.1, read as the reverse complement.
GACGTGACGCGCGGGCCCTGACTCGGCCGTGTCTCCGGCGTCTGCCCCTGTCAGTACAACCTTGCTCGCGCTGAGGACATGTCCGTGTTATGGATTACCAATGCATCGTCGTGTACACCGTCATCAACATCGCACCACCGCGGCTCTCGGCGCAGGCGACGGAACTGTCCAACGGTTGTGTCACTTGGTTCAAAAATAAGATCAAAAGGTTAGTCGTAAATGGGATTCATTAAATTAAAAAATGGCAAAAAAAAAGACTGGAAGAGGGGTTAAGCGGCGACAAAAATGTCGCGGCATGCAAATTGTAAGTGCCCCAATAAGTTAATGTTTAAAATATTAGGATACCATAAATTTTACCCAGTATAATAAAACCGCAACATTAAATACTCAAGATATCACAAAGGACGTGTTAGCAATCTAATTTATGTTGAGCTTTTGTTGATGACTAACATTATTCAATGTAAGGCAGTTGTAATATACTTTACAACCATAAAATGGTTGAATAAAATTGACATTTTCATCCTAAATTAATTATCCATAAATGGAACCAACTTTTTACACTTAAATCAAATAAGAGGAAACCTTAATAAAAGTAATTGGGCTATTGATACATTGTATTGTTGTCTATTATATCGCGTGTAAATGCCTGGCTTATAACTTGGTCACTTCCAAAACATTAAAGGAAATTAAAATGTTTCATCATTCGAGAGCACCACGTTAATGGCCTTAACCTATCTTCAAAACGACGAATGAATGCATTGGCGGTCGTTGTTCTGAACTACTTTTAATTTTATACCGTTCCACTAAATTGAGTAGTTATTTTAAAACATTCAGACTTTAATAATACTAGTAGGTATGTATCTGTTTATTCCAGAGCGGTAGCAGTGTATCTCCATTCATTGAAGTTAACTCCAAACAGCGGAGCAATACATGGAAACTTGGCCTGCTTATACTATAAACACGGGTTCATAGATCTGGCTATAGATACGTACAGACAAGCCATAGAACTCCAACCCAATTTTCCTGATGCTTACTGCAATCTCGCTAATGCACTTAAAGAGAAGGGTCTCGTCTCCGAGGCTGAGGAGTGTTACAACAAAGCTTTACGACTGTGCCCGTCACACGTTGACACACTTAATAATCTTGGCAATGTCAAAAGAGAACAAGGAAAAATTGACGAAGCTACCAATCTATACATGAAAGCCTTAGAAGTATTTCCAAATTTTGCAGCCACTCACAGTAACTTGGCATCGCTATTACAACATCAAGGTGTGTATTTGTTTTGTATGACACTTATTTTTTTCTTTTCGATGAGAAATCATGCGAAATTTCCTGTAATTTTTTTTTTCTGTCTCAATTATTTTTATCTTTACATACAAAAAATAATTGAAGAAACAACTTGAATAATAAAACAAGACATAACACTAACTAGTGCTTATGAGCCGTGATAACATAATTAATGCTAACATGGCAAATAAATAATTTTGAATTTGAATTTGAATTTGGTGTTTATTAGTTCGGCCTATACCGACCTCCGCAAAATTAATAACAATTACCTAATATTTAACGCATAAATAATGCTAATAAAAAAAGTATATTTGTTTACTTTTATACGTAGGATATGTGCGTTTTGTGTAGCTTGGTAACAGAAGTAAAGATTATGTGTTCAGATTATTAGAATTTACAACGTAAACGTAGAAAATTTATTGCTAATTCTAGTTTTTACAATTTTTATAACGTCACAATTACAGGAAAACTTCATGAAGCATTGCTGCATTACAGACAGGCTATAAATATTCAGCCGAAGTTTGCTGACGCTTATAGCAATATGGGGAATACTTTAAGAGAATTGCAAGATATTACTGGCGCTCTTGTCTGTTTTAAAAAAGCAATAGAGATAAATCCAACATTCGCCGATGCGCATTGTAATTTAGCAAGTATTTATAAAGATATGGGAAGTATTTATGAAGCCATTGAATCTTATAAAAATGCGCTAAAATTTAAACCAGATTTTCCAGATGCTTATTGCAATTTAACACACTGTTTACAGATAATATGTAACTGGGATGATTACGCAGAGCGTATGCGTAATATAGTATTGATAGTAGAAGACCAGTTAAATACGGAAAAAATGTCTTCCGTACATCCACACCATTCCATTTTATATCCATTAACGAATGTAGCAAGAAGAGAGATAGCCGCGAGGTACGCCGACTTGTACACAGAAAAGGTGAATATGTTGGGTAAAGTTATATTTTTACATAACAAAGAGCGGAAAGAGCGATTACGTATCGGATATGTTAGCAGTGATTTTGGTAATCATCCAACTTCCCACTTAATGCAGTCCATACCAGGACTTCACGATCGCACAAAATTTGAAATCTATTGCTATGCTTTAAATGTCGACGATGGAACTACATTCCGTAGTAAAATAGTTAAAGACTCTGAACACTTTGTTGATCTTTCTTCTGTGTCGAGTTATATTGAAGCAGCAAAAAAAATAAACCAAGACGGTATTCATATTTTAGTAAACATGAATGGATACACTAAGGGCGCTAGAAATGAGATTTTTGCCCTAAAACCAGCACCCATTCAAATAATGTGGCTAGGATATCCTGGAACAAGTGGTGCCCACTACATGGATTACGTAATAACAGACGAAATATCATCTCCTATATCTACAGTGTTAGATTTTAGTGAAAAGTTTGCGTTTATGCCGTACACATATTTTGTTGGTGACCATAAACAAATGTTTCCACACTTAAAGGAGCAATATAAAGTAGTATCTGGTAATGAAAACGGCTCTGATCAAAATATGGCACTCATAAATTGTGCTGAGAGTGTAAATATACAGGAAATGTTAAACGTCACAAAAAAGGTTGAGATAATTGAATATAAAGAATTAGCACCGATAGAAGTAATCATAAATGAAATTAACATTCCAAGTAATCTGATTGAGTCCACGCTTAATCCTAAACTTACAGAGGTATTTTTTATATTATTTTGACCTATTTGCTTTGGTAATATAAAACATTATAATTAATATTAATTATAAATTTTATTTTTGAAGGTTTTAGTCGATGGCGTATACATACAGAATGGATTATCGGTGAACGGTTGTAATAAAAAAATAGCAGCTGCTGAAGAAATATTCAATAGTATAGTATTTACATCGAGAAAGCAATACGGCCTGCCAGATGAGGCAATAGTTTATTGTAATTTCAACCAGTTGTACAAAACGGATCCCAAAGTATTGGAAATGTGGGTGAACATACTGAAAAAGGTACCGAATAGCGTTCTCTGGCTATTAAGTTTCCCTGCTGCTGGCGAACCGAATATACATAAATATGCCCAAAGTTTAGGTACTGACTTTGTTTGTTTAGTTAGTTAAAGTATAGTTGAGGGTTGTGTATAACTTCATAATTGTTTCAGGGTTACCACCTGGTCGCATCATTTTCTCAAGCATCGCTTGTAAGGAGGAACACATCAGACGTGGACAACTAGCAGACATTTGTTTAGACACCCCCTTATGCAACGGACATACCACTGCTATGGACGTTATATGGGCCGGAACTCCACTCGTAACACTTCCAGGAGACACTTTAGCGTCCCGGTAATAGTTAATACTGTAGCTTTACAAACTGATTATGAAGTTTTATCCGAAGGAAGTGATGATATTATGAATATTTAATAATATTATAGGGCAGGCTTTTTATAAGACTAAACCGACGATCATGCATGAGAATGTTGATGAACGCAGACTGAGCAAAATTGGTAGGTTAGGATAGTAAGTAGAAATGTATTGGCTTCATATCATTTAAAAATATGTTTTCATATTTTACAGTGTTGCTGCATCACAGTTAGTCGCTTTAGGTTGTCCTGAACTGATAGCCAAAAATAGAAAACAATACGAAGATATCGCTGTAGAATTGGGAACAAGTAGGAACTAGTAAGTAGTTACTTGACAGTTTTTATGAATCATCCACACACTATTTGTAAAACATACCATCACTGCTGTATCCCCCGAAGGATTAGGCAGAAGTATACACCCGCAGTTTGCCGGTATGTTTAGGTCCTATGTAATGACAAGCCTATTGCCATTAACCGAACACAAATCTAGATTCTGAGCTGCTACTGAGAATTTCATAGATAAACTCAATAACACTGTTCGATCCGGGAATTGAACCCAGGATCTCTAGTGTAGCAGTTGTGCTTGGGGCCACTAGACTACCTATTGGTAAGACGTAATTGATATATATCGCGGATAATAATCTAACTCTTCAAGAAAAGAATAGTCACGAATATTGATTTTATAATGAGTATTAAATCAGTCCACAAATGCCCACGGTTATAAATAAGCCTATAAATACACTGCTTTAGTTAACGATCGTGATTGGCGTATTGTCAGCATAAATTATTTAGTAAGCAAACACGCTTAGAGCTGTTCAACATAGGGACACATTTCCGTAATTCGAATGTGCAGTTGTCCCGAACTAACAAGTTCGAAGTTACTTCAATATTTTTCCAAAAAAAATAAGATTATCAAAAAAAGATGGTCAGACCGCATGATACCTACAATTAATTCCAATCAGTAGTGCTAAAGGAATTTTGTTAGGCTATTTAAAAAAGGGAATAATAAGAGAAAAGAAGAGTTGCTTAATTAGATTCATTTGTCTTTTTTTTCCAAAGTATTAACAGGTTCCTTTTTATTTTTCAGTCGAAGATATATTCGAGCTAAGGTTTTTAAAGCACGTTTGGAGAGCACTTTATTTGATTGTCAGCATTATGCTCGAGGATTGGAACAACTCTATGAACAAATGTGGCGACGATATGCAATTGGGGAAAAACCTGATCATATTCATGCTGTAAAATCATGAGAAAATATATTGAGGGGAAAGGTAATTATGGTTATTTCTAATTAAATCTAGTAATTTACCAATGCCGATGTTTTTTATAGGATTCTAAAACATAAAAACAAAATGTACACCCTACTTACGTACTTCGTTTACTAAAAATATTACTTACCCTCTTGTTTTTTGTTTGAAGTTGAGTCAACGAAAATAAAAAAAACCATTTAATCCTCAAGAGTAGTTCCAATATTGATATATTTATTATTCAAATATTTATGTTTTAATTAATTTACTGTAGGTTAGGTTAGATAAGAAACATTGTAATGAACGGATGTCATATTTATATTGTTTTGTATTTAATAGGATTATAGAGATAGCAACCAGATATAAATGGTTCGTACTTATAAATCGTATTAGAATTTTACGAGCATTACAGAATCAGCTATATTGATGACTTCATACGTACAATGTTATTGGAGAGCTCAGTAGTTTACGCGTTTACGACGTAGCCCGTGGGGCGCAGCTATGTCAACTTGGTTCGAATGCTTTGGGTTGACGTGGTAGTTATGAGTTATGGCAATTTGAACAAGATACTACAGCAGTTGGAAAAATATTTGTCTAGATGGCTAGGTATTTTTCAAATCAAGACCCACAATCACAACTGAGTACAATCTCAAAGAAACTTCGATAACAAAGAGATGAGAAGTGAATGGGTACCTTCTAGGCAAGCGCGCTCCATCGTAGACCACTTCGATGCTTAACATCAGGCAAGTTGTGGTCAAGCGTAAGCCTATCAGTGATAAAAAAAAAGATGCCATAATAAATATTAAAATAATCGATTTTATAACTTTGTGCGTATATTATTAAACTAACTACTGCCCTGTGTAGATACAAAAAAAAGAATATTCTAATACGTGAGACTACTATTTAGACTCACCGTGGCTAACGCTATATTTTAAGTGTCAGAAAACCTATGAATGTTTTTAAATTGCATAAGCGAATCAACTGCTGCACTTTGGCACGTTACGATGAGCTTTTTATATCGTACAATGAATTTAATAGGTTTTTAGGATGTCATTTTGCAAAGCGAAAGCGTACTTTATATCTACTAAAAGTTCAATCAGTAATGGGAATCCTAATCATTATCATCATAATCGGTCTATAATAATGTTCCCACTGCTGAGACACAGGCCTGCTCTCGGTGAGAGGGAGTGGGCCGTGATCCACCACACGAGCCCAGTGCGGGTTGGTAAATGTCACATATCTTCGAACTTTTAGTTCTAGGACATGCCGGTGTCCTTACAATGTTTTCTTTCACTGTATTGGCAGCAGTATTGATGAAATAATTGACACAAAGTAAGTCGCGGCTTTTAGCACTGGGCCATCACCGCTCCTTAATCATACCGCTTATTTAAAAATTGTGCATTAAAACATGACGATGTAAATAACAGTACCTACGAAACTCTTTTCAGCTCAAATGTAACCAGTACCTATCTATTCTCTGTAACGCACTGTATGCTCTCTAAGTACCTATCTAGGCTGTCCCTGAACCTACGTGGTGCATGTTTTTTAATAATCATGTTATTGTTTTCAGATTTTAATATTTTATTTCCATATTTGACAAACGACTTCAAAGGAAATGATGTATGCTGTCCGTCCAAATGATGTCCATACGGAGTTCGCAGGTTTTATCATAATAATTATTTATTAATAATAATTATGCAAATTTATGCATGTAGAATAATTGTGCTATGAATTAAAATGATTGTACATTTACATGGAATTTGATTTTTTTCTAGCTGACCTAACAGAAGTTTTCCTTTCAGAATTTTATCATGAGGTTATATCAAAATCCTATATAATCACATAAAATAGTCAATCGTCATAAAACAACAAACTTTCAAAAACTGTCTAATAACAAAATTAAATAATATATAAATATTCTTTATAAAACATTGATGATGATTTTTTTTGCTCTGCAATGGACCAATGTACCTACTAGTTGTTCATCGGTGGCGGGCAGTATTCTGTGTGTTGTGACGGCTGCCTTTCATAAATTAGCAATACGAGGCTCCCAATTTTCGTCAAAGAGCGCTGCTTTTTGATCATATCATGTATTTTATATTGCAGTCCTTTGCAGTTGATAAACTCGAGGAACTGTTATTACCAACTGTAGTAAGTATTGAATAGATACAATTATGTCTGTAACATACATACAAAATTCTTAAAAATATACTTATATAGGTTATATAAGTATATTTTTAAGAATTTTGTATGCCTATGAGGCTGATCACAGAATGAACTGATGTATCCAACTTAATTAAGACCTTGTGTGTAACCTGTGAATCACAAATAAACAATTTTGGTTTTGACAGATGGACCTGCAGATATTATAATGTGACTTGGTAGTAGGTACTGTATTCTTGTACATTTCTCCCTTGTTTTACCTTACCAATGTATAAGCTACTAGGATGCTCTACTTCAACGTTTAAGAGGATAGTATCCGCTTCGCGCCCCATACAAACGTAGTTTGGCTCTTGCTTGAATTTTAAACAATGAAAGTCATTGAAATTTTGCAGTAACAATCTTATCATTAAAATACGTGTTCATGTAATATAAAATTTCATTTCAATATACGGTTAAAAAGTTACACGAGCTCAAAGATTGGCAATTTTCGTTGAAAAACGGCCCAACTTTATGCTAGTATTTCTCGACAATGTATCAATACAGAAACATTCTGATTCGAAAGAAACCCAGATAATATAGTGAATATTTTTTTACAATTTTTTTTTTTACGTATTAACAATATTATAGGAGTAATCTCCAAAATTCGGAACATGAGAAATACGCGTGAAAATGTTGCAAATGTATTGTTGTTTCACCATGCGTCGCGGGAGCTGCGGCGGGTCGGGAGGTGAGACAACGTCCTTGAAACAACCGGCTCGCGGTGCATGTGAGCGACGCGATGAATCGAATGTCGTGAATCTTACTTATTCCGCCGGGTGCGACTTATCGAAAGAGATATTTAGATAGTTTGATGGACAACGAGAGCTTGCGCTCGAGAGAGGTTTTATTATTAAAATATATTATACGTACATAGACTGCCTCATTAGTCTAGTGGTCCTAAGTGCGACTGCTACGCTAGAGGTCCTGGGTTCGATCCCCAGGTCGAGCTTATTGGGTTTTTCTATGAAATTCCCATTAGCAGCTCGGGGTCTGGATTTGTGCCCGGTTAATGGCAATAGGCTCGCCCTCTATTACATGGGACCTAAACATACCGGCGAAATGTGGGTGTACATTAGTACACCTCTGCCCAACCCTTCGGGGAATACAGGCGTGATGGTATGTTATGTTATGTATACCTACATAGGTAAGTAAAGATAATATACCGGCCGTAACTTACTAGACTACCTAAGGAAAAAAAATGTGTAAGATAGGTAATTTTATTGTTTTACCCGTGCTAATACTATTTTATACCTAGGTATATCTTATTATTAGGTATATTGTAGGTATATAATATATTTTAAATTAGAATTACTGTTGTTTACACACCAAATAGGTACCTAACTACATGTACATACGTGGGTTGATTTTATGTTACTTAGGTACTTGTCTAGTAATAATAATAATTTATTTATGGTTGCGTCGCGCGTTGGTTTTGATTTAGAAGTTACAAGAAACAGTTTGAGCCTACATCTGTAAAAAAGTTTCTTAGATTGGCAGAGGTGAAAGCAATAATTTATTGTGGGTATATTATAGATAGCATGGCAAGAAAATAAATGTATGCATGAAAATAAATGGTGAAGTGGCTAAGTAATCGGGTGCGCTATGAGTAATGTAGTGTCACTAGTGGGTTCGATTCCCACACGGAGCATATATTTTTTATGGCCTAAAGGTAGTTTTCCATGTTATCTTCTTTTGTTAAAAGAGTTTGGGTTTGGTAAACACACTAAAGATCCAGAAAAATCCTAGTGTAAATAAAAAAAAAGAAGTGAAAAAAAATAAAAGTGATTTTTAGGTACTTAAGTAAGTACCTACCTAAGTAAAGTTTATTTAAGTCATAAGTTCTTATCCTAAGGTTTTTAGTAATATAAATGCCTAGCACAATTAGTTGTAATGTAAAGTTTACTCGTAACAAAACATTTTAATAAAAGCAGAGCCAAGTCTCATTACTCGATTACTACATGTTGCTGGTGATTCATAATATTATATGTACATGTACGCACGGCTACACATCAAGCTATACAAAACCAGTATAGGCTGCCCTTGAATTGTGTTTTAAACCTTTACAATGGGAGGTCAGTCTAAACTGGTTTTGTATAGCTTGATGTGTAGCCATGTGTACATAATTTTCAGTAAAGAGGAAAAATTTCAAAGAGAATGTTGTGGCTGACTGCCAAAATATAAAAGAACGGTTTCAAAAAAAGACTTCCCGAAACGAGAATAAGAATTAGGGTAAGTATGACAACATTGGATATTAGGATTATAGCAATCATCAAGTTATAAGTAAAATTATTTGTTAGCTATACATTTTATTATGATACCCCTGAGTCTCTTTCGGTTATATCGGGTTAACACAGTCATGTAACTAATTATACAAACATACTTTACACAAAAACTCGTATGCACACACACGCACGCGCGCACACACACACACACACTATTATTATTATTTTCTTTTCTATATATATAGATAGTAAATAATTATTTTCTATTTTTTTTATGTAAAATAATATGTGTGTAAAAAGTGTGAATAAGGGAAATAATAATAATAATTATTATTTTTCTTTTATTTTTCTTCTCTTTTTGGGAGAGTAAAAAGGACCTCACATGCGGGCCGAAGCCAAGCTTGTGAAGCTTATATTGAATACGTAGAAGATAATGTAGAAGAAGCTAGGAACTTTCGGGTGATGCGACAGGTGTTAAGAAGGGTGGCTTTCTGAAGCATGTGGAGTGTGTAGGTTGGCATATTTAAAATGTTGAGGCTTCGTGTAAGAGATTTGGGTATAATACCTGTAGATGAAAGGACTATGGGAACGATGTGTACTGTTTGTGCTTTCCATTGAGTTTTAATTTCTATAGCGAGGTCCTGATATTTGCTTAGTTTTTCCGATATTGTGCTTTGAATGTTGTGCGAGTTAGGAATGGCTATGTCGATTAAATAAACGATTTTATTGACTTTATCATGTACAGTAATGTCGGGTCTATTGTAGTGAATGGTTTTGTCGGTTATAATTGTTCTGTCCCAGTAGATTTTATGGTGTCTATTTTCTAATATGATTTCGGGTTTATATTTGTAATATGGGTGCATATCTGTTATTAGTTTGTATTTATGTGCTAGATGCTGGTGAATGATTGAGGCCACTTGGTCATGGCGGTGTTTATAATCAGTCTGGGCTAAAGATTTGCATGCACCTGTAATATGTTGGATAGTCTCGGAGGCATTATTACAGTGTCTACATAGGTCAGTCGGTTGGTTGCGATCTTTTATGATGAACTTCCTGTAATTGCGTGTTGCTATGATTTGGTCTTGAATTGCAAGCATAAAACCTTCGGTCTCAGGAAACAGCTCTCCTCGTTTGAGCCATTCGTTCGACTTGCTTTTGTCGACATGTTCTAGGCTCAAATAGGCTCTGTGTCTTCCGTGTAAAGCCTTATCAGCCCAGAGTGTAATTTTTTGTTGCGTGCTTATGAGTTGTTCCTGTGTTTGAGTGTTTTTGTCTTGTAGATTTAGTGGTGTGAGTTTTTTATCTATTTCTATTACGTGTTTGTGTAGTGGAGAGTGTAGAGATTTATCGTGAAAGTAAGTTCGGAGTGAAAGTATTTGTTTGTTGTGTAGATTGTGTACGTCTATCAGCCCTCTGCCCCCTTCTAGGCGTGGCAGGGTGAGTCTCTGTATGCATGATTTAGGATGATGTTTCCTGTGTTTGGTGAGGAGTTATTATTATTATAATTATGTGTTACGTATCTATTTGGATTTGGACTCTCAGCATAGCTTGTAAATGTGACGAGTCAGCCATGGGCTTACATCAAGTGAGTTGGTTCTTTTCTTCTGAAGAATGTGTTTGTGAAGTGGATATCAGGAATCGCTTTACTATGGAACATGTGTCTATGATAACTGATTTTTGTAGTGGAATGTATGTTTTGTGTAGGTCTAGTTCTTTTTATGATGTGTGTAGTGATTTAGGGATGAGTCCGGTAGATGATAATACTATCAATATTATTTTAACTGTATTTTATTGCATATCTGTCGTATTTCATCTGCTAATGATATAGAATACGACAGATTATCTCGGTGTATTTCTTTCTGAGTTAGACACAGATATATCTACTAAATTTGTTATTTGTGGTTGTTTTAAAATTAATGCTATGTATGGTCTATTGTTCCGTGTGGTTTTATCTGTAATTATATCACTATCCCAGTATAATTTATCTATGTTGTTATTTACATTTTTTGGCTTATATTTATAACATTGTCTTATTGTATCTATTAAATTATATTTTTTAGCTATCTGTAGGTATATTTCTTTATAATGTCTATCTGTGTACTGTATTTGCTAAGAATGGACATTTTCTTGTCATATGATCTATAGTTTCTTGTTGGGAGTTACATAATCTACATCTATCTGACATTAAATTCAAACAGCGTAACATAAAGATTTAATATTACATAGTAAGAACAGGTTTGTAATAAAGTCTACAGACTTCGTTAATGTGGGTCTAGTATTGACTTACAGCTCCCTTCATAAACCTTTCTTTACTTAGAATTGCTCTGTAATTCGTTTGTACTTGGCTGTCATTACCCCTTTTTGATTATCAGAACGAGACAAATAAATTTTAACTTACTAACGCAAACGCAATGAATTCAAACACTTTTCTTTCAACTGTAACTTCCATTGTTTTCGTAGAATCAAAAAAAATTGTGCATAGCTGACCTTTTTAGTACGGTGGCAGGCAGGCGGTACTAACCGGTTAAAAATGCCAAATTTATAATAATAAATAATATTTAATATCTATTATTATAAATAACAAATATTAGTAACGAGTACTTAGTATTAGCATACTTCTTGTTAATACTAATAATATTTTTTATTTATATAACTATAAGGTGGGCTACCTTATAGTTATATAAATAAAAAATATATAAGTAGTATTATAGTTTCTGAAACTTTATAATGAATCAGTGAGTGAGTGATATTACGCTGTAATATAATTTTTAATTGTTGATTAAAAGGCTATATTAATCTAAACAAGATTGTCTTGTTGGTGAAATGACTTTTTTGTAAGGTTAATAATGACTCATTCGTCATCTGCTTATCAGCTTTTAATTTTTAAAGGATATTCAACATAAAAGAGAAAAGTATCTGGTGCCGCGAAATTTTACGGCGCATGCGGATTTGTTTGAGAAATAATACATAACTTGATATCTTCTAAATTATAGATTATATTACACGAGACTTGGCTCTGATTACAAAAATATTTTTAATATGTTAAAATTACTGTTACAATTGAGAGCTTACGAGTAGGTCATGAAGTCTTCAAATATTGTAAGTTTCTTATCTGTACTCCCCTGATGGGAGCATCAAGCATCTGAAAATCGTATCGTATCGTATCGGTCTCGGTAGCTTAGTTGGCAAAGCGTCTGGTGTACTTAACCAGAGAGACGCAGGTTCAAACCCTGCCTGAGATCGAATTTTTCTTTCACTAGAAATTTTCTTTAATTAGAAAATTCATTTCTTTGTGAAAATTTCGCAATATTTAATGCTAAAAAATAATAAAAAATAAGCATATTACGGTAAGGCAACATCGTTCGACATTGAACTACCTGTAAAGGCAGTCGTGTTGGTTGAAAGACATAGTAATGTCTTCAATAGATGGTGCTGACGTCGCCTCAAGACGTAGAAGGTGGAAGAGAAATTCGACATCACAGGCAGTGGTCTCGGTAGCTTAGTTGGCAAAGCGTCTGGTGTACTTAACCAGAGAGACACAGGTTCAAACCCTGCCTGAGATCGAATTTTTCTTTCACTAGAAATTTTCTTTAATTAGAAAATTCATTTCTTTGTGAAAATCCCTTATTTATGGTAATACTATAGAAATAAATAGGTAGGTAGGTAGGTACTAAGTTACTTTCTCATTAGGTAGGCAATTGATTAAAAAAATAATAAAATAGATGGTATTATAATGAATCTTACAACGAAATAATTGACCTAATAATAAATTTGAACGAACGAACAAGGTACGAAAAAAAAACGCTTTCATAATTTCATTACTTTACAATTGGACCCAACAACGAGAATAAGCGCGCGGGTGGTTGCGAGGGCGCGCGGGACAAGGGCCGCCCGCTCGCATCGCAGGCGATAGGGACAACAACACAAAAACCAATACCTAAACTGCGTGCGCGCTGTCGAGGTACACTCCTCTTAACTTGCATGAAGCAGACCAGGCAGGGCCCAGAGATGCTGATGATTTAAGAGGTTTGTTAGATCGTATAAAAACAACTTGAAATTCACTCTTGTAAGTCACTCTTTTTGGAAATTGGCGCTAAGCCATATTTTACAGTAATGACACTAAATCACATGACATTTAGTAGTAGTAGTGTCTCGCTGGCATGTCGACATGCTAGCTTGAATGGGTCGGCACGACCGGGGTAGTACTACCCTCCCACAGAATATCGAGGTCAAGGAGCAGTATGCATACTGTTGTGTTTCGTACGGTGAGTGTGGAGTGCCGGAGGCCTAAGTCCTCCCTCAGTCCTTTTCTTAAACAGACTCGGCAACGCATCTGCATCTCCTTTGATATTGCCATTTGTCCATGGGCGCGGATGACTACCTAACATCAGATGGCGAAACTGCTCGTTTCTCGAGTTACGCCATAAAAAAGACATGATTCCTGATATAAATTCCTGACATTTTGTCAGGAATTTATATTATTCTGTATTCTGAAACCAACAGTGACGATCACTCATTTCTATCGATCTGCATACAAGAGAGGCTATCTCAGGGTCTGTTCACCTAATTGAGATAAGGTGTACTGTTACCGTACCGTACCGTAGTTAAATTTTAAGTAATAATATGTTTTCTTAAACAAAATAAAAACTTACCAGAAACAGGTTTTTTTATTAAATAGTAGGTTTAGACAAGAAAATTAAAAAGAAAAACGTGCGTATTTGGAAAATGTTTTTATTTTTTTATCATTTTTACATATCAGTAATCGTACACATGACAATTAGTGTAGCGAAAAATAACAAAATAAGTGTTACACTTTTTATAGGTATTTTTAAAATATTGTATTCTAATTAATCGACAGCAATAAAATTGTAATATAATAAAGTGCTTTATGTTTATATCAATATTATTTATATTGATATAAAGCACTTTACTAGAGAGAATCTAGTAAGCAGTTATTTTAAGCACGTCAGATGTACGGTACACAGTTCATTGTTATACAAACATCATATTTTGTGCTACAGTAGGTAAGGTAGCGTGTAGTTGAAATAGCAGTAATACCTATATTAATATTTACCTTTATGTTCATTTCAGTTATGTAGATCTTTTACAAAAAAAAACCATGTCTTTATCTTTCACACAGCTATATCTTATTAAAGTGAATATTAGTATGTATTTTTTTCTTTTATGTTTTCATCTTTACACTAGCTTTGTTTTATTTTATTTTATTATCTACGATTCTATAACGTTCATTTTTTTCCTTTTCTCTCCAACAAAATATTTCTCGCAACTTGCCAAATATTGTGAGAAAATAAAAATAAGAAACAGTAATAGACGACTTACGTTTTATATGACAATAAGGTAACCTTCGTTATGTGCACGTGATACTTGGTACCTAAGTCCAAGACTAAACGGTTGTCCGATATGGGAAATGCTTAAGTTACGTGTGAGCAATTAAGTATACACTAGCATGCAAAAAATTATCACACTCTGAAAGTTTACAATGATAAAAAATACAAAATTAATTTATGGGGTACCTACCTACCGTTTCGAACCTTCGGGTTGGAAACGGTATTTAGTTCCATAAAATTACATTACAAAAGTCGTTAATGTATTACAGGTAAATTACAATATTTTATGAAGTAAGTAAGTACTTTAATATCAAATACTCAAATCTGGAAGCACTCAAACTCACTCATATGTTTATCAAAAATTAAGATCTTTAAAGGTATAAAAAAAAACAGTAACACCCAATAAAAACACGTGAAGTGAGTGGAATTTTTCACACGCAAATGCAGTTAACACTAGGTACTAGTTTATACCTATTAGTTAAATTTAATCATGTTTTTATTAAATTATGTTGATAAGTGCATAAGTCATTCATTGAAGGTGATTAAGTTTCGTGAAGAACAATAATTAGAAATGGAAGAAATGGGAGATTGTTATGATTTTACTTAATAATTACTTTAACCCTAAAATTCTAAATATCTGTGTAACTAATAAAAAAATTGAGGAGAAAAAAGAGACTAGATGGATCAAATTAATGCTATTGCTAAAAAGAACACGAACGTTTTAATATTGTTAACTATATGGCTTGATAGATCATATGTAGGTATCTGTACCTATATTACTGGATAATTTTCGTAACGCCCTATATTTTTTCTATTGAGACTATATAAAAGATGGATACGCTTACTGCAAACTGATAGATAAATTATGTCAATAGAGTTACAGGTTATTAGCAGGTGTGAGGTACTCGGAAAAATATTTTCTGAGTTTTCATTTTCGATTTTCTATCCAAATTCGGATATACGACACAGTATTCATCATCAACCCATTACATTGTCCCACTGCTGGGCACGGGTCTCCTCTCAAGTACGAGAGGGATTAGGCTATAGTCCGCCACGCTAGCCTACTGCGGGTTGGCAGACTTTACATGCCGTCAAGAAAATCTCTCAGGCATGCAGGTGTCCTCAAGATATTTTCCTTCACTGTTTTAGCGCGTGATAATTAATTATTAATACGCACATGACTTCGAAAAGACAGAGGTGCGTGCCCTGGATTCGAACTCGAGACCTTTGACTTGGCAGTCCAATGGTCATATCACAAGGCTATCACTGCACTTACACACTATTAGGATAAACAAATAATAATTCTGTTCGGGGTTTCGGGGTTATTTATCCAACAGGCGTCACCATGAGGTTGTAAATTTATCAAACTTGCCCGAGAAGTTAGGTCATTCAGCCGAATCCACATAGAAATAAAACGGAGCATCCACACATGCCGCCGGCTTTCAGACTGACATTCTGCAAACTTTGTGTCGAGCTCCATTTTGTACCGCAAACTTACGTTTGCCCGTGTAACTCGCAATATTATGAAATAATGTTTTGGAAACGTTAAAACCGATGGATTTCTATTGCATTTTACCAATCCTAAACAAGTCTTGTAGATTCATAAAACCATATTAAAACGTTTCTTCGTATAATTTAATTAAGTAAAATATTAAGTTTATCAAAAGACAGCCATCTTAATACAGGTATGAAAATAAAATTATAAGAAAGTACTTAATGTACTTCCCTATTTTCTAGCCATCAGCTATCATTCAACCATCATTGCTGGCGTTTGCGTGTTGGAATGAGATAACCTCGCTAGATTCCTGGTATACAATAATAACGTTTGTCGGTGCTTATAATTTCATTCAAACTAAAAGTAATTTAATCATAAGAGATAAATAATCATATAAAAAGGATACTGATAAAAATCTTACGTTTTACTACATAAGCAAATAATGATTATACTCTATCTTCGATACATTGTGATAGTATATAATTATTGTAAATCTATTTATAAAATCCTATAATATCTAAGACACGTGCGTACAATATTTTCATTCAATACTTCAATAACGTTCCGTTTTTCTAGCGTCTCTTTAGAAAATCCAGCTAAAAGAATTAGATCAGGTAGATAAAATACACGAGCCAACAAGACACACACAAGATTTTTCATTTTACACTAAGTATTTTTCGTTCTTAATTTTAATAACACGACTTATAAACATTTGTATAATAAAAAAATATTTTCGAACGAAAATTAGGTTTTTCAGATGTTTTTTATTTGATGTTTACAAATAAATTATTAAAAATACCTACTGCACCTGCAATTCTAGTCAATAAAATTGTTGGAAATGTGTTAAGAAACATTCATACAAGAACTTCTATTGCCGCTTTCTAGCAATTGTAAAAATATCCTTAATTTACAGAAAACAAAACTAATGGGACAGGACGTATCGAACACTTGACTTTTGGATCGATTATTTTATATTTACGGCTAGTGGATTTCCGTAAAAGAGTTGGATAGCAGCTATAATGATTGTTGATAATAGTTTTCTATGAATGCCTTATATGTAAAACTATTGTGATTAATTAATTTCCTCTACTATAAAACTGTTCTATACTATTGTTATTTTTAGTTTACATTATTATATTTTTATTTATAATTGTGATTGACAGCTTGGTAGGCATTCTTGGTGTTTTATATTATATTTTTGTGATAAGATAATATAAGCTATTTCAAGCTTTTACAATACTAAATACTTTCTCATTTACAGACTTACGTGCTTTAAAAAATAGGAAAGAATTTCTTAGAAAAGAAGTGACAATCAAGCTGCAATTAAAGCTTAATTAATTTAACGAGGCAGTTGTTTATAGAGGTGCAGTAATTTCTTTAATACTTTAATTTCAGGTACGTACTTAAGTGTACGAAATAGGTTAGTGCTTATATTTTAATTAATAAGAAACCAAAACCCAAACTGAACTCTGGTTCAGGACCACTATCTGAAAAACGAGTAGAAAAACAGTATATTTTTCCATAAAACAATATAGCGCATTTAATTGAGGAACGTAGGAGATTATCAAAGACTAGTATAAATTGTTATTTGTAACAGTTAGCAAGAGCTTTTTTAACACTGATAATATTTGAAAGTACATATTTATTGGTAATGGATTAACACCAGATTAAGTTGGAAGGTTTGTATATATGTTTAATAAAATATGGCGGGTATAAGTGGTGGGAGTTTTAAGAATGTCTGAAAGAATTCACTTCTTATAATTTTACGTACCTTTCAACTAACAAAATCACATTGGTGATGATTCATTAAATATATTATTATCGTCGATTTTCATCATCAGGTACTTGTTTTCATAATATTTATTTTGGGTTTAACCAATTTATACTAGTCAAATATTTCATACCTCAAAAATACAAAATTACAATATCAAAAAACGTGCTTGTATCAATACTTCAGCTGTTCACAATCTTGTAGTTGAGTTACTTAGTTATTTACTTATATCCAGAATAATTTCACAAGTAAATATACCGATACCTTAACCTTAAATAATTTTATACATCAGTATAATCTATTTCCATCTAGGTACTAGTAATTTGATTTTTTTTCTATGCATTGTTTATATAAAATAAGAACTAGTTCGATGATGAAACAAATAATGGGTACATTAATTGTCGTTAGTTTTATTGTTTTAACAACCTGCCACCCGACAAATGTGCCTTATTTTTGAAAGAGTAGTTATAGCTACACATACATTAGACAATATCTAAGATAGATACAATCCCTTAGACCTAATTGTCTTGAACTTAGTTGCTATTCACTAGACAAATATTTTAGAATTTCGTTTCGGAAAGACGTAGCTGATGCCGCAAAAATCTACTTTCATTCTTTCTACCAGCTACGTATTTCTTATTCTAGAATCTTTATTAATAATACGACAGACTTCAAAAAGTCTTAGGTAATAATTATGCAATCAAAATTAAAGGGTGAATACACAAATTACACGGTGCCATAGTATTTTGAGTGCTATTCAATATACTTCAAAAATAATAAAGTATATACATCATTGTCTAAAATGTACCTATATTCCTAGTACAAAATGTTACGCCTAAAATGAGACTTCTACCATTTACAGTCTACTTTCCCTTAATTAGTTTATCTACGACAATTATTTTGAAATTCAATACAATTAAGCTTTGAATAGAATACATTTGGTACAACTAAGTGAGATTATTTTTGTTTATATGTCACCTAATATGCTAATAGAAATGATTTATTAATTACCATTCTTATCCAAAATATATAAATAAGGATAAAAGACTCGTATTGCTTGTTTTAAAAAACAGCAAATTACAGCAATTTTTGTACGTTATAATAATTGGTAAATAATTCATATCGCGCCAATTCGGGAAAGTGTATTTCATTACAAATATGGTTCATGGACAGCTATTACCCATTTACGCATGTTTTTAGACAACTATAGATTACTGTTCACTTATTTACCAACACTCGGTTTGGCAACATTATTCAGTAAATTAAAATTATACTTAACACTTATATTTGAATTATAGCTATTAATTATTTTTATTACCCTATTTGATGGCTATGTTTTCACCTCAACCTTAATTGTTTGAAATAATTTTCATCATTCATACTTAGTCAACATTTTTCTATATCGAGGATCGATCGTGATGCATTTAATTACATAACAAGTCGTAGCTGAAGACAGGAGCTCTGCTTGTCAGATATTTGAGGGTGGAAGTAGTGGTAACGTTGTGAACGGAGGAACATTTATCCGCCACCAATCACATTGCATGTGACTAGCTCACGAATTACATTCCTACATTAACAACGTTTTTCTAATGCTCAATTACGCTTTAACTAATGGAGTTTTGGTAGAGTACTAGCGAGCAAAGAAAGCTAATTCATCTAAATCGAACTAATTTAGGAAAGCATTGCATGGACTATACATATTTGTGCGGCTAGTAAAGAAATAGAAATATTCTCTTAATTAAACTATTTAATTGAGGACTAATCTATGACTTATATAATATGTACGATACAAAATGCAATACAAATAGTGTTATGTTGGTTAATTGGTTCCAAAAGTTGGACTCCATCATATCTTTACGACGTTTTTCAATATGGTTATAACAAAAATAAATTAAATCAACTGTATATTCTTCTTTATTCAGGTTTACGTCACTTAATTGGCATATCAACCAACTCATTTCGAGTATAAGGATTTTCAAAAGATTTATGGAATCAGTGATGTGACAGTTATTCAAATTCACCTCGCAAGATATCTAAGTATTGTGCGACGGTATGGACACAAATTGTAACTGATATAATTCTGCAAACAACTCTTGCTTTGTACACTGTAGTGTCAAAGCTTATCTTCTACTTTTAAGTGGCCATATGTAAGTCACTGCACGTAGTCAAGTAGATATTATTATTTTAACAAAGACACATATTATATTCATTTCTAAACAGGTTAGTAATATTGTAGATAAGTATTATTTCAAGTAATTCAAAACAAATTATTGCATGTCATATTTTATCGCATTTCTGATGGTAGGTACCTACCCTACGCTATCTATAGATGTCAGTGGATTATAGTAATTATAGTTTGCTAGACTTCAAACTTAGATGAAAATAATCGACTGGATACTACAGACTACAATAGGTACATGCTGGGTTTCGAAAATGTCAACATTGGCGACTGCATGCCTCTAGAGGAGCAGACTTGCTCCACTATAAATGATAAAAATATGTATTTATTTATGAATATTTACCTGCTCCAATTTGCGTAGAAGATGTACCTACTAAGGATAATTGAGTGATGTCGATTTCTGGCGTCAAAATTTTAAATAAATTAACTCTAAATATAAACATTAAAAAATCAGCAATAGATATTCGTTATCAGAACTCAACATGCATTCTTAAATTTTAATGGAAAGCAAATCAATTGCTCAAATCATTCATTAACCTAAGAGTTATAAAATAAAGCTAGGTACGATATAAAATAAAAATAGGTTAAGATTGTTGGAATGGTCTGCAACTACAATTAAAAACTAAATTTCTAATGATATATTATCACAACGATATCAGCAAAGAATAAACCAATGTTTAAGGTAATGACATAATTACAAAAGTTTACTAAAACTAATTGAATAATTCAAGCAGATAAATTTGAGCATCAGATTTGTATTAGGTACTATATATAATTTTGCTATTCCACTCATTTAACCACTTTAATAATAATTTGAAACTTTGTTAAGTAAATGTAGAGATGAATCTACTATTTAATTTCCACATTTATAATTTAGGAGCTTTGGAAAGGTTATTATTCTCTTTACAGCTACGTATCATCTTAATCGAATAAACGTAAAGATAACTTAAAAAATATATTTATGTACTCCGACTAAAATAAATTCTAAATTTACCCATGTCTTCTTGTATCTTCAGAAAAAATATTTACACGTACAGAGTTAGCATAATACGTAGCATTAAAAAAATCTTACTTTCTAAAGCTGGCGTTTAACTCAATAGTACATCTAAATGACGAATAAATTCAGTCGTTTGGATTCTAGTTAAGACTCCAGAGAAAAGGTCTAGATCTTACACTAAATCGTTCATAACTATTCATATCTTTTGAATCTTTAGGTATTTACAACTTGGTTAGGATACCGTTATTTATGTTTAATTAATACCTATCTATTATATTCATTTCGTAACAGCCCCTAGTATCAGAAAAAAAAATGCTGGTTAGTATATTACTAAAAAGGGAAGCACTATCTTGTTTCAAATTATTATTTAACTAGCAGTTGTGGAAAAATAAATGGATTATGTACAGCGCCCTCTATTTATCCTCTTCCAGTAGAACCAGATCGTCAGCCACGACGTCAGATACGTGGAGGTAAATGATCCAGTACATGAGGTTAAAACAAACGAAGCACACGGGGAATACTATACGAGAGTATTTGTCGATGTCCGAAGGCGTCATGCCGAGCAATTTGCTTATATCCTGAAAATTAAAACGCTTTTTTAATCATATAAAAGCGACATTATTTGAGAAATCGCAACAATTAATAAAAACAAACAGTATATATGACAGTAGGTGACTTTGTCTGTCTGTCGATTTCGATGGAGAGATGGCAACCCGTGGGAGAAAAAAAACGCCGGCAATTTTTATCTACATCGCAAGTGCATGACATACCTGTGAATAATTTTATGATCGCAGAGCAAACAAAATCGCAAGCACAATTAGCATCGCTTAGAATTTATACTTAATATTGACATGTTATCATATCGATTAAGATTAGTAGAATTGAAATATTCACCTTGCCGGGATGTAAAATGTGTGGAGGCGGGCCAGGGTTCTCTTCTTCAGCTCCACTGCGGCCTCCGTTTATGGTATTTTCCAGGGTACCGCCTTTTGAATGTGCTTTTGGGTCGTGAACTTTGAAACGCACCTCCTGTAAATTATATTTGAAATAGTAAGGCAGAGTGAAGACTTCCCTCAATTCATTTCTAATATAATATAAACAGCTTACCGATGGCCTTCCCGGCGGACATCTGCTAAGTGTACCCATTTTTGATAATGTGTGTGGGTCTCCTACGGGTGGACAGTCAACAGGAATTTTCTTTTCCGACGCTATTTTCTGAATGGCAACAAATCTTTGTTTTCTCATCTGAATTCTCTTTGCCATATAACCCACAGTAGCGTATTCTGCAAAGATAGAAAATAGTATCCGTAACAAGATTAAAAAACTGCAAAACTTTCGCGTGGCATTAACATTCGCTTGGGTTAGGTTCATAACTACATTCAAATTTAATATTGTTAAGGTATATCATCGCTTGGCAGTGTTTAGTGAGTAAACAAAAAATATTACCTAGTAAACTGGCGAAGACCATCACGAAGCAGGTTCCAAGATACACATCGATAGATTTGACGTACGATATCTTGGGCAATGCAGCGTTCGTAGACGACATAAGCGTAGTCATTGTCAACACAGTCGTGACACCTAAAGCCACTCGGGCCGGTGTTGCATTTCGGTTCAACCAAAATGATACCCATGATATGATAACAATCAAACCAGACGGAATATAAATTTGAATGAGGTAATATCCCATAGATCGGACGAATTGTATCTCACATGCCAATCTCGAATAGTTTCCTGTAAAAGTTTTAAAAATACAATTATAAGGGCTTTTGGTAAAATTTTATAATTTTATTATTAGAAAACATAATTTCTTTAATGAAGTTGTTATTATTTTACAAAAAAATGTGTGAATGTTTGATACCGTTTTATTAAAAAGTAGGAATAGTTCAATATATAATAATTTCAAAATTATGACAGCAGATACCTACAATGGATTTAATCATTCAAATTATTTATAATATTTAATCCTTATAACACAATATACAGCACGACATATACAATCTATTTCACACCACTCATAGTGTTTTGTGCAAGAATACAAAAGCAGGACGTGAAAAGAGTCGTGGCTGTTTCTGTCCAGTGTTCCACGTAGTGGTGTCTAATATCTTTTCATTGTCCCCTACTCTTAGATTCCCCCGCGAACCCAAGTACCTGTTGTCAGGGAGATCTCCATAGCTCGTTGGCGATGGCCCAGCACCTTGAACTGCGGCAGCGACACCTCGCTGGAAACACCCACAGAGTTGGGCCCCTCGTTCCATTTGTATCGGATGTCCCGCATGGTGTAGCCGACTGTGCGCAGCGGACATTATAAATGAAACAAACCCCAGGCCCATCGCACTGGGTTTTACAACACGAGTCGTGTTTCGGTTGGGGTAAGAGCGGGGGAGTCGCGAGTTCGATTTCGCGCGTTTCGTCGTGCGGTTGTCGTGTCATGTAGCGTGTGTGCTTGTGTCGCGATTTCGATCTGGTCTGCACACGGGCTGAGGGAGACGGGGTCGGTGGCGGAGTAATGGGTGGACTGTGCTGGGAGAACGGCTATTGCGATCGGTTACCTGTCGTCAGTGTAACAACAGTGGTGCGCTGCCGGTGGCCGAGTACCCGGAACTGTGGCAGCTGCACCTCGTTGCTCATACCGACGCTGGTCAGCCCATCTTTCCAATGGTATCGAATGTCTCTCATTGTGTACCCGACTCCGGAGACATGCCAAACACACAAAACGCTATCACTTACGCTGCGGAGCATCGCGTTACCCTCACGTGGCCGTGCCTGTGTCGAGGATGAGACTCGTATTCAAGTGGCGAGCCATAACTAAGCCAATCCAATGAATTTCCCAAATGCAGCACCCATACTAGAGTTGGCTTAATATGATATGATAAAAGTATAATTCTACCCGAATGAAAGGCCACAAAAATGATAACTTAATCGCTACCACCATAGCTAATGATAAATCTAGGTATATAGCAAAAATAAATGTAACAAAAAAATTAGTGATAATATTATTTAGGGCAAGCGTTTCAATGTAAGGTCATGCGAGTGCAGTCTGTGAGTGTGCTTGTAATGAGCGCAAGCGGCGGTGGTGCGAGGGTGTGTGTGGGTGTACGCGCGGTGCCTCGTCTGCGGCACTGCCTTCGGTGGTTGTGCAGACCCCGCGGGCGCCACCGTCCCCCGCCTCCTTTAGCCCGCTCAGCATATCGCAGCATCGATGTCTCAGTATCAGTTGTTTCGCTAGATGCTCGTGAGAACAAAGGCTTCTATTTACGAGTCTGCCTTCTGCGGGTGCTGTATGCGAGAAGGAGACGTTCCAACATATGAAAACACGAGGAAAATCACAGCACGTGTCGACGATTATGTTGTACGCTTGTGCGCACAGGGTACCCCTGAGTAGCAGCTGTGATACAAGAAAGTGGTCACAACACAATATCTGTAAGCCTAGTGATAGATTTGCATCGTGTTAAAGAATCAAATTAATGATTGCTTTGGTGAGCACAATACACACGTATAAGTAATATTGTTTTCAATTATTTTTCTAACATCTGCAACATGTGCCTTTCACTTCGTTAAATAAGTCAACATAGATAAATAACATAATTATAGTCCACGTCGATATTTCATGATATATAAAAACAAAATTACATTTCGTTGACACACAAAGCGTGCGGTTGTCCAGCAACACTCTCATATTAGCTAAAACATTATCAATATCGTATTATCAAATAAGTCAGCATTTTGTGATTAATGTACAAGATTGTCAACACACACCTTATTGGCAGATAAAGTTATTTAAATACTTCAGATACTTACAACTTTCGATTTCTATGTGGCACAGCTGTCGATCCATTGGAAAGTATTGCAGATTCATGGGGCACGAAGCTGTGATCGTCAATCTGAAATTCAGGTAAGACTTCTTAATTGTACAACTACTTTTAATTATATATTATTATCTATTCTAAATAATATTGTTAACGTATCTCCAACAATGATAGGAAAAACTATATTATATTACCTGATGCTTCTAGTGATAGAGCCAGAATAGTGTATGCGTATGAATTCATTACTGGTTGTTGCTATGTGGAAATAGGACTGTTTTTCGTTTACAAAGAATGTGTCGGGCACCCATATATTCTTTATAAATTCTGAGCCCACTGATAAAGTCTCGACTCCTGTTCTTTTTTTGTATGCTAATCGTGGATCAGTCCAAAATTGTCTGAAGTAAAAGTCCAATGTGAAATCCTGAGAAGAGAAACCAATACTCTTTATATACGAGTTAATAATATAATTTTCAAAATATTTAATTAATTTTGAATCATGACTTGAATGTAATTTTCTTATGGGCTGTAATTTCATGAAATACGTTCTTAGTAAACATTTGTTGGATACAAGATTATTTTAAAAATAAAATCAAAATATTTTTCATTAGTAGGTACCTACTTAAAGTGTTTAATAAGAACGCTGTAATTTGCGAATAATTTTGTGTCTACTATAAGTACAATTTTATACAATTATTGGGTGATAATACATTAACATCTAACGTTTGCATGCGCTGTTTGAAAATAATATATCCAACACAATTTTTTAGAATACCATAGAGATACAGTTAGATAGATATTCACAAGAGGCTAATTTAACGTAGTCATCATAGTTAAATACATTAAGTCGAAGCTGGTTCTCGTGACTTCGGACAGAAAAACACACTTGATTTTAAATAGACACTGCACTACATCGAATAGACAAATTGAGCGATAAGCTTAAAACAATTATGAAAAGAAATAAAATGTGCAAAGAGTTTGATTGTGACATGAAGCCTACGAAACACAGGTGAGGTCTAATAATGAACAGGATATGGGTGCTCTAAGTGATAGGAGAGGCGAGGTGAGTGGGTGGCACAGGTGACACCCACGGCTCGACGGAGGCCGTCCTCTTCTGACTCAAGCTAACAAGCCGGCCTGTATACAATTAGCCACCAATAAAGTTTGGGCCAGTTATGTAGAACAAATTGACGTTCATTAATGAGTTCTAATTAAGAATTTGTGGATAGTGAATTAGGCAACCTCCTCACCCTGGGCCATGGGTCACGTCTCATTGTGACCTTCCCAACCTTGATTTGGTTTCCACTGCAGGGTCCTTCACCCAAACAACAAACACATACGCCTAGGAAAAGCTCACAAAGTTTGGCATATGAGAAAACCGATGACGGTTTTGTATTCTGACCAATTAACTGCACTAATATTTAAGAGACATTGGTATCAAAAATAGCAAACTCACGAAAGCATAATTTGAACTAAACAAGGTCAGATAGTATCGATGTTCCAAGTCATCGGAGAGAATAGAAAGTTATATTGGTAATATTTCAGTAAATACACATAATACGTACATACACAACAAACTACAAAATGAGTCACGATAAGAGATATACAGTCGTCGCAAGTCCATAGAGCCTCAACACATTTCATGTACGTTTTAATAAAAAGTATTTTAAGATCATGACTTCGATTATGCAGGCTTTCTTTATTGCCATTTTAAAACGGAAACGTAATGGTTTAGATTCAGAATTTTTGGTCATAGTATTATGACTTTTTTACACCCAACCTCGGTGAATATGATGATAGTCTGTTGGCTGTCTCCAATTGGGATAAATTATTTTTTATAGCTTCAGGTATACACTGAGTAATATGTTCATGGTCAATATTACCTATAGTGCATGCTATATTTGTGATCAAGCGCTTTAAATTACCGTTATTGTAATAATATGTAGATAGAAATCAGAATATCCTCGTGAAAATAATTATGCCGTTATTTATCGAGTTCAATTATTAATTATGAAAACATAATGTTAAGTTAAGGACACACGGCCACCGAGTAGTATTAACACTGAGAGATAGATAGGTATATTCCCTCCATTCCTCCGTCTTTTTTATCCAATTTCAGGATTCAAATATATAAAAATAGAAAAGTACTGAACATTTGAATCATAATAGATAGATACGCCTTCATCGTAT
This sequence comes from Subacronicta megacephala, assembly GCA_958496365.1. Taxonomy (NCBI): domain Eukaryota; kingdom Metazoa; phylum Arthropoda; class Insecta; order Lepidoptera; family Noctuidae; genus Subacronicta; species Subacronicta megacephala. The sequence continues at coordinate 7,606,829 of OY292513.1, read as the reverse complement.
TTTAGTAAAGGTAAATATTTTTTGTAAATAAAAAAAAATTTAAACTCAGAGAACAGACTTCATCACATGACACGGCAGCAACTTTGGAGTTACGAGTACTGCAGGACACACAACTGGGTATTTTAAGGTTTAACGGGTTGCTATTCTTATTATGATCTCATTATGAAATTTTGTTTTTCGATTATCAACGAATTTACCAAGAAACATAATAAGAAAGCAAGTGGGCGGACAAAGGGCGATCTGCTCCACCAAACGCGAACATGCTCGCAGCCTCGTATCTGGGGCTGCTCGGTCGCAGCGGCGCAGCGCGCGGCCGGAGCGACCGAGACAAGCGTGAGCTGACAGTGGCGAGTACCATGAGCACTTCGGAGACGGAGCTGATAGAGAGCACATACATGGTGACGCCCACCTCCACTGGCGGACCTGCAATCAAGCCCAATAGTGAGTCGCGCGCACGCCTCGCGCCGTGAAAACCAAACCAGGGGACGATGACGTGCCCCATCGCCGGGTGAACGGAGCAGGAGGGACGCGAGAGGCGCGGGGTGCGTGCAGGTGTCGGACGGTGCTGTTGCCCGTGAGACCACCTCACGTGCGGGTGTCGGACGGTGCTGTTGCCCGTGAGACCACCTCACGTGCGGGTGCGCAGCCCTGTATATTCGGGTCCGCGGCACGCATCACGTGACGCTCGCGCGATGATTTACCTATAGCGCAAACCGACCGGCTCGTGCCTACATCAATCCAATGCAATCGAACCGTGGACACGGGTGCTACGATGAACGGTTAATGCTGGTGATAATGCTAAGGGACAAATCTTGCTATGTAAGTATGCGCTGTGTCTTTAAAATTGTTTTGAAAATAAGATACCATTTTCACTTCAGACAGAGAGCTGATGGAGAGCACGTACATGGTAACCCCCACTTCCACGGGTGGTCCTGAAAACGACACAATACACAACACATAACAAGTGTAAGTTATCCGTTGCATTTATTTTCCGAGTTGGTGAAATAAGCTCTCCTGTTATAAATTATACATACCTATAACTATGAACACTGTCTAATACACATTCAAAACAGTGTCTATTTTGAAAGAATATATCATTTGATTAATCTTATTACTTTTGTGCCTAATTTAATATTGCTTTGCACCATTGTCAACCCTATTTTTATGATCTGTAGCAATCCCAAGGTTTCCTGGAAGAAATCGCAGTCTGCGACAAGACCACCCATTGTGGTTTTAAAATCGATTATATCTTTCGTTATTCGTGTATTTATTCGTGTGCAAAAAAGTATATATAATTAAATACAGGATACTCGTATTAAGATCCTATGGATTCATCAATTAACTACACTATTAAAACATTTACTCATTTTTTGGCATTCCATTGAAATCTGATACATAATAATAAATAATCTATCTTACATATCCAGAGAATAACTTCGCAGCACTGGTATAAGTGTAAGTTCACGATGTAAGTTCTGATTGGGGAAAATTTTGGTTTCGTCATAGAATGGTAACAAACCCATAACAACTTTTACTAAGAACGTAGGTACAAAACATTCAATATTTTGATAATAAGTACTATGGAATACATAATATACTGTAGGTATGGCAAACGCCATCAACTCATCTATAGGTACAGATAATCATTAGATATCCAAAAATGTTATTTTTTTATTAATTAACTAATCTTCTTTAGCGCTCTGACCACGGTAGCATTTTAGACAGTCGATACCGGTTACCTTCTACATTATTATTATAATTTTTGTAGTACATATTTATGTTGTTAGTTATTACCAAATAAATAATAATGAATATTTAACCATCTTCATAATTATTGATCAGTTACAAATGAATTAATTTAGAATTCTATTTACTGGAGGAGAAAACATTATATTTAAATAATTATCGGTTATAATAAAGTCCTAACTTAAAATATCAAACTGTTACAATGTTAATTAAAAAGTTCTCACGTCTTTTATAAGGTACAATATGATCTTACCATTAATAAATAGATTATTAAAAAATCCATTATTGTGACGGTAGTGGAAGCAAAATAGATTTTCATATTAGAATATTTTTTTACCAATTTGGAGTTTTATTTTAGCACAGTTTTGCTTTATGTTTAATAAATTTCAACAAGCAGGATTATGCAGTCTCGTTGTTTGCAATCAATATTTATTAGTATTATATAGGTATATATTGCAAGGAACAAAATATCAATTTTATTAATAAATAAAATATCTTATTTAGTCATTTCACATGACTTCATTCGTGTTTCACTTCATAATACGCTCTGTTTATGCTATGGTGTGTAATTATTTAATAAAATCAGATGATTTATAAAGCAGTTTCATCCAAAAAAACATTATAAGTCAATACTAACCTCCATAGTTTGGCCTTACTCTTTTGTCGTAACTTATACTAAAGGAATCCAATATGGCTGATATATTAACATCACCAAACATGCCTCCCCCACCGGCACCCCTGAAAAAAGTAATGTGCTTTTAAATATACAAATAATTTAATGTTGTCAACGAATGAACTGCAGCAATGGAAAACGGTGACTTGAATGGATGCCTTGACTTGAATAGAAGGCAATTAGCATGTGGCTTCCCTACACGTTCAAGGAGACCTACTGGCTTCTGATTGCCAATTTTCAAGAACAATATCGTTTCAGTAGTGTCAACATAACGGCTGGGTATGAATAATTAAATATATTATATACTAGAACACCAAGATCCACCAAACTTAAATTCAACTTTATTTGATGATACCTTTTTTTATTGCATTGTTAAATCGCGAGTAAGTAAGATTACTGATATATTAAAAGAATAAATTTTATCTCAATAATTTTCCAAAACAATGGTCCAGTAGAGGTCTGATTTTGGGAAATTACCATCGGTAATTTTAGGAAATATTTGGTCACCGCTGGTATGGTCTTAAATACTAATACTTCGTGCTAATACTATTGGGGTTAATGACAAGAACATTTTAAAAATATCAGATCAGTTCAACATTACAGAAGGAATTAAGGTAACATTGGCTTTTGAAAAAGGAAACACGATTTAACCAGTTTATATTATTGATTCTACCTAATTATGTAATATTCGTAGTACATATATGTTAAGCAACTCAACAAAAAGTGACACGATGTCGAGTACACGTGAGTGGTGCGAATGCGATGCAGTCAGATACATGACAGTTGTTGCCCGCATATTTTGAGCTATGTCAGTTACTTATACCATTTAACAATAAAATATGTAATTAATATCGATACGATCGATACTGTATTGTAAATTGTTTCATCGAATTTAATGATGTTGTTTTGTTAATTCAAAAGAAAATAAATATATTTTTTTATTTTATCAATTACAGTGATTAAAGGCAGGACTTTTATTAATATTTCTCACAGAATTGCCAACATACGGACAGGAAATTCGAACATTTGTCCTCAAATAGATCGCAAGTTGGATTACAATCCACGAGTGAGAGCGTTCAGCGTAGCAGAGAGTGCTATTAGTAGGCGAGTAAGCTCATGCGGTCGAGCCTGCGAATAATTTGTGTTTCCTATTACGCTGGCAATTATCTGGGGTGAGCGAGCCAGCTTGTTATTTAGATCTGGAGCATCAATAGCGCCGCGAAGTTTTGCATGTTACTGTGAATTGTTCACGTACTCTCCTAACAAAAAATTGGTCTATCCGAGGTTTGGATAGTATCCGTGTTCGCGCTAATACAGCTGCCTGAGTCTACGAATAAATAATGTCTAAGTTGCACAATTGCCTAGTTTTTTTTTACATTTCATGCAATTCCATACGCAGTAATTTGACGAACTAATTCATTAAACATAATTGTGAGAACATGGGCGCGAAATTACGAGAATTCCCCAGGATGAAGCATATTTTCGAAATGATTCCTTAACTATTGGAATAATGTGGTCTTGAAACAGTAGATTCTAACAATACACTAACATCTCTAGAAAAATATAGGTATATTTGAAACGGTATTCACTATAATTTACCTAGAATATTTTCCGAAAGGTTTATATTATCGAATACTAATTCAAATTATAGTAGAAAAAGCCGAGTGTTTGAACGATTTGTAATGATGTTGTAAAAAAAACTTTTACACTAAGGAATCTTAAAACAGTCATAGGAAAAGCCGCGATGTGACATTTCTGTCTCATAAGAATAACCCACGGTAACCATTTTAATCTATTACGTACATTTAACAAGCTAAGACCTCCCCCTATATTTTTTCCTTAATAATCAAAAATAATGACTTATTTTGCTATTTTAAAGAAACAGTATTAAACCTTATCGGACCAAATACGTGAGATACATTATACATTTAACCTAAATAAAAAAATAGCTTTTAGTATATTAATAAAATGAATAACTGAGAAGATACCTACTACGATCACAGATTGAAAATTATTTATCGCTCGCAGTGAAACAGGCGACCGCCTATAGTAACGAAGCATTTTAACCGATAACACGTATACCGGAGTTTTCTAATTAATTATTTTAAAAAACGTGCCTTTCAGGGTATTTATTATGGATTATTACGTAGTATTTATTGCAGCACTTTGACTTTTAGTTGAATTCAGAGTTCTTCTTTTGTTTATTTCATTTTACTGCATATGTGTAGTCTTCTTTTGTAACTTTCTTTTAAATATAAGGTTATTTTGACGACAAAAACTTAAATGTGGAAAAAATACCATTAAGATGTCATAAACCTAAACTGTGACGAGACAAATTGAACTCGAGTCTATTATAAAATAGCAATGTGAATTGATACTATAATTGCGGCTTATTTAAATCTTCTTCAACCTGCTTCCATGCAATGCTGGATGTTGGTCGGTTCATAAACACGCCATCTCGTACGGTCTTCGGCCTTGCATCCAGTCCTTTCCGGCCACCTTCACTAGATCGTCGTGCCATCTTACCATCTTCCTTCCGACGCATCTGCGCCAAATTAGTGGAATCCACTGTAGGACTTTTGGTCCTCACTTATCATTTCTCCGGCCTGTGTGACCATGCCACTGCCCATTTCCACTTTTATTTCGCGATGACTTATTGACAAAAAAAAGATGGGACGATGACATCAGGCAGGTTGCAGGCATTAGATACATTGAGTAGAGTAGCCAGAGAGAGATCAGAATGGAGTAGGTATCTTTTGAGGCCTTTGCCAACTGGCAAACGTACTTACAGAAAGTAAAGAAGCACCAAATACGCGAATAATTTTAAATGTGTAAAATACATATATAACAGTGCAGTAGTATAAGAAAGAATATTGTATATCTGTTGTGCGAATAAAAGGCTTATTATTATTATTATTATAAGTTGTCCAGCCAACCATTAAATTTATTTATATTGCCAGTGAAGCCATATCTTGGCAGTCCCAGGAGAAATCCACGCATCAAAGTATGAAAAATGTGCCACCCAACGGGGTATTAGATAGAAATTAAAATCAATTAAGCAAACTCTGAGCATAAAGAAAATAAAGACCTGTATTGGAAACGTTGATTAAATAAATAAAAAATGGTTAATGTTAAGAATAAAAATTGCACTAAGTACAAAATAATAGTAGGGATTAGTCATTTGTATAAAAAAAAGAAGAAATAAGATGAAGCTTTTGTAGGGATCAAGACAAAGAACATCCAACTTTACTAGAAAACATTACCTACTCATTTGTACCACACCTGGACTGGCAAACTTCTAATGCAAAATATTTTTTTATTTTCCATGCTACTAGGTCAAACTTTATTGCAACTATCCGCCTAAAACATTTATTTTATGAAATGACCTACATATTTCCGATGTCCCAAAGCAATTCCATTTGAGCATTGCGCTGAAACTGCTAGAGCTTAGTTTGATACCGATTCAGTTCGAAATTGATTAAGTTGTTAGCTTTCTAAGGTACTTACAGTAAATGTAGGTAACTATGTAAACGGAATCGGGAGGAATAAGCTACGAAGCTTTGGAGGAGTTTAAAACTATTCCAGCAAGTTTAGTTAAAATTACTCCAACGGTTTATTGACAGTGGACTATAGGTACGTATCTAGTATAGTATCATCATCAACCCATTACATTGTCCCACTGCTGGGCACTGGTCTCCTCTCAGTACGAGAGGGATTAGGCTATAGTCCACCACGCTAGCCCACTGCGGGTTGGCAGACTTCATATGCCATCAAGAAAATCTCTCAGGCATGCAGGTTTCCTCACGATGTTTTCCTTCACCGTTTAAGCGCGTGATAATAAATTAAATACGCACATGACTTCGAAAAGTCAGAGGTACGTGCCTTGGATTCGAACACGAGACCTTCGACTTGGCAGTCCAATGGTCATATCACAAGGCTATCACTGCACTGTATAGAACTGAAAAAATTAAAATTAAAGAAAATGTTATTATATTATTATTATTATTTAGTAATGCATATAAAACTACATAAATTGCAGTCAATGACTCGCTAATTCGACCTATGGCCTTACAAATGCGACAAGCCTATCACTCCAGCTTAATGATCATTCGGGTAATTTGGGGCGCACCCACGGTGTCTAAAATGGTCCATTAGTATTTTTAACATTTTCTTTTGCATGTTTTCGCCATATTATACCTACTTACGTTAACGTAATGCTAAATAAAAAATGTAATAAAGTTCACTGATTTTTACGTCACCTGGTTTCACCAGAATAAAGAAATGATAATTTTCAATTCTATTAAAAGTTAAATGAGTCGTGGTCGAAGTTCGAGGTTTGGACACAAAATTATTTATAGTCGCCGAGGCTTGTTTTAGGTCAGCCGGCACCAACTATACATTTTTCAGTGTAAGTGGGTGTTTCGGTATATATGAGGTGATTGTGTTTTGATATGGTTCCAGGTATCAGAGGGCTTTCTCAACCGATATAAAGATTTTAATTTTTGGAATCCAAAATGCGAAATATGCAATGTAAAAAAGTATGCCGTTGCAAGAAAGCCGATACGTGGAGAGCTAACCAACTTTTACTTTGTCACCGGAAGTGCTGGCTTTTGTCGTATGAAAGTTCTACAGGAATGCTTCCGTCGGAAAATAGATACTGTTAGACCTATTTGCGCAAACGGTAATTTTATAAGCAGAGGTGTAAAGTTGTAAACTATGGTTATTGGCAAGTATGTAAGTAAATAAGAGACAAGCATTACAAATTCTATTAAAGTAGGTGACTTACAAGTGTAGTTTAGTTAGTAAGTGTACTTTTTTAGAAAGTTTTATAAGGAAAAACAAAAGAATATTTAAAAGTCTGAGTTTGAGTAAACAAACTCTTATTTTGTGGTTACTAAAAACCTAAAGTGAATACCTACCTATAATACATTTATAACCAAAGTTACTACGAACAAAAATAATATAATGACGTTAATCACATTGGATAAATGTCAAAAGAAACATTAGCATTTCACAACAAGGTTATTAAAAAGGCTGATGATGCTTCAGCTGTTTTCGATAAAGCACTTATCGAGAAGTGTGCTCCGCTGTTTTTCAATTAACTTTTGTCGCTATTTCTTTGATGCGACGTTAACAGGTTTTGGAGCGAACGACTGTCGACAAATAACTGTAAAAGGCGAAGTTCATTTATTAGTAAAAATGAAAGGGGACGACTGAAAGAATTAAACATAATAGAACCAAAAAGAAACGATTGCTATGTGAGATGATAATTTTACAATATCTGATCCTGCCCGCGGTCGTATTTTGCCTTCACTAAAATAACTTAATATCTGATGGGTTTGTATTAAAAAACACTGATACACGTACTTTATACTTATTTAAAATCAAGAAAATTTAAAAGTACAAAACGCCGAGAAAATTAGCGTAGGTAGTACCTAGTTACAATTCTACTTAATACATTTTTATACAAAGTTGATGTGGTAAGGGGGTGTTGTGGACTGAAAGAAGATGCAGTAACAAGGATTGAGAAAGGAATGATAAGTTGATTTTGTCACTTATCATTCCTTTGATTTTGTAGAGAAAATGGATGAACGGAGATTGACAAAACAAATATAAGTACGTGTTGAGTACGGATGGACGAGTTGGAAGGGACCGACCTTGGCGAACGTACCGCAACCAAATTGCGGACGTTCTTTAAAAAACGCCTGATTTCGAACACCCTAAACCGGTGATCATACATGAGAAGGTTAATGAAGCGTAAGTAATGTGTCAGCAAGTGGAAGTCTCTGCCTAGCCCCATGGGATACGGGCGTGACAATATGTATGCTATGCATGAATGTTGATATCATTTTGATAGTTTTGATCTAGACGTGCAATATATTTACCTACTTAGAGTAAATTTAATCTCCTAAAGAAAATATTGTACCTATTTATACCTACACAATTGTTTAATATAATAATACAATTTTTTTTTTTAAAGGGGATGAATATTATAGGGACGCTTTAGCGACTAGAGTGTACCTATAATATGAAATGCGCGCTATTCAATAGGGCTAGTCGTTACGCGACAACATCTAGTGCGGACGTGTCATTAAAGTGTAATTAAGTAATCCATCGGTTAATTTAGTCACCCACAGCTAAAAATATAATAAAAGTAAAAAAAAACATTAATATCTCGTACTATAGATACCATTGTTCTATTTTGGATCACATTCTTGATACGGATAAATTTAATATTTGTATCATGAAAATGATAAAGGCTCTTTTTATACGAGTACCTACGCGAAATTCACACTAGACTTACGTTTCGTGTCGCATTATTAAGTAATTAGATACATCTGAAGTTCATCGACGTGATACATAATTTTGTATGAAGGTAGTCCGACGTGTAGTTAGCGCGCACCACGTTATAATAATGTACAAAACGTCACGTAAGTCTAAAATGAATCCAGCTTTACGCAAAAGTGGTCCTATTAAACAATTTTCCTTAACTATTTGTAATAGATAGATTCTATAAATAAAGGATGTTCATGAGCCACCCGAATACGCATTGAACTTATTTTTTTAAGGAATTTGACGCCTTTTTCAGCTGTCTAAAAATAGACGCTGGTATGTTGGTGTGGGGCGAGGCTAACCTGTCCTGCGCGGTACACGGCGCCCCGTGAACGGGACATCTTTACTCTTATATTTTCGGGAACAGGGTTTCGTTTTGTTCACATTATCGAATCGCGCGCTCCTTTAAAATTCAGTAAACAGTGCCAATACCTACACAGTGTAACAATACTTACATATTACACTGTGCTTAGAACGTACCGATATAAAAGTCAAAGCTTACGATTTTGAATTCAAATATTTCTTTACTTACAGTAAAACTCTCTTTTATATATGTTGTTTTTTCGCAATAGATACAATATGTACAGCTCCATTTATAGCTATAAAATTGTATCTTCGTATTGATCGATTTTCAAGAGTCCCGAGGGCAAAATGTTGATGAAAGCGTGCGATGCGTATAAAGCAATTTCGGGGTTATAAAAACATCGGGATAAGTAATTGATGGTTTGTTTATCACAGCTCTTTTAGGCTGTAAACTAAACAGCAAACACCTATAGCAAACTTCGTCCTATGTTAGAATTTAAGAATTAATATACCTATCTACCTATACCTTCATAAACATAAAAATTGAGATGTGTGTTTATATGTTCTCTATGAATTTCCAAATAGCTGCACCGATTTTGAAAATATTTTCAAGCAATCCTCAGATAATAACCAATAATACTGTGATAGTTTGTAGCGACCGGATCAAAAAAAGTACGGGAAGCCTTACAATGAGTCGTCGGACTGATTCATTTGTATATCTTGATGTGTAGCAGTGTGTACATGATCGTTAAAAACACAAGACGCGTTCTACACTTTCCACAAATAAATACCCAAGATCACAAAATATAGGTAATACTTATATGTGTGTGGAACGTTGAGGTGCACTAAAGGTTCTGTAACGGATAGAGCAGGACTTCATTAGAACTTTATCTTTTACTTATCTATCATCCGAATGAGCGCTTACATTCAATAATTTGTACAGCACTCCTTTAACAACTTTTTTTAATACAAAGCAAAACCTTTAGGAACATTGAACCCACTAAAGGCATTTCATTATTTGAGATAGTTTCTCGTTCTTACTATATCATATTTGGCTGCAAGAATGCCTTGAATAAGCTATGCACGGTTATATTATTTTATAATTATCAGATTGGTAACAGGAGTATATAACGTTCAATGCTATTTGCGAATAAGTGCGGCTGAATTAATATCTCATTTGCAAATTAACGCCAACACGGCCTGCGTATTTTAAAAGGTAATTTAAACTGAACACTCCGTTAAAATAAAGTGACTGAAATTTTAGAAGCATGGATTCATACAAAAAAATTACTTTACGGTTATAAAGCCGTATTAAAACTGAGACCGGCTGTCAGATTCTGTGACTCCTGATTACTAGGTAATGACTGTAATAGATATTCATACTACGACAGAATCAACATTCTGAGAGCATGTCGCGGCACAGAGGGGGTCTTGATGTGTAAAGAATGGTCGCCCACCCACGGACTGACCGCACAGCTTAGATTGATCGATTCACGTGGTTTTTATTAAGCCACAGAGACTATTCTCAATGGCTATCTTTGCATATACGTCACGTGTCAAATACACGGTTGTGTGTTCTTTAGATATGATTTAAATTACTAAAACGCCTGTATTCCCCGAAGAATTAGGCAGAGGACTAATAATGTACACAGTTTGCCAACCGACGAGAATAAATTGAAACTCAACACGAATTTCAAAATTCCATCACACTGCTCGATTTGTGAATCGAACCCGTAACGAACGAAGAACTGTAAGGTAGCAGTTGCGATTGAGACTTCTAGACTAGTTAGATTGCAGGTAATAATTAATTATTTAAATATTAATAATTCGGCCCACTGCTTGGCACGAGCATTTTCGTATTTAAGCTTAAATAATGCTAGTTCGTCAATATCATCTTATTTGTTAGAAATGTAAATCAAGATGTAAAGATATATAATAGTAATAATATAGATAGTATAGTAGGTATTATATTAAAATTGATTTAATCAAGATGTTTTCCAGTGATAGGTAATAACATTATTAGATGTAGGGTGCCTACACTCACTTTTATTTACGATTACCATGATTACTTCTAGGCCAGACCGCAATTTTAAACACAATCTTCGTGTTTATGTTATAATACGATGCCGTCCACATAGTTTATGGAGCAGTGCAGTATGTGCACAAATTATTGGCCCTTAATACCGACTAACTTCAATTATCTTCGTTTATTTTACTACAAAAAGTTATATCAAAATCACTAAGTATTGCGATTTCAGATATAAAAGTATTTTTTAACCTGTTTCATTTATAAAAAGTTGCTAAAAATACATAGTATAACATGAAAAATTATTATTAAATATGTTCGTGACAATAGCAATTTAATTATTAACTGCAGTGAATTGTTTTGCTTTGCTAGGGATAATTATTACAAATAGATATAACCACCACCTGTCAGAAGAGTTATTTTATTACAGCAAAGCACCAGCTGATATTAATTTATTGCAGGCACCTCCAACGATCTGGGCTCCAATGAATTTTTCAGAGATACTTTTTTATGTTTTTGGGCGATAATTTTCACGAATAGCTTGCCATGTGTTGGGAAAAAATCCTTTTCATATAGTTACGACATCGGCCATTAGAGCGGACCGAACCATCTACCTGACCGAGCGACAAAAAACGAGCCAATTAATACCTAGCAATTAGACCGAATGGACGAGCGTAAAATTTAATTATGGTTCGTTATGAGAAATTGAAAACAGTGTATAAATACGAATGTGTAAAGTTTTGACTGAGAATACAATAAATATTAACCTATTATTATTTATGAAGACCATAATGTATACAATGGGGTAGTTGACTCATATTTTTGAAAACAGTGTATAAATACGAATGTGTAAAGTTTTGACTGAGAATACAATAAATATTAACCTATTATTATTTATGAAGACCATAATGTATACAATGGGGTAGTTGACTCATATTTTTCATGACCCATTAAAAAATACTTTTAATATAAATAGAGCCGAACAAGAAAAGGAAAATTAAAATTGGTTAAAATATAAGGAAGTTATACCTAAGCATTTTCATTTTATAGATACTATAGAGAGAGCAGACTTTTTCCTTGTCTTAAACAGTTCTGTATAATTTTAAAATGATCATTAATGAGATTATCTTGAAGGTATTGAAGTAGTTTTAAAACTATTAGATATAATGTTAAACAAAATATATCTATTTGTATCATCTATGTATGGAGTATGGTTCTATGTGGTTGTGAAACGTGGACTTTAACCCAGAGAGACATAGAAAGGTTAGAGCATTTGAAATGTAGTGCTGGAGGAGGATGAAAAAGGTCACTTGGACTGAAAGGAAAACAAATGAGGATTTTTTATTAATTGTTGGCGAGCGGAGACAGTTCTGAAGAGACATAGATAGCAGGCGAGGAAAGATGATTGGCCATTTGATGTAACACGAGAACTTTTTAAATCCAATTTTAGAAGGCAAAAATGAGGATGGGGAAGACTTAGAAGAAATTTTATTGAACAACTGAAGGAAAAAGTGGGAGTAGTGTCGTATCAAGAGGTCAATCAGAAGTCAGAGAATAGAGAACAGTGGCTATTGCTCCACCAACAAGAGCTAAGCTCTTAAATAAGAGAGAGATGTAATTATGAAACGACCCTCTTGTTATTATTCAATTAATAAATAATAGGTAAGCTTGTTACCTTGCTAACTACAAATACTGCTAAATAAATTAGGACTACATTACATCAATGAACAAAAAATAGATATGTATTATTATTTAAACAAATAGCAGTATTACAACGTACGTGATTTTGAGATGTTTCGTATTAATTAGAAATTGCTTGCTACTATAAAGTAAGCCCAAAAATAATATTCGCAATATATTCTAACATATTATCTGACGCGCCAAAAAAATGTATGTATTTTTATAAAACACTTTATGTTATTAATTATTATTTTATTGTTTCTTTCAGTTTAGTTTCAAGTTACGTTCTTGGGTCTTTCTCAAGTGTCAAAACGGGTCTATTATTTTGTGACAACTATAACTATTTTAAATGTCATCGGTGTCAAGGTGATGGTACAAACCTATAGTATGACCAGACGATACGAACTTGTAGCAAGTCACCGTGGTTTTACAACAATGTGGCACACATGAGTAAACCTGTAGTATCGGAATGTCAGTTGAGGTAGTGTCATTCATACTTACTGTCATACGTGACTGACAAAACCAAATAAGATACCTAGATTTATTCTGAGCAGAGCTTAACTTTCACACAAAATAAAATAACAGTACGTAATAATATTAACATGTAATAAAATAAGAACATAAAAAATATTAAAATAATAATAACATATTGTTTTATTAATAAGAAGACATTAATACAAAAACAATCTAAATCTATCAGTATCTTCATGTGACTTTTTCTTCTTGAAAGATTTTCACAGGTGAATGTAACATGTCTATATGTATGTGTTCACATGTCTATATTCAAATATATTTATCCTATACTGTGAAAGGCGCCCACGCCTCAGGATGATAACAAGAAAACTCATAGCGTCTGTTGAACACAATGGACCGCGTTTACTATTAACTACAAACAACTTTAAAGAGCTTTCACACCTTAGAATTAAGTATAAAGCTTAGGTATAATAATAATGTAATTAGACTGCTTTGTATGTTCTATTAAGTCTCTAATAATAATGAACTATTGAAGTCACGTAACCTATGAATCGATAGGTACTCGATAAATATAGGTTCTTGGAACGAAGACTATCTAATATCAGCACGATAACTACATAATGAACTACCATCAAACTGTTCACAAAAACGATATCAAGTCAAACTTTAAAGTCTAGAAGATTTACATTTACATGCAAATCTGTATGTTTCTTTTACAAAATAAACAAGTTGTTTTCATTTGCATTTAATAAAAAATATTACTTTATAAGTACCTATTAAAAATATATAAATTACTAGTAAAAGCGGCTTTAAAATAATGACCTATGTATTAACAGAAATACCTCATACTTAATACCATATTCTTACTTCTATTTTTAAACTGAATAAGCAATACCTAGTGAAACGCACTATTAGTGAGCAAATGATTTTGTTGAATTATTATTGATACAGGAGGGAAACACTTATAGTTTAACTGGTATAAATTAAATTTCAGTTTTTTTTTTAAGCTTGGTGATGTGATTGCCGATTTCACAGCAGTGGGACGAAATGGGCTAGAAAAAAAATTTGTTTGCGATATGATTCGTACATTACTAGTAATCCTGTTAACCCCTCGTACTAAGCTAAATGCTTGTATTACAAGTATGTTCACGTCGGTAGTGCAATGGGTGAGTTTCGAACCGGCAACCACATGATCGCAAGTCCGACGCCCTCAACATTAGGCTACGGCCGCTTAAGTTTAAAACCTTCTAGAGATCATCGAAGTTTTAAATCGCCATAATCAACGAGTATTTTTGTAAAAAGAAGGTAGGTAGGACTAATAATAAATAATTGATAATAATAGAGTTCCAACCTCCATATATGTAGGTATTTAACACCGAGAATAAAGTCCTTTGGGGAACCTTGACATTGAACTTCAGGGTGTAAGTCCCGAGGCGACCAAGACAGTCATTTTCTCACCTCTTACGGGTTGTCGATATGAATAACGAATATAACCGTTTATGAAAGCCGACACAAAGAAATAATAAAGTTATTGTCCACATCCACTTCTATACAAAGATGATGTGAAGATGAGGTGTTGAGAAAGTTAAAACGAGTTTTCGCAGAGTTATTAACGTTATTTCGTTAATAACTTAGTCACTAACCAAAACGCTACCCTGACGGGTCAAGGACCAAAAATGTCCTTTTATTCTTTAAGTACCGTTGTTACTCGTTACCACTTTCGATTCGTCACGAAGGCGCGTGATAAAGCATAGCTTGATTGTAATACACCGTATCATGTGTTACTTGAAAAAATGGTTTAATTCCTAAGGCTGACAGTTAAATACAGGTTCGCGTGTAAACCATCGCGTGAGCACTCGATCGTGTATGCAAATACAAGTTCTGCGCGTTAAAGCAACTCTTCGAGGCTAAAAAATACGATTTAAATACTTTAAAAAAAGTTTAATTATGTAAACAATGCACGTAACATTTTTTTTTTCATCAAATGCAGCATGATAACCTATTTCATGACTAGTTGACATAGTACCTATTCAATTTTAAAAATAATGAAATCTAATATAATAGTATGAATTGATTACTACGAGGAAAGCCGAAGGTAGTATTTGACCGGTTTTTGACCAGTTAGACATAGTTTTTGACCGGTTTTGGATGTTCCATAGTCAACACTTCCGAAAATTTGTTATAAAAGAGTATAGGTAATGAAGGTATGATACTGCTTTGACCTGCCGCACATTAAAAAAGGTAAAAAGAGAGAGATGAAATTTATAATTTGGATGTTATGTTTATTTGATTCCAAAATTATTATTTTTTTATACAGAATTGTATACCTACTTTGAAAGTTGAATTTTTGGTGTGTTAAACTGTTTATGAGATTAAATTATTTTATAAAAGAGAATACAGAAGTTTATCGAATAGTTCAGGTTATTTTTAATGAGTCTTAAATAAAAACGAACAAGATAAAATATGTGTCACATAATTTATTTAGTTAAGTACGTACTTTCTTAAAAATCGCATTAAATTTTAGTAATACACTTTAAATTACGAAGTTACTAAAATTACATTCCATACAAATTAAATTGAACGCGCTTACAAACTTGTATGCATGTTGATTTTTTATTTTAGTTATAATTACAATTTACTATTACCATTAAAAGTGCTTCATTTGACTTATATAGGCTGTGGTTATTATTGTCGCCTCCACCTTGTAAGTATAGGATTTCTAGACGTAATTAATGATACATTTCTGGGCGCGTCTCTATTAAATGGTTTACAATAATAGCTCATACATACCATTAAAATAATGTGCAACAACCCTTACTCAGCTGTATTACACCGCAACACTCATGTGTGCACGAGGTCGTGTCATTCGTGTCACTTCACTAACGTGCATTACATTCTTATGTATATCTACCTTATATCGGCTGACTTCTTTTTTCTGTTTTAGTTACAGAAAAAGTTTTTTTTTTCATCAACATAGGTATTATAGTTTAACCCTATTATAATAAAAATTAAGATATCAAAAAAGTGAGATGTGGCACTAGACTTAACAGACGGCCAATTACCTAACGTTTTGGTATCAAAGCTTTTGCAGATACCTAGGTATGTAGCAATAGTTCAATTATGCATGTAACGCCTAATATTGATTTTTTTTAAGAAGAATTCTGCAATTAATTCGTTATGCACGTTATGTAAATTAAGTAAAAAAATATAATACAATATTAATATAGAAACATTGTTTTCTTAAAAAAATCAGTTTCCATTTTCTATTTAAAGTTTTGCTCTAAAAATGATTCTTGACAGTCACAAATAGCAACTTCAGTCTTAGGACTGACCAAAATCGACGAATTTATAAAAGAGTCAGTGGCCTATGACGTCATCTGGTCCTAACACACTGTTATGACTCGAATTACGAAGAACCTCGAATTGCCTTGTTGTGTTTCATGTGAATACGTCCTATGAAGGCTTGGCGCATGATGTGCGGACGATCTCCCCTCATTTACATATTCCACCGACACAGTGAAGAAAAATAGTATGAGTAGGTACCACACACGTTAGCATATAAAGATAGTATTTCTGAACAACCACAGCAAAATTCCGCATAGTAATGTGATAAATTATATATATGACTCAAAAAATATTAACTGAGTATTAACAAGAATATATAAAACAGTAACTACTAACACTACACTGTCTAAATATTTGTTCGATATGGATTTTATAATTGACTGTTATTATTATTCTCAAGTCAGTATTATAACAATACAATACAATTACGATTGATATTGATACAATGATATAGTATCAATATCAATCGTTAACTAGTTAATAAAAGATTTTCAAATTCAAAATAATTCGTCGCCGTTTTAAGAATATTAAACTATGTAAGTATCTAAAAAAATTATAACTGAGTCTAGAATTGACGGATATTCTTTTAACCTATCCCACTTATCTCTGGAATTGTAGAAGGTATTTGTTACAAATTAATACTTATCATTATAATTTTCTAAGCCAAGCCAATTTTAATTTGTAAACTGCATTTCTTTCACACGATTATGTACCTATAATCAAAGTCGTTGAATAATATTGTCGTACATCGTAAATCTAATGCATTCCATTTTACTGCTCCGCCAAGATTTACGATCCTCTCGGCTTATCGGAGAAATGTAGTAAACTTTACGCCAACGGGCAGCTTCAGAATAAGTTGGTAAATAACGTTGGTGGATGTTGTGGTATGCTGGTGGTAGGTACTCACGCGACATGGTTGGCTTGCGGTAGGAAGGCGGCCGCGAGCGCCAGCAAAAGCGGCGCAGAGCGGGGGCGGGCGCCGCTCATGACGCGTGCGGGAGTCGCATGGGAGCTGGCGCGTGTATATGCGGCCGCGCTCGCTCGCTCGCCGCTCGTCGCCGATGTCGCGAGGCGGACTGGCTGCTCTCGTGTCCGGTAGCGGCGTGGTGCTCGGATGCTCCCGCCGCCGCCGCCGCGCCGCTATCGATCGCAGCAGGCGTGACCCGGGCCGGCACCGCCTGTCGCTCCAGCTATCGACCGTCGCGCCGCCGCAGCCGATGCGACGCGTACTCACCTCCTAATTACTACACAACCGGTCTCCTTCGCATTAAAACTTCAAACCTGCGCGCGACACCACGGAAAATAAATCTCACTTGATTTTACAGACTTATAAATTGTCGAAGTTTAATTTTGAAACCAGTCGGGATTACAATTACCTAAAGTAAAAGTTACAATTAAATTTTGCTTGCATTCAAATTCTAGTTTAAGTCATAGTCTAGTTCAGTCATATTGTATATTATTTTCAATCTGCCGAATGACTAGAAAAATTAATTAAATTAACGCTATTTCCTATTTTCAACGACAATTTTTTTCCGTTTATTTCACTATGCAAAAACCTTTTGTTACACCGTCTAGTGATAAAAGATTTTGAATATATTTATAAAGCGGAATCACAGACCAAAATCTTTAGATATGTGAGCGGAATACATATCAAG
This sequence comes from Subacronicta megacephala, assembly GCA_958496365.1. Classification (NCBI taxonomy): domain Eukaryota; kingdom Metazoa; phylum Arthropoda; class Insecta; order Lepidoptera; family Noctuidae; genus Subacronicta; species Subacronicta megacephala. Next base: position 7,588,594 of record OY292513.1, on the reverse strand, counting down.
TTATTATACGGTTTCGTAGTAAATTAGCCGGAAAATTCAAGCTACATAATCAGCATGAATAGAATACATTGCGTCGTCGGTTGGTTTATATGTTTCTGCGTTCTGTCTCTTCAATATTCTATGTACACTTAAGCGCATACCGACACTGATTTTCATTTGTTGTCATGTCAGGAAATTATCACATACCAATGTTTATTCGTTATTTTGTGCCTATGCCAAAATGTATTAACAAACCTATACTTTAAATCTTTTAAAGAACTATGTCTTACCTATATATAAATATAAATAATAAATACTAAAAATGGTGAATCCCATGATAATAAATTTGATTAAAAAATAAGCGTTTTTGACAATTAAAATATGCCCATGCAGTACCCACACATCTTAAAATGGAATGTAGTAATTTCATGCTTCTAATAGATGAATGAATGTAAATTAGATCTTTTACTTTATCAAATTGTAACCAAGGCTCAGATAGTAGCTACGTTTTCAAAAGATATTAACTCAAAGATTTTCACGTGCGTATGTACATTTATTAATCACGGCGCAACCAGTATGGTGTACCGCGAAGGTGCCTGCCCTACATTTTATGCTACCTACCTCTCGACGACACAATATCAAGCTTATTTGTGTAGGATGTCAAAAGCTCATGAAAACACTTCCTTTCATCCTGGTTATGTTATATGTATATTTCAAACCCTCCCTAGAAGTGTCACATATTGTGGTTACGAACTAAAATATTTAATGTATTTATCGTACGAATACAGAATTACTCAAATAGAAAATTTAATATTTAGGTACGTTTTTTTCTAGATGCCAGCAGATTTTTGACCAGTAAGGCGGGTAGCCTCTCGTTGTACTTTATAGAATTATATAGTATGCTTAATATACTATTCGTCCAAAATGAAAACTTTTAATTCACTGTGATTCATGCAGTAGCTTGAATTGACAGCAAAGCTTATTATTGTTCAATAGATCGTAGATAGGGAAGGCTGGGTCAACCTGATATCTATGAAGATGTCAACACTTCCTGCAGTCGAGAGGCAATCTATTGCCTCTTACCGTCTTCCCTACCCACGCCGACCGACCACTACCTACACTTTGTAACTTTTACAACCTACTGTTTAAACAAATGAATAAGTCATCTATATCTGAGTGTTTAAAGTAAGTATTTTATTATTAGAGTGCAGTGATAGCCCCGTTGTTCGCCTTGACTGCCTCGTTATTCTAGTGGTCCCAATCGCGACTGCTACGCTAGAGGTCCTGGGTTCGATCCCCAGGTCGAGCAAAGTGTTATTGAGTTTCTCTATGAAATTCTCAGTAGCAGCTCGGAGTCTGGATTTGTGCCCGTTGAATGGCAATAGGCTCGCCCCTATTACATGGGACCCAAACATCGCAGCCAAACATAGCCGGCGAACTGTGGGTGTACATTAAATACACCTCTGCCTAACCCTTCGGGGAATATAGGCGTGATGGTATGTATGTGCAGTGATAGCCTAATGATATGACCATTGGCCTGCCGAGTCAAAGGTCTCAAGTTCGAATCCAAGGCACGCACCGCTGACTTTTCGAAGTTATGTGCGTATTCTAATTAATTATCACGCGCTTAAACGGTGAAGAAAAACATCGTGAGGAAACCTGCATGCCTGAGAGATTTTCTTGACGGCGTGTGAAGTCAGTCAGTGCCAACCCGCAGTAGGCTAGCGTGACGGACTTTATCTAGCCTAATCCCACTCGTACAGACGGTATGTATGTAATTTATGGTACCCACAGAACAATAAAACGGAAGACATTCTATATTATATTTAGATATTATACTCAACACAACAGTAAGTATTGTATTTGTCAAATTATAGTCCATTTTAAATGTGTTTTTTTTTTATTTGAAGTAGGTAGGTAACTGCTGCGGATATTTTTGTTATTTAATGTAGGTTAATTTAATAGTATTGAAAACTACGATTGGTGTTATTATTTTCAGAAGACCGATTTATAATATATACGGTCTGATAATATTCAGATTTGAAAAGCAGCCTAGGAAAAGCAGCATGCGGGCTTTCTTACCAGAAGCAGTTTTATTTCCATTATCCAAATAGGTAAATTCGGAAATAAATACCTTCCCAGTTAATTGTTTCGTACTTTATTGTAGATTAAATAACAGTGGAGCTATCTTGACACAATTGCCATGCTTTAATTAAGGAAACAATGCTTCGAATGTTACGGTCACTATTGGTTTCTATTGATTATATTACCGGCAACACGTAATACTTTTATGTTCAATGAAATAGCATTTTATGTTATAATGTAATTGTATTTTGCGTCGGAGTACTCAAGACTGGTAAGCGGATGCTGAAAGTCCAAACAACTTAAGGCGTTCAGCCTTGGATGAACGTTAAAACCTTTGCTTAAAAATACGCTCTTGAATCACTACTCTGTCCTTAACCTTATTAACTTCTTGTTGTCATCATGCCTCAAAAGTTACGCTTTTTTTAGTTCATAGGGTACAAGAAATATTTTTTCCACATATAGATTTTTTATTCCTAAGTATGCTACTGAGAATTTCATAGAAAAACTCAATAACACTTTGCTCGACCTGGGGATCGAACCCAAGACCTCTAGCGTAGCAGTCGCGATTGGGACCACTAGACCAACGAGGTAGTCTTGAATTTTTAATAGAAAGAGTCGGTGTAAAGATAATTAGAGTCGTGTATGTTTCACATTTCTAATTATTTTGTTTACTAATATCGATATTTATGTAATATCGATATTAGTAAACAAAATTAGTAAACACTTAATTAAACGATTATATCACCGCGATAGTTCGGAACGGCTAATTTAATAACGGCTTACTTATTTCGAACAAACTGTACAACCGTAACGTTATCAAAATATAGGATTAGCTATTACAGGTGACTTATTTTAAATTATATTTAAAATAACTTATATGTAAATGTCATACAGTGAACTACAGCAAGAAACGTCTGGTTTTAGGGATAGTGTAGGTATCCTCGTATCTGAGATCAGACCGACCTTACCAGATATAAGACAATGGTAGCCGTTTTACGGGAAATGTCAGTCATTCATGATTATCACCTCCTCACATCTCAGGTAGAATATACAAAAGCTAAAAATTCGTGCAGGAGCAAAAGCTAAAAATTCGTTCGTTCATGTCTTTTCTAGTCGTTTTCAGTACTTAAGGATCCCTAAACTCAAGATTGCCTAAACTCAAAGGTTTTATTTTAGACCCAATTAGACAAATACAACGCCAGTCCTGCTCCTCCCTCCACCTCCCTGCCGAATGTGACAGCTTGACATCCGCAAAATATAGTCGCCAACGTCTAAATTACTACAAAGAACAAAAAAAAAGTTTTTAATCAGTCAACCAGTCGATATCGAACCTGTAAATCAGTTTACAGGTTCTGATGTCGAATGGTTGACTAGGTCAACAGCCAATAGACAATTAGCTGCCGTTAGAACACGTTAATTTTTTTTTATTAATAGTTATCATGTAGTTATTCCTACAACATTTCGATTATAATCTTACAGTCCATATAAAAGTCCACAAAAATGTAAACACAATAATGCATGAATAGGAATCCAGCCCACTGTTGTAAGCAAAAGCCACCGTGTTTTACTTTGTGGAATGGGTATTTAATTTAGGTGCTGTAGTGGAAAATTGCAGGCCGTAAGTTCTTGAGTGGTTACGGTCTACGTTTATTTACTGCGATGTGACTTCGGGTTTTTCTATGTGAAACAGTTTGCTAGTAAGTTTCCGAATTTATTTTCGACTGTTTCAGTAAGTCTATGACTTCGTGTATAATATTGATGTGATAAAGTATAATATTCTATTATTACGATTAGATTTTACGATACTATTTGAATTTTTTACTCATTTGCACTACTGGATTTAGGTTTTATTCATCCAAGAAACCCCAGAGTATCTACAAAAGATGTCGCTGTAACACCATATATATTGTGTTCTATATCTGCACTCTCCGAAATCATAAGCCTAGGTTCCTTGCACAGCGAGATCTATTTGTATCTAAGCGCAATAAATGGTCACAACCTGAAAAACAAAATGCAGACAATCTCAACATATGTAGGGATATAGTACTAATTATTTTAATTATCTCTTTAAGACCTAAATGCTTTATGGGAGTTCATAGTAGATGAGTACCGTGTGAAATTTTGAACCTACTTTGACTGTTAGAACTAATACTTCTTTTATTTAAAGAGGAACACCGTAACCCGCAGAGGAACAATCAATAGATTGATAAATTACGAGTAATGACTATGACGACAGCTACCTAATAATTAGGTAATCATCGCATTGGTTTTCCCCATGTGGAGGCCGGTTGGAATATAATTTTTCACTGCCATTTAGATCGGCATCCCAATAGAAATGGCGGCAAAAATTCTTGGGTTTGAATGGCTGGCAACCACTTGTCTGTACTTAGACGCGTGCGAGCCCCCCCTTGTCGGTGTTATCTTAAGAAACGGCAACGCATAGTTACTCCTTCGGTAATGTAGGTGTATTTTGCCTCTTTTGAAAACAGGTAAAATAGGCTAAAGTTCAAGTTCAAATGTTTTTATTTCAAATAAGCATTAATGGAACGTTATGACTCTATTGCACGATCCAAAAAGTTGATCCTATAGAGAAGAATTGGGCCAGAAATTCCATGGACACTCTTTTAATAAAATAAAAGGTACTTATAACATTAATCACTGGTGCATTATGGCAATAAGAGGATGTGAGGACATTTGAGGTTAATCTCTAAATAATTTTCGAGTCAATATTAAAATTAAAAGGTTCCCAGCAAACAAATAAACTATACATTGTATCTATTCAGACATGAACGGCTAGAATGTACTTTAATAAAAATCTTTAATTATTTCAATCGAATGTATTAACTGTTACCCAAGAACGCCATGGCTAAAAAACGTTATAAAATTTTGCTTACAGGAACCAGAAAGTAATAAATATTATATATAAAAATCTTTAGGGACATCCTAACGTTTTTTGAAGTAAAATTTACTGCCGGGACGGAGCTTTGGCCCTGCCACGGTACGGTGCCGACAATAATATGCACCGCATTGCGACTTTTATACGACATGAGGTATCATCATCATTTATTTATCAGACCCAGTCAATTCTTGAATATATATTCATACTATATTATTATAAAGTGGTAAAAATTGTTAGAGATTTTGTGTGATTGTATCTAGGGGATAATTTCCGGAACTAATGAAGCGATTATGAAAATTCTTTTGTTCGTAGCTACATGATTCCTCAGTGCTATAGGCTGCAAATTATATATGTAAGTATTGTACGAATTAGCCAATATATTACTAACAGTTTTTGTAAACCGGGTCGGAATACAATATTATTAATAGAATCTAATTTTTCGTTCAAATTTAAATGGGATAATTTTGAGATATAAGCTATACGATAAAAAAGAATCAAAATCGGACTACTAAGTAAAAAGTTAGGCGCGGTCATACAAAAGAAATTAAATCTATGCGTCAACTTGAAATACTCCTCCTTACGTACACAATCGATATCTCGGTCGATATGCAGCATGCGCGGCTTAACAACCAATGAAATTCATCGGTTGGTGTAAAGCAAGCATGGCGCGTGGATTTAGTTTACGAATGTTCTTAGACGCGAATTGAAGCTGCGCGGGAGTAAAATGACCGTTCGCTTTACAGATTTCCAAATGCTGAAACTGGTAGAAGACTAGTAAGACTACCGAGCATATCCATGTTTATTTAAAGTAACAAGTATTTTTTTTAAAAGACCGTGATGTGACAGAAAGTGCGTACAAGAAATTTGGGAAAAGGTAAATATATCTCGGCTCTCGATCTAATACAACAAAACAACTGCATAACTGTGAGGTGAAGAAAATCAAACATCCAGGACGCGAGCCCCATCGACTAATGGAAACGGTTCCCGCATGCGTTCCCTATGGCATACGTGAACTAAAATCGCTCGCACCCCTAATGCGGGACCTAACGACCAATGGAAATGAGCCTTTAGAGATTTTATAATTTATTGCTCTACATCTTTACAATGACATATTGTTCTCTAAGGTCAGTTCTGATTCGATCGATAGTGACACTGGCAAGCTCGATCAATGAAGTAGCGTGTACATTTTCTGTTTATAAAGTCGTTTATAACAATACCTATATCTGTAGTATATCTACTAATAAGCAACTAAGTACTGCAAAACGAATGAACTTTAAACTAAATATTATATATGTTACTAATCGCAAGTCTTCTTGTAATGCTGCCCTTCATACTATAACAGTATTAAGTACTAAATAAAAAACCAAAAATGCAGGAACGTGACATTAATAAAATAAATATTATTTTGCTGAGCATAGATATTTAATTTTATACATATACTATCTAGAGAAAAACGTGTCTCAGTTTATCGTAATAAAATTATTCACTATTTTTTTCTCTCACGATCACAAGAAACGTAAATAATAAATACATACATGATTTCGAAAAATAAGAGATGACGACTTGGATACAAACTCGGGGCATAAATTGTAGTATATGCTTCCGATGATATACGGCATATTTCATGAGAAAAACAGTACCCAAAAATACAATATTCGTTAATTATAAATCTGTAAAATGGTTTGATAAGGAAAACGAATTATAAAACGCAAACTGCAGGGATTGCGCGGCGTATGCTAATCCGATGCCGAATTTGTATTGGGTACGGCAAGACAAACATTTAAATAATAATGTATACATGAAAATAATTCCCGCGCGTTAATTTCGGAAAAAATCGAAAATGGCTAAATCAAATAGTTTAGGAAAAAAACATTTGAGATGCGAGTGATAATACATAATCTGCTATAATTAATGTTACTATATACTACTTGTAAAATTGAATTAATAAACTAAAACCTGGGCACTAAAAATAATTATGGGTGTTTATTAATTATATATATAGGTATCATAGTATAAATGTGAAAGTAAATCAGTATTTGTTTTATATAGGTACATAGTATCATAGATACTAGTATCAAAGTTTGTTTGGAAATCATGGTCTAAGATATAGAAAAGCTTTAGAAGTAGATTTCCACATTATCCTTACACAGGCAACAGCTAGTATTTGCTATTAATAGTATTATTATATCTAATTAGAAATTATGACGAGGCGTGGTTTTTAAAGATTTAACTTTGCCCTAAGCCAAAGTAACAATTTACAGAGTCAGGACTACATCAGGGCAAACACACGATAATTACGTAATAATCGGATGTTTGTGTGAACCAATTTTAAAATACAAAACTTCACCTACAGTATTACTGATCAGCGTAGATTATTTAAGAGGATAGTATCCGCTTCGCGCCCCATACAAACGCAGTTTGGCCCTTGCTTGAATTTTAAACAATGAAAGTCATTGAAATTTTGCAGTAACAATCTTATCATTAATATACGTGTTTCTGTAATATAAAATTTCATTTCAATATACGGTTAAAAAGTTACACGAGCTCAAAGATTGGCAATTTTCGTTGAAAAACGGCCCAACTTTATGCTAGTATTTCTCGACAATGTATCAATACAGAAACATTCTGATTCGAAGGAAACCCAGATAATATAGTGAATATTTTTTTACAAGATTTTTTTTTACATATTAGCAATATTATAGGAGTAATCTCCAAAATTCGGAACATACGAATACGCGTGAAAATGTTGTTGTTTCTCCTCTCGGGCACGCGTTCGCATCGCGAGGGATAGAGACAGCGACAACTGTGCAACATTGTTGCGTTCGCGAGGGACACTCCTCTTAATTATCCCACCGTTAACCGGGAACCGATGCGATCTTCTCTTTGATTATATTATAGAAATATGGCATAAACTAATTTACTATACCCATAGTTAATTTAGAGGTCACATCAAAGTCTAGGTATATTTTTTTGGTTTCGATGAGGTCACGGCAACTTAAAGTTCATACTTAGGTGAAACCCAACCGTTCTTTTATATTTTACTTTGTGCAAGATTAAAATAATAATTAACCACGAAAAAACATTTTCGGTTCATTTAATTAACCTACTTATCTACAAACCCGCAAAAAGCGAGCTTGGGAGCGGCTTATAATAGACACCGTGAATGAATAAATTAGAAGCGCGTAGATTATAGAGCAAACAGTTACGTGTCAAATCACGACTGGTTAATTTAATAAGTAATAGATTATGCAATGTGACTGTAATTTGTTACTTGACGGTTTAACTAATACGTACCTATGTACTAAAAGTTACAATAGGCTCGCCCCCTATTACATGGGACCTAAACATACTGGCGAAATTTGGTAACCCTTCGGGAAATACAGGCGTTATTACGCCTGTATTCCAATTGGTACGTACAATTGTACGTACAGTGGGTTATACCTGTTACCTGACCCACCGAGACCCCGCCGTCCCAACTACTGTACCAAAGGCTATATTCTCGTTTTATAAATTATAAACAATCTAATTAGCTTAATTTATTGAATTTCCATCATTGATGATAATGTAAGTTAGGAAACATATTTAACATATTATGCTTTTGCGCGCAATTACAAGAACCGAAGCGTTGAAATTAATAATATATTGCACCCGCAGTCAACTTGTCTTGTCTCAATACAATATGAAAAAAAAAACAGAAAGTTACTGCGCAATATAACTTAGATCGTTCTTCCGTTAATACCTGAATAAAGGATAAAAAACCTCATAACGTAGGGGAAATGTCATGCCTAACCCGGGCATACTAAAAAACATAGAGCCAGCTCGTGCAATAGCGACCTCAACCGATATCAGGCTGTTATTTTAAATATTTATACATCGTTACTACTTGACAATTACAATGTTTAAATGTTTCCTGTATTTTCTAAAGTTTCTCTTTTATAATTACCTATCTTATGTACTATCAAATGTAAGTACCTACCTACTAAATCAACATGTTATTATCATCTTTACCATGTTCTTTTTCTTCACAAAGCTGTGATGCAAAATTTTTAAGGAATCACATAATTTGTGTGTATTTAAAATGGTATTGAGCTCGACTCAACTCAAATGCCGTCATTACGATAGTTGATAGTGGGTCCTCTTACAATGATCCCTTTGTCGATACCCGAGGGACGTCAATGCGAACGAGAATTTCTAGTGTAAGTATATTCGCAACAGAAACAGTCATGATAATAATACTAAGTATAAATTTTTTGTTGGTACCGAAGTTAGTTATTAATTTCTTATTACCAACTATAAAGAAGCAATTTTACATCGAAGCTTACATATTTTATTACGAGAGTATTTATAGAAAAAAGTTCGCATTTATTATAGGTACTCACGCTCGAAGTAATGCCTGCATAGAACTAATTAATCTTACTGTCGTGCAAGCTTGAATACTCTTGTTTTTTAAAGCAACCTACCTACTTAGGTATTACCTACTTAACGGATTAGTTAATAAACCTTTGATTTGGTTGGTTTTCTGATGCGTTAAACCACAGATCTAATAAAAAATAAAGATGGAAGATTGCGAACAACGAAGTGAGGCCGGCCAAAACTACGCCGAGCCGTGTACAAACACAATTACACGCACCCACGTATACCGAAACTACGCCTAATCTTGTCAGTCGAGCTATCGCTGCACGTCTATCAATACGTCATCAAAAATATTATTTATTTACAACTAAAATGCCGAAATGTTCTGTGAAAGGATGTAAAAAACAAACTGCAAGAGATAAAAAGCAGGATGGAATCACATTTCACATGTTAGTAAACTTAGAAACCAATATTTTCAATTAATCAAAATAACATTGAGGTTATTCATAGGAACACAACAAGTGTTGCCATTTTATAGCGTCATAGTTTACCCTATATTTGGGTACTGTGACATGCAACGTTATTTTACTAGTTTTTTAACAGTTTTAACGTTGAGAGGGTGATATAATTTTGACGTGCCTGTCTGTAGAAGAAGAAAGCAATGAAAATTCTTCGTACCAACTTCTTCATGAGATTGTTAATGAATCGGTTGATTTGGTCAGTCGCTTACATGACAATTCATTATGATAACTACAAAAAAAATATAATTGGATACATATCTGGGAGTACAGTGCGCTATCTGGTTAGAATCATAAAATGCAATAAATGTTTAGATTCCTTGCAGACTGATGAGAAACTTTATTTTCATAAGCTCATTAATTTAAAGAACAAAGGCGGTCTTCGCTTCCCGTCTAAGGATCTTTTCGAGATTTGTGTCACTTGTGAAGAAGTTATTCGAAATTTATTGATTGAAAACATTACAATAACCGCAGAAAGTCAACACCAAATTATTTTTATGAATATATTAAAGATATTTGTTGGCAACAACTGGGTTTTTAATAAATTTAGACTTGACTAAACATGAATATGCTGGGCACGAACATAAAATTAATTTAATATGGTGCGTTCCAAATCTATTCAAAATAAAAGGCAATCTTGTAAGAAATTAATTCAACACAAAGGCTTTTAAATAAATAAAATCGCACATAATTATAACCAGTAGTTTAATTTTTAAACACCTCCTATTCTTTCCACTAAGTACCGCAACTAATTTTTACCTACACTTTACGTCGGAATTGTTATTACGTGATAATGTTAATAATTGGTAACGCTATCGTGATATAACGTTAATCGATAACGTTATTAATTAGTAACGTTATTTTTGTAATATTGGGGTAATTAGGATTATGATGGCAACATCGGCCCACGCACCACATGTTTATAAAACCGACCTCACTTCGTTGTTCGCAATCTTCCATCTTTATTTTTTATTAGATCTGTGCGTTAAACATAAACATAACTGAAGAGCTTCCAAGCTTTAATGTAATTGTCAAAGGCTATGTGGTATTTTGTGGGGCTAAGCTAGCCTTCTTGATTGCCAGTCTTCACATGAACATGAATGCGAAAAGTAAGAGGTGTCCGCTATGACTAAGCAGTTTAACAGTCATGTCACTGACCGATCTGACTGATCTCTAAGGAGAAACACCGAAACAAACGCAAAGAATCATGTATATAGATAGGAACATGCAGGCCTTTTTAGTGATTCAGTTCACTTGATATTTTGATCACGCATTTTGTAATATTAAAAACATTATTTTGTTAGCAAATGATCGCCACGAACTTCTGATAATTTTCATTTGTTTTTATTGCCCACGATGAAACGGAGAAGGTGAATTCGTAAAGAGGGAAAGGTTGTTTGTTTGTTCGTGCAAATGAATGTTGCGGGAGCTGCATCTCTACGAGACACATAATAGACACGTTTCTATGATTGAAGTAGGGAACAGAGATAGGAATTCATTAGTTTAAAAAGATACAGGCCGCTCTGTGGTAGCTGATTTGTGTCGCGGCGGCTTAACAAACATATTAAGTACAATTAATAAGCAACTTTATACATCCATACTCAAAACAAATATCTGTGGAACACACAAATGTTTGGATCGGGTGGGAATCGAACCCACGACACGCGGTGACCACCTAAACTTCACAAGTGCTACGTCCTCTCTGCGTCAGCGCGTGTGGTGACTCATATTCGGACGCGCTCACTACGCTCGCCAGCTATCCTACCTGCAAGTACATCTCATAAATCAACCATCGAGGTAATGTGAATTTTGCTAGTGCAGTGAATGAATTTATTTCTCGGTACGAAGTTAATCAGCTTTGAGTATCGTACTTTAATACAAAGCTGCGTGTTTATCTACTACAAATCTCAACAACGATCGGTTGCATTTTACTCGAGTTGGTTGTATACCTATAACGTTCAGCGTAATTATAAGATTAACTTTACACCGCCGAGGTCTCACCATCCAAATTTTAAACCTACTCACATCATATAATTTACGATGTCAAGATTAATGCGCAGCCCTCCTAAGGACGCTAACCTACATAAATCTCAGTCCGACACGGATTTATCCAATGTTGTACCTGCTGAACGCGACCCTTCTAATGTCACAGCTAGACATAAACGACCGCGCTCTGATCACGCGTGCTCTGATCTTTCTCGCGGACAAGGTCACACGCACACATCCGAATATGAGGACATTAAAAATCTCCTGTCTAGTTGGAAAACTGAACATGATTCAACTTTTACTAGGGTTTTGAATGAAATGCGCGTTCTTAAGGAACAAAATGTTGAAATTCATGAAAGTAATAAAGAAATTAAAAAATCCCTTGAATTTATCAATGCCCAGTATGAAACCATGAAAGCTGAATTTCAGAAATTACGCGACGAGCACAGATTGGATAGAATATATATTTCCCAGCTCGAGAAGAAGTTTCTGGATCTTCAACTAACCACTCGCTCGGCCACAGTTGAAATAAGAAATGTCCCAGTGTCTGAGCGAGAATCTACATCTGCCTTAACTACCATGGTTACTAATCTGGGTAACACCGTCAAAATAAATATTCTTCCAAATGAGATACGGGATATTTACCGTATTCCCGGCAAGCAAGGAACAGCTGGACCAGTGGTTGCTGAACTTACATCCGTGCAAAAGAAAAATGATTTACTAACATCAATTAAATCGTTCAATAAAGACAAGAAAGCCGAACAGAAGCTCAACACATTTCACTTGGGCCTGGCTGGTAAAGTACTACCGATATATGTTGCAGAACGCCTACCAGCATCTGTAATGCGCCTCTTTGGTAGAGCCCGTGAATTGGCTAAACAACACGGTTATAAACACTGCTGGTCTTCTAATGGTAGAATCCTACTGCGAAAAGAAGATGGAGATAAGAAGGTGATACATGTTACAAGTGAGCAATGTCTGCTCGAAATATTCAAAAAAGATTGACTATCAATAATTAGATCACATATTCCTTTATATTATCTAATATTAAGAAAATACTTGTTTTACCAGCTATTGTCATTTAAATGCGTAAACTTGTTACTTTTATTTAAGTTATGTCTTGTACCTAAACATATTATTAAACTCTTAAAACCACTTACTTACAATACACACACATTTAAACAAACACTCACACTTACACACACACACAATCACACTCACTCCAGCATCTCTCATACACGAGCATCCTACCTACTCAGCCTTGGCTTGCATAAAGCTCGCTACAATTGCTACCATCTTTATAAATCCATAGTACGCCTTTACATACGTGGTTGTACTTCTCTTAATTAAATGGCTTCAATAATAAACAATATTATCCCTGAAATTGATTCTGTTAAGGTCTCTGACACCTTCATCTGTGCACCTGATAAGTGTTCACAATATATTAATTCCTCTTTATTGCAATACAAAATCATACATCAAAATATCCGTAGCATTAATAAAAACTTTGACGGCTTCATCGCTATGCTCACCCTATTAAAAACAGATATTGACCTCATAGTTTTATCAGAGTGCTGGCTGAACGTAACAAGTCATATACCTTTACTTGACGGATTTGCTAGTCACCGAACAAACAAATTAGGTAATCAAAATGACGGCCTAGTCATCTATATGAAAACTGACTTACCTTGTGACGTTGTCGAGCCATCTTTCGAAGCTGGCAACTGCTTGATATGCAAAATAAATAACACCTGTGCCATTGTCGCAATATATAGATCACCATCTTTTAACAAAAAATCTGATTTGGATAGTTTTCTGGCTAGTCTTGAGATGGTACTACAAACCCTAAAGCATTTTAAAACAATAGCTGTTATTGGTGATATTAACATTAATATCTCCGAGAGTGAAACATGTTCATCGATCAGAAATCAGGCCGAAAGATATTTAAACCTTACAGCCTCACATGGTCTTTTACCTGCATATTGCGTCCCCACTAGGCAAAACGCCTGCCTAGACCACGTAGTAGGAAAGTCGCCTCAATTGATGAATACTATAATTTTGGAGACACAAATTACTGACCATTATCCCACACTAGTATGCATTCCTCTATGTCAAATCGGTAAGCATGTTGTATCTATGAGTGAAAAACTTGACATCGAGGCATTTGAAATTGACCTTACCTCTATCGATACTACTTCTGTTCTCGAATGTACTGATACTAACCATGCCACTGATTTATTTATTACCAACCTTTCATCTCTCATCACGAAGCACACTAAAGTTATTAAGGTGCCCAGGAACAAGAGAATAAAGAAGCCCTGGATTACACCGGGACTGTTACGATGTATCAGAAACCGAGATAGAATGCATAGCCGTCTTAAAAAGAATCAGGATAATGTTGTACTTAAAATCACGTACGCGAGGTATCGAAATTTCTGCAATCGTATATTGCGCAGACTAAAGAGGTCATATGAACGTAGCGAGCTGGAAAGAAACAAAAGCAATCCTAAAGCCTTATGGGATGTAATTAAGAATATTGCATGTTTACACACCAATCGATCCAAATGTAGTGAGCTGCTTAATATGAAATCAACTCCAGCAGACTCCATAAATGCTATTAATAAATATTTCGCCAATATTGGTAAAGAACTTGCTGATAATATAATTACTGCATCCAGAGTTTCGGGAAATGCCTCTTCCCCTGTTGAAACTGGTATTGGCCCGTCAATTCCCTTTTCTATGGGTTTAATTCCAGTTGATGACGCTGAAATAGAAACAATAATCCTGTCGCTTAAAACAAACTCAGCTTCTGGATGGGACAAGATACCTGCAAGCATTATAAAAAGATTTCGTAAAACTTTAGCTCCCCCAATCACTCATATCTGCAATCTGGCTATCTTATCTGGTACTTTCCCTTCGGCCTTTAAAAAAGCCATTGTACATCCGATTTTTAAGGGCGGATGCCGTTCCGATGTTGGCAACTATAGGCCCATCTCTGTGCTCTCTACTGTATCGAAGATCTTGGAAAAAATACTCAACAGGGCTTTAATTAGATATCTGAATCTGAACAATATCATTGCACCCAATCAGTTTGGCTTCAGAGTAGGTAAGAGTACAGAAGACGCTATACTTAGTATAACTGAAGCTATAGTGAAGTATTTAGATAATAAGAAGAAATGTCTGGCTATCTTCTTGGACCTCTCCAAGGCCTTCGATACCGTGTCCATTCCTCTGCTTCTGAATAAACTCGAAGCAATTGGTGTCAGAGGCATTGTGCACGATATTCTGAGGGATTATCTTAGCAATAGAACTCAGACAGTTTCCGTCAACGGTCACCTAAGTAATGACGAAGTTCTAAATTACGGAGTCCCACAAGGGAGTATTTTGGGACCAACACTATTTCAAGTCTATGTGAATGAGCTCTGCCGTTTGGATTTGCCGAATTGTAAAATTTTCGCATATGCTGATGACACAGCCCTTTTGATAAGTGGAGACAATTGGATGGATTGCAAACGATATGCTGAAAACGCAATGAGACAAATAATGCTATGGTTGCGGAAGAATTTGTTGACTCTAAATATCAGCAAGACAAAGTATGTCATTTACGCTATGAGAGTTTCTTCCCGTCCTCCCTTCGGAGATTTTAATATAAAAGCCCATACTTGTGACGAACGATCTACAGTCTGTTCGTGCGCTGACCTCACTAGATCTAAAGATATAAAATACCTAGGTGTGTATTTAGATGAGAGCTTGAATTGGCACAAACAACTAGAAATTCTAACCGCGAGGGTGCGAAAGCTTATCTTTGTATTTAAAAAATTGCGGTATTCGGCCGATCCGCAAACCCTCAAGTTGGTATACATTTCCTTATGCCAGTCTGTGCTATCCTATTGTATTCCTGTATGGGGAGGTGCTGACAAAACAAGCATGATTCTGCTCGAGAGGGCACAACGAGCTGTAATAAAGGTAATGGGGTTCAAACCGTTCTTATACCCTACCATAGAATTGTATACGGAGGCACAAATACTCACTGTCCGACAAATTTATGTCCTAAGCACCACTCTACGTAGACATGCAACACTTAAACCTCTAAAAACCACCACCAACGTGCGACGTCGTAAACAAAAACCCTGCAATCATATGACCAGTCGTACAGTCTTTGCTGGAAATCAATATGCATCTCGGAGTCAATTTCTTTATAATAAACTGAATGATTACCTAGACATTCAAGGACTATCACGATACAAATGCAAGCGTAAACTCTCGGCTTATTTGCTCACATTATCATATGATGATACCGAGGCATTATTAAAAAGTGTATAGTGTAGTCGCTACCTTTATAGTCATGGTACACACATAAACAAAACATTATAAATAATATCCACCACCACACTTCCAATGACACAACACACATACAATAAACTCGCAACTTGAATCACATACATTACAACATAAAAAAAAAAAAAAAAAACTGTTCTCATACTCACCTAAATTATATTGATATGTATCGCCAATTAAGCTACATGACAACGTCTGTCTCTGTACGAAGGACTATCAACTGCCAAAATACAGGCCCACCTAGTTTGGCGGTTGATTATCTATATTGTATGTACCTTTAGCCATAGTCTATATTAATGTATTTTTGTTTCTGTGTTTTTCTCTGTTATTTTTATGGTGAGAAATAAACTTATTACTTATTAAACTGCCACGCCAAAACGTGCAGTCATTCATTATATTGTGATATTTACGTACTTAAAACCAGATGGAAAATTATCCCTACCTACTTTTAAAATAATTAACTGGTTTGTATGACTTTCATGTGTGTAGGTATATGGGTCTACTAAGATGCTTTCATAATTATTATGAAGCCGAATGACTACATAAGTTCTGCTATGCCAGTTATTCCATCGGTCGCAATATATTCACTGTGGTTTGAAGCGTTAGATACTCAAGAGCCTCCAGACTCCGGGTTTTTTTTTACTGAAAATGCCAGTAGCTTATTACTTATTTTAGACGATCAAAACTATATTTTGGCCAGTCATATAATATCTTAAATAATATCTAACTCTTTGTGATATCTTAACTAGAAGTGCTCAACTGATTGTTACTTACCCTATATCTTATATTTTAAGTTATCTAAGCTAACACGCCTGTATTCCCCGCCAGGTTAGCCACAGGTGTGATCTAAGCTGAACCTTAGTATGTACAACAAAATGCGGAGGCAGTATTTTTTTAATGAACCAACTGTTTCGTGGGACATTTGTTCGCAGTTCACAAAACGCATTTTACTCGAACGAATTTTCTCTATGCACGTCAAAGTGAGAACGTTTGTTCTTTTATAATATTTTTCCAATAAATCTGACCTGATAATAATAATCGTTACAGTATGAAGCACTTTTTTGAATAATAAATATTTATGCTTAATTTGGAACAGTCATGACAGGCACGGTAATAATTCAACTTGACAAGTAGTTCACAATTTAATATTAATAAGTTCGTGCAACTCTCGCTTAGATCTTTATCCAAGTAAATAAATCCAAATTAGTTTCACTAAGAGGGCGCCCAGCATTGCTTTTAAGTTTATCTTGTTTGATTGAACAATGTTATAACAAGTTTCAATACATACATACTATCATGCCTGTATTACTCGAAGGGTTAGGCAGAGTTGTAGTAATGTACACTCTCATTTCGTCTGTATCTTTAGGTCCCACGTAGTAGGGCAAGCTTATTGCAACTAACCATGGAAACTTTCCAAACTCCGAGCTGCTTCTGAGAATTATCTAAGAAAAATCCAATAATAAGTATTTCGACCTGGGAATCGGACCCAGGACTCATAGTATAGCAGTTGCGCTGAGGGCTACCAGACTAATGAGGTAGCAAGATACCTGCACAAGATAATTATTTGACAGTTTTTTGATAATTCAAAATTACCTGTGATTTTGACTTCGACTTTAGTTAAGTATATAAGTAATAAATTGACACTAATTTGTAAATAATTGATATTTTTAAGGATTATTGGTAATATTTAAATAAGTACCAAAATACTATAGTCTATAAATGCAATTTATGATAATATATTATATAAAAATAGTTTAAAGTGCTATAATTAAAGACCTAATAAACTAAAACTTGGGATAAACAAATACTTATGCCATCGCTTGTTAAAACAACTAGGTACTATCATACCACAAATAAACAACGGTGTTATATTTTGCGATATAAGTAAATACCTATATAACATTACGAAACCTTAACAAATGAGCTTTTTATGTAGCTTTTGTGTATGAGAGAGTTCTGTGGGCCTATTGCCAACTATGCGATAGTGCCTTCTTGCGGAGAAGAGTGGGGACCGTGCCAACTAAATTCACCCTGCGATCTGGATATTTGGCACAACTCAACGAAAGGTAAATAATACATACTTAATGTAAGGAAAGAAATATATTTTTAGTGCCTTTTGTCGTATTACCTGCAAACATGTTGTTTTGTTTGAAATTAAAATGTAGTTTGATAATAAAAATTAAAGAACATCTAAAATATTTAACGTCGGTGTACATGTTTTTCAATATTTCAAAGCAAGATAGCTTGATTCAATCGTATTTGTTAATTCTTTTACGAAGACTTCGGCTTCGGCCTACGGTGAATAAATATGCATGGCCATATTTCACAGTTCTTTACGCCTGAACCCACAGAACACTAAAAGACCATCTAAATAAAAAAATCTAATAAGTATAAAACCAATGATTGTCCTCTAAACGTTTTAATAACAATAATAATAAGCTGGCAACTCGAAACGTCAGCAGCTCGAAAAAAATTTCTCATCCCATTTAATACATATTAAATATATTCCTGTCTAAATTTCACACAAAATTTCAAAACAGTTATCTATATATCATATCAAAGTAATTATCCCCATAATACTCGTATATACAAATTTAAATAAACATGAAGAAAATGAAGCATAAAAAAACGACAAGACATCTATGACATTTATTGTCAAGAGAAAACAAGAAAACCAACAAAATGAAAAACTTAATGAAATGGATGTGAAATAAAGAGAATGCTGACGAGATCAGCGTCGAGACGCGCACGCCTACCACGCCCGGACTCGCCGCTCAGGTTCGCCTCGCCGCCGCCGGAACTCGGACCACCAGTGACACCGGCAGCCGCAGCCGCGTCGAGCTCGAGCGACGAGTATTTCTCCCCACCGACGTCGCCACCACCTGTACGTCGGCCGGGAAGAGGCCGGCCACCGAACGGCATGGGATCTAGTGGCCAACCGGCCCCTAGCCGGGTCCCCGCTGCCGGTGGTTGTGTGCAGCGCATGAAATGGACTCAAACAATTAATGAGAACGTCATGCGCGCATATTACGGGGCTACAGAGGGGGGAACTAACCTCACTGCGTAGCGCGATAGGATGCTGTCTCTGTTCCAGGAACTTGAACCAGCCATCAGCGTCTCGGCCCAACGACTGTCGGATCAGGTGCGGGTTATCCAACGGAATCACAGATTGGACGACGCCGTACTTGATAGGCTACGCTCAGAGGTACTGAACAACCGTATCGTCCCTGTCCCTGTCCCGCCACAGACCGCGGTACATCCGCTAACATGCGACATAATACAACCGCGGTCAAATGTCAACGATGGGGAGGGGGACGATAGGGTTGTTACGGTAAGTAGCCAGTGCAACGACGGATTGAGGAGCGCACTGGAGGATGCGATTCGGGAATATAGAACTGCCCCCCTCGAACTTAGACCTCGTCTACCTCGCTTGCCTATGCACAGAAGGAATAGGGCGTTGATGTGTGCCCTGGATTTGCTGCTTGATAATTACTTTGAAAGCATCGAAAATCTCTTCGATACTCACTCGGTCATGTACTGCGCGGCTATTGCGGCGTGTCGTGTAGCAAATGTCACATTTCCAAAAAGTGACAATGCTGCACGACAAAAATCTGCCGTTCCAGCCTGGCAGCGCAGGATCGAGCAGCGTATCGAGGGGACCAGGGTACTCAGGGCAATACTCGACCTAGAGTGATGCGCTTTGTGAGGCGGGCATTCTCGGGGACTGGAATCAGTCCTCAAGAATATATACCCCGTGTCACGGAGCGCATTGGTTCGATTCCCAGGTCGAGCAAAGTGTTATTGGGTTTTTCTATGAAATTCCCAGTAGCAGCTCGGAGTCTGGATTTGTGCCCGGTTAATGGCAGGGTCGCCCCCTACTACATGGGACCTAAACATACCGGCGAAATGTAGGTGTACATTAGTAGGTACGCCTCTGCCTAACCCTTCGGGGAATGCAGGCGTGATGGTATGTATATAGATAGAAGAATAGATTCTGTAGATATCAAAAATGTCGTCGTTGCGACGTAGTCGTCAAACGACGCAGTCGAATGTGTAACTTTATTGAAAATAGTATTTGCTGTCGGAATATCAATTATTATGCTACCGAAAATAAGAGCGATTGGCCGGTCTACAGCTCAAGAACAACGTAAAGAGATCTCACGAGCTTCGGAAACCGACGAGGGAATTAAGATGGAAACCGTTCGAGTATGCACTGCTTAAGTTCGTTCATCTGAAACAGACGTTTAGCAAGAAGTAATCTATAGGCATCCGTCTTCATAGGCGTCGAATACATTTTTTAAAATTAATTAACAATAAGATGGTTTGTATGTTAAAAATTCTGCAAATTAATTATGAATAAGTAGATAGCCGATAAATAGATAGTCGAGCTTAAGGATAAAAGTACGCCCAGTTTTCTTGTATACAGCCAACGTTAATTATAGTAGTAGCAATAGCAGCACAAGAATTTGAACAACAAGATTATACGATTTTTTGGCGAAAACCTGAAACGCTCTGATTTTACAGTTAGATAAGTCCGTCTTAGATCTGTTTTTGGGTTTATTTTGAATTATTGAGTTATATTTGCTCATGTTATAATTATACATTAATAACATTTAATTTATTTATTATACATTAATATATTTTTATTACCTACTCACCAGCTTTATACTGCTTGTAAAGTTCTAACTATTCGACAATTATTTATATTGCAAATCGTACTAAAACAACACACCAAACTTCCTTTTAACGCACTACCCTTAGACAAGAGAAGTAATTACGACATGGTTTGTCCCAAGCTTCAAACTAACCACGCTTTCGTTAACAGATTGTATATATTCCTAGGTCCTTTTTTGTATAATAAATTAAATAAGATCTGAAATTACATAGTCTTAGTTATAAAAAATGCAGTCTCATGGTATCGGAATATTTAGACAAACTAAATTACGAAGACACAGAGAAGTTGCTTGAAATTGTAAAGTAGGTTAAGATTAATCATTAAGATATACTTCTATTTATTTATATTTTATTTATTTAATAACTACAATTTAGTATATTTAAATGTCTTTGGCTAACAGCAAAACAGAAACACGGAAAAGCTATAGCCTGAAACACAGGTTTCACCTAGATCAGGCAGACGGCTAATTAGATATTTAAAGTCGAGCTCATTGTTCAAAGCTGTATGCAAATCTTATGTATTTTTTTAATTTCATAATTAATTTAAGCATAGTTTTTGTAAGGTTATATTTTATAATTTTTTGGCACATTTATGTATACATTTGTTGTTTTTATATTAGAATAAATTTTATTTTTATTTTATAGTGCGATAATAGGTAGTGCACGTACAACAGTGAACGAGCGCGTGCTCTCTTGTATTAGTTACATTGCACTGTTAAAATAAAGCCGATTTAGAACCAGGTTGCAGTGTAATTAGGGTAAGTCGGCCATTTAAGCATATGGTCATTCGCGAGCCGGACTCGGATCGCCTTTTTTTTCTTGTCCTGTCACGAAACAAGATTGCGAAGAATTACAAGTCATATTATCCGCCGCAGAGACAAAAAAAAAACTGATTGGCTGGCGGAGTGAAGTGAAGTTTGACGCAAGACAGATTCAAGATGAAGGCATCCAGCACATACAGGTACAACAACATTACGAAAGGATTATACTTCGTGTGCTCACGCGTGAAGCAACCTTATTAGCATGTTTGTTGTGGCATAAAAACTAACATTCAGCTGCCAAACTTGGTTGTTGGATTTTACGCCACAAACGTCATACTGAATACGGTAGTGTTTCCGCTCCGCCATTTCTTTTTCATTTTATTTGCAATTTACATTTACAGTTAAGATTTTGAAAACTTTGTCCATTTATATTTGTTTAAATAATATTAACCGTCATGGCTGAATTAAAAAACTTGTTTGTTTCACGAGGATACATTAAGGGCACCATAACGAGATTAACGCTTCAAAAATTTTACCGTTTTTTTATTTCTGTCTACCAAAAAGGAGCGCCTAGTAAAAGCTTTTTCAGAGTACGAACGGTTTAACATTGAAATATTAACACGGGATCCTGATGATAAAGAAGATTATGGTGAAGTTGAAGAAAAATATTATAACGTCTTAATCAATACGGAGATCGATAAAAAGGCAAATATGGTTTCAACAATTACAACAGTAATGTTACCAAGGCTGAGGTTCAACCTACCAAATCAAAATTACGTTTACCAGACATACAAATAACGCCATTTACTGGTAAGTACACTAAAAATACACCGTTCATAAATTTATACTATTCCGTTATCAAAAAAGATTTAACCCTCGATAATGTTCACAAAGAACTGAATTTTCTAATTAAAGAAAATTTCTAGTGAAAGAAAAATTCGATCTCAGGCAGGGTTTGAACCTGCGTCTCTCTGGTTAAGTACACCAGACGCTTTTGCCAACTAAGCTACCGAGACCACTACCTGTGATGTCGAATTTCTCTTCCACATTCTACGTCTTGAGGCGACGTCAGCACCATCTATTGGAGACATTACTATGTCTCTCAACCAACACGACTGCCTTTACAGGTAGTTCAATGTCGAACGATGTTGCCTTACCGTATTATGCTTATATTTTATTATTTTTTAGCATTAAATATTGCGAAATTTTCACAAAGAACTGAATTTTCTAATTAAAGAAAATTTCTAGTGAAAGAAAAATTCGATCCCAGGCAGGGTTTGAACCTGCGTCTCTCTGGTTAAGTACACCAGACGCTTTTGCCAACTAAGCTACCGAGACCACTACCTGTGATGTCGAATTTCTCTTCCACATTCTACGTCTTGAGGCGACGTCAGCACCATCTATTGGAGACATTACTATGTCTCTCAACCAACACGACTGCCTTTACAGGTAGTTCAATGTCGAACGATGTTGCCTTACCGTATTATGCTTATATTTTATTATTTTTTAGCATTAAATATTGCGAAATTTTCACAAAGAACTGAATTTTCTAATTAAAGAAAATTTCTAGTGAAAGAAAAATTCGATCTCAGGCAGGGTTTGAACCTGCGTCTCTCTGGTTAAGTACACCAGACGCTTTTGCCAACTAAGCTACCGAGACCACTACCTGTGATGTCGATTATAACATGAATATTTAATGCTAAAAAATAATAAAATATAAGCATAATACGGTAAGGCAACATCGTTCGACATTGAACTACCTGTAAAGGCAGTCGTGTTGGTTGAGAGACATAGTAATGTCTCCAATAGATGGTGCTGACGTCGCCTCAAGACGTAGAATGTGGAAGAGAAATTCGACATCACAGGTAGTGGTCTCGGTAGCTTAGTTGGCAAAAGCGTCTGGTGTACTTAACCAGAGAGACGCAGGTTCAAACCCTGCCTGAGATCGAATTTTTCTTTCACTAGAAATTTTCTTTAATTAGAAAATTCAGTTCTTTGTGAAAATTTCGCAATATTTAATGCTAAAAAATAATAAAATATAAGCACCTCGATAATGTTTCAAAGTTATATTATCTAAGATCATTTTTTAAGAATGAGCCTTATGATTTAGTTAAAAACCTACCTCTTGCTAGTGAAAGCTATTTAGAAGCCCTGAGGCTAGTAGACGACAGATTTAATAATAAACACCAAATAGTGAGTGATCACATTTATAATTTATTAGATATTAATGTTCTGACAAAATCTTCTCCACAGACTCGAGATTTTGTATCTAAAATAAAACAAGTTTTAGCTGCATTTAAAAATTTAGGTAAGTACTCAGGTTGATGCTTGGGATGACATTGTGTTATGTGTTATTATGAAAATTAGATAAATACAATGCGCGTGCCTACCATCTGGATCGGGATGCTTCTACTGAGGCTACTGTACGGCAGTTTTTGGAGTTCCTTGAAAAAAGAGCATTGGCTTTTGAGAACTCTGAACCAGTGTTTCCGGCAAAGAAGGCGGTAGTCAATGTGACATCCACATTATCAGGTAATAAACCATGTACTTATTGCAAGGCTGATGGTGATAGGATTTATAATTGTAAAACTTTTAAATGTTTACCTGCTTAGGAGCGATTTGAGTTTGTACAAGGAAAAAATCTATGTCAAATATGTTTAAACCAACATGACAAGAAATATCGATACCATTTTAAGTGTGGTGAGTGCAAAAAGCATCATAACTCTCTCATCCACTAAGAGCCATTACCGTTACCTGATGGTAAGTAGTCATCGCCGCCCGATGGACATCTGCAAACCCAAAGGAGTTGCAGATGCGTTTCCGAGCCTATTTAGGGAAAGGCAGGGGAAGGAGAAAAGGAGAAGGAAGTGGATTGGGAGAGGAATTGGGCCTCGGCCCTCTCGCTCACCGAACGAAGCGCAGTAACGAAACGCTACTACTCGGACGTCGGTCTTCTGCGAGAGTGTGGTACTTCCCCGGTCAAGCCGGCCCATTCATGCTGCGAACAGCGTGGCCCTACCACAACAAAAGGCTAGTAGGAAAGGACAATATTGAGCTTCATGTGAAGGCTATTCTGGATTCTGCTTCCCAGATCTCCATGATTACAACGAATGTTGTTGAACAATTAAAATTGGCACCTGTGCAAAATAATTTAAATATTATAGGGGTCACGAATTCAAGACATATATCAAGGTTCTCCGTTCCTGTTGATATACATTCATTGACATAAAGTTTTAAAACTTCAATAAACTGAGTGCGGACGTATTTTTCCAGATTCTGTTGCCTCCTGAGGAGCCTAGCAGCACTCAGCCACATATTATATACACAAGGTTTGGGCACATAGCTGGAACACTACCTTCGCAGCATGCAACTAAAAATAACGTTACAAGTTTACTGTGCTCTATATGTAATTCTGATGTCAATGCTACTTTAGAACGCTTTCGGAAGACTGAACAAGTCCCAGAAACAGTCAATGAAATGCTCATGTTCGGTTACATGAGCTTGCTGAAAATATGACATAACACCAACAAACTATAATATTACTTTAAGTAGTGACAATACTGATTCTTCCCTTTCCGTGCCTTGACAGTGAACGAGCGCGTGCTCTCTTGTATTAGTTACATTGCACTGTTAAAATGAAGCCGATTTAGAACCAGGTTGCAGTGTATTTAAGCCCTCTTCCTGATAATATCCCGACGACAACCACATACGTGGTCAATGGAATTAGGGTAAGTCGCCCATTTAAACTACTAAACTATGACTACTTCAAAAGTATATATGTATTTATACAAGCAGGAAACAAGGCTTGGGAAGTAGATATATGTATAAAAGATATATAAAATCATAATGCATTTAAAATATATGTCTAGGTACCTATCTAAGACAGTATTATTTGAATTTGGATAGCATTAAACCATATTGAAAAAGGAAATAATATATAATAAAGTAGCTTGTGTCGTCTTAAGATTGGTCAAAGGTTACACAAGTAGATTTATACTGCATAGGCGGGGTGGCTGCCAACGCTGATGGTGACTGATGGCGACGACGTCACGTAAGTAGACCAGTCGGGGCACGTTCGTACTTCTGTGAACATATGTAACTTGATTATGGTTGAATATTTTTTTGTTTCCTACTCAAGTATAGAGCTGTATCTGAGATGCTTTACATTTAAGAGTATACTTATTAATATATTTTTTTAAGCATTTGTTGAGTGTATCGATATCGTTTATCTTTGGGATATAATATCAATGTGCGGCTTCTACCCCTAGTTATGTATTTTGCCATAATGAAATTGAGAGACATGTTTATTTTTATGTCTGAATTTGTACCTGCGGACGAAAATATACGTGTATATAATATGGACAGTGCATAGGTACAAGAATGTTTACTTAAAAAATATGTTCGTTTCTGAAATAATAGGTGAAATATTAAAAAAGCTTAAATGAAAAAATAGCCAGCCAGAAAACGGACAAGAAAAATTGAGTCTAGAATTTTAGTTTAAGAAAGGTTGATTATCTCTTAAAACATGTTATATGATAAAAAACCTAACTATTAGATACCGATATAAAAATGTTTTATTCCAAATTCTGGAAACGGTCCACATGTTCCGCAGTTTCCGCTGAATTTCTACGTTTGATAACCTATATTATAGGTAAAAAATCGTCGAAATTCAGCTACTTGTATGTCTGGGTCAACCAACGCTCATATATTACTGTAAAGTTTGAATAAGTACAATCATTATCATCATCAGCACCAGCCAAAAGTCAACTGCTACATATGTGCGTTACAATGTAACTATTATGTAAGTACATAATAAATAAAATAAATGGTGACGATTATGTTGGAATATTATTCGTGTATTGATCAAAATCACCCAAAGTGATTACATAGATATAGATAAGATACCTACTTTATCTACTTATCAGCTTCTTAAAATGCACGACAATACGACATCTTTTTCCACCACCTGACACCCAATGTACAGGAATGGTATGAAGTTGTGAGGACTGTCATATTATTGGCACCTTATAAGTAGGTACCTATTGAGAGCGGTTTCAGAAGAGAAGAGACATATTTTTTTGCATTCTTTTAATAAATGTGATACAAATTCATCAATATTCTTCGTTGATTTGTACACTATTATGCTAGATGTCATACTAGAATTAATTAATTATTTAATGAATCCCTTGGATTGATTGTGCCCATCGTCGTGTGCGCACGCACATACATACGTGGGATACTCAGAAAGTTTTGAGAAACTAAAAAACTAACTTCTATGAAAACATATTTTTATTAAATCTTTTTGAAGAACTCTCCACCAGCCTCTATACAAAGTTTCATGCGTCTGAACCAATTAAAAAATAAATAAAAAACCAGTCCAGTTCGATTTCCAAGTCGATATTGGGATGTCCTATGAAATTCTCAGCAGCAGCTTGGAGTTTAGGTTTGTGCCCGGTTAATGGCAATATTATCGCTCTCTATTACTTGGGACCTAAATACTGGGCGAACTGTTATGAACTATGTGGTTATCCGTAGTACACGTCCGTCTAATCTTTCGGGGAAAACAGGCGTGTTGGCATGCTAAATAATCAAAGATACTCTTTGAATGCTGGGCACTGTTCTCCTTTCGGAATGAGAGGGATTATGTTGTAAAACACCACGCTGATTTAATGCGGGTTGGTACACTACATATCAAGAAAATCTCTCAGGCATGCAGATTTCCACACGATGATTAGCTATTCATACGCACATGACTGTGAAAAGTCAAAAGGGTAAAGTCATGTCAATTACTATAACTAAAACGCGGTTAGTTAAAACAGACGGTAGCTAACAGTTGGCAGCGAAGCGGGTCAGAATCTCTCAATTTTTGGCCTAACGTAAAGGTTGCCAAATGAATATTTCATCAGTGGAGCGTAGTCATGGAATACATAACCAAATCGTTGGAGAGCGTTGGGTAAACTAAAAGGTAAACCTAAATCGAAGCTATTGAAGTAGCTATAAAATTACTTTTATTTATTTTTAGAACTATATTTTAAAGAAAAATATATATGTAGTATATTTATTTGAATACAGTAAGTACATACCTTACTTACTTAATATATTTTGGACTTACGTAGCCGTAACTTATTCCTCGATTTTATGTGTAGGTGTAACCCAAAGGACAATGGCGAACTCCCAAACAAATGTTTGTTGACATTTTTTTGTTGCGTTTTGCGTATGAAAAATATGTCAAAATATAGATTTTGTATTTCTGATCAATTTTTGTTTTTAGACCGAAATTATTGAAAGTCAGGAATTAAAGATATTCCAGTTTGAATGATTAGAGATTAAGTTTTGACAAGAAACAATTAAATCATGTTTGAGTGCAAATAAATGGAAACCATGATCAGGTATTCATAATCAGTGTTTCTCTACTTTTTAAATATATTAACATAGTTATTATGCATATTTAATGGCAAATTATTGCACATAAGTATTTTACATGCAAAATAATTAAACGACACGAAACGTAACAGTTGTCATTGGGACGATTGACAGGTGACGGACGGATGTAATTTTTTGTCGCCTTTGTTGCCATACTAGATTCAATGTTAGAATTATTATTACGATTTCATTTTATATATTTTTACAACGGTTGTGTTCTTCTTCTTAGCACAAAAATAATGTTGTCATTTTCGTATTTATTCTGATACGAGTACTTTGCATTATGTACATTATTGAATACTGGCCAAACACTTTACGTAATTCGGAATTTAATTTAATACATATGACAACACTTATAGTTCAACTGAGTATTCGACGAACAAATGAAGTCAAATGTGTTTTTAAATAAGATGTTTTTTTTCCAGACTTAGACATACTTTATTAATTACTCGAAAAAACGTATGAAAAAATTTAATATGCATCTATAAAGATGATATTTATAGATGCTTATAAATTCCATCAACAATTTTTTCGCCATTGTCCTTTTATGCTAATGGGTTCAAACGTTTAGCGTCATTGAGTTACAAAGAAACAAACATCCAAATTTTCACATTTATAGGTAGCATTAGCAAGAAATATGATGGTATGATTAAGTACCTGCGCAAAAACAGGTGACCTGATTTCAGGCAGTCGATACATGCAAGTTTCTGCATTGATATATCGGGGTATTATTAACCCCAAAGCAAATTTATCGAAAATTTCACAATAGGAGATTCACGATACGGTTTCCGATTTGACAATCATGCAACATATCTAGCAAACCGCGGCGGAAATTGTGCACGGTTTGCGATATTAAAGAAGCACCAGTTCTACATCGTTTCAAAGAAATGCTTGAAAGGCATGCTCGGAGAAAAAATACAGTTTTTATCTAAATCTATTGTGGAAAATTACCGTCTGACAATCACGATGCATGGATTTGAACAAACACTAAGTATATTGATCACATGGCTAGCAAAAAAAATCCCACACCTTTTCGTGTCGCGTTGACGCCAGGTAAATGTCACGTAAGGTTGACGCTGAAACGCTGGTAATTTCGACAGTGTCCCAATACTCGTCAGATTGTAAAAAAATGCCAGCCATTTATGTTAGATTGTTCGGTCGTATTTATATGTTTTTTTTTATGAAATGGTCATGTAAATTACCTAACGATATAACCTATCAAATTGTGTTTTTTTTATTATTAAGTATTATTTATTGCGTGTGACATCTATTGGTACTCAATAATCTCTGCGTGTCCCAGTGCTCGTCAAAATAGGTACTTTTTGACGGAAATTTGAAAATATGCACGTAATGTCAACTTTGCGTATTATTTTAAATACCACACCGCGATTTAATCGTATCTTTGTATAAACATACAGTTTGGGATAATTAGATGTCATTTTATGACCTTCAACATTACAATGATTTCATGCATAGAGTTTTTGGTGTTTATAACTAGGTTGTCGAGTTTAAGGTCATTCTCTTGAAAGTACCTAAAAGAGATCGACCTAAAACTAGTCAAATCTAGAACTTGAATAAAATTTTGTTAGTTAATAGGTAATAAAATTACTGTTAGTGAAAATTTCCTATACATTTGTGATATTATTTTTTTTATAATTGAGATTTTTTTTTTGTTGACACGTTAAATGTTTAACTATTGCAAGTTATGAAATTAAATGATACATAAACTATTGCAATAGTCATATTACAATATCATATGCATCACGGTCTCAGTATTTAATTCATTAATAGTTATATGATTTCAATTATTGTTTTTGTTAATCGGCTCTGTTTGTATTGTACCAAAACTGAAGTAATTAATTTTAATTCAACAAAGTTATTTTTCAGAAAATCATGGCCGAGAAAAATACACGACAGATGCAATGTTAAAGGCATGGAGGCTGTAGCTCGAGGTGCGTCTACTTCCTCTGCTGTGAGAAAATACCAGGTACCACGGAGAACTTTGATTGATAAAATTAATGGCCGAAGTTTATTTAATAGTTCAAAAGGACCACACACCGTTTTGACAGAACAAAAGGAAGAACATTTGGAAAAGTGGCAAATTTTTATGGCAGATAGTGGGTTTCCTGTCACCAAAGAACAGTTATAGGCGCAAGTCGCCACTGGTTTGCGCGTTTGTAAAGCGCCACCCGACAGTCGCGCGACGATTTGCCCAAAACTTAACCCAAACTGGCTCTAGTCAAAGAAAATGATATCCGTACGTGGTTTAAGGAAATAAAGGAATACTTTGCTGTCGAACAACTGGAGGAAGCTTCTGAAGATCCACGAAGAATTTTTAATTGCGACGAAAGTGCATTTTTCTAACCCCGTCTTCGAATAAAGTCTTAACAAAACGTGGCTCGAAAAACGTATATAATGTTATTTCAAGTGGAGAAAGGGAGTGCGTAACCGTTTTTGTCACAGCAAATGCAGCGGGTGAACTAGCGTCGCCAATGGTGGTATACAAACTGAAGTCAATTCCACACAAAATTTCAGAAGATGCGCCCGGTGATTGGGGATTAGGTCACACGGTAAAAGGCTGGATGACGGGAGAAGCTTTTTATGAATATATTACAAACGTTTTTTTCCCTTGGATAGAAAGAAGTGGTATAAAATTACCTATAATATTTTTCTTAGACGGCCATTGCTCACACACCACTCTGCCATTGAGTAATTTCTGTCGAAAAAAAAAATACTCATCGCCCTTCATCCGAATGGTACACATTTTCTACAACCCGTGGATGTGTCGATTTTTCGATATTTAAAATGAATATGGAAGAAAACCGTCTATCAGTGGCGAAACGAAAACCAGTTTGTGAAGTTAAAAAGGAAAATTCTGTCCACTCCTTCAAAAAGCTCTAAAAGAACTGAATCCGAACACTATTGCAAATGGTTTTCGTAAAAGTGGGTTGTCACCATTTAATGCAGATAGTGTTGATTACTCAAAGTGTGTCACTAGTAAATAACAACAGTCACTCGCACAAAAAGAACATGAAAACTCACATTCACGCGCCGCCAGAAAGGGTCACTTTAATTTTTTTAAATCCCAAATTAGTCCAATTAAGCTTAAAGCTTTCCGCCAAAATAAGGAATTCGAATCGTTGTCAGTTGTGTCAGTGTATCAATTCTACGAATATAAAATATTTTTATGGTGTTAGAAACCGCGTTCTGCGGTTTAAATAAGTGCATAAACTGTAGTAAGTAGCTCAGTGCCATAATTTGTTCACTTATTATTTGATATCCGATAAACAAAGTCTATTCCTAATATTTACTACATCATAGTGGCTGCATAGGATTCGCAGGGCTGTACAGTGCTTAAGATCTAAAATTCCGTGCACCTTACTCTCGTGGTCCGAACGTCAGTGCTAACAATATTGTGGTGATCAACCTGACGTAAGCATTCCGTTTCTTAATTTCCTGCAACTTGAGCACCAACATACCATAGATACGATCCAATAGTGAGATTTAACATTTTTTCATGATGTTGCGATCACCTACTGGCCAAAAATGCGCTACTTGTCAGAAAACTTCAAATACAAATGACATGATGAAATGCAGTGTCTGTTCTTTGACATACGATCTGAAATGTAAACTCTCAAAGCAACGTTATAAATTAATGGTAAATGAACACAAACTAGCATAGAAGTGTCCATCATGTCTTTCAGAACCAATAATACCAAAAACAACTACGGCATCTGTTTCTCCCTCGCAACACAATGAAGGGAATATAACATTTCGTCGTAGCGCCAGAACCAAGCCCGGACCCTGTGATATCGCCGAACCCGACGCGATTGGCTTATTGTCCCAAGATCTTTTACGGGATATAATCAGAGGAGAAATGGGTCAAACACTCAAGTCTACTATCAAGGAATTAGTGACTGAACATCTTATAAATATTGATAGAAAAATAGCGGGTTTTGATGATGCGTTATCTTTCAATAATACTTTACTGGAAGAAATGCAAAAGAAACTCAATGAAAAAGTTTCTATCATAGAAAATGTAGAAAAGGATAACATTGAGTTACGTTCTAAAGTTAACGACCTATCATTTAGGTTAAACTCAGTTGAACAACACATGCGTGAGTGCAATATCGAAATAACTGGTTTACCAGAACACCAAACCGAAAATCTTGCAATCGTCATCTCGCAGCTTGGAAAGACGGTAGAATGTCCAGTATCTAGCGAGGAAATTCAACATGTTACTAGGGTTGCTAAACTCAATAAAGATAGTAACCGTCCAAGAGCAGTGGTGTTAAAACTTCGCAGTCGAATGGCTCGCGATCATCTTCTGGCAGCCGTTACAAAATACAATAGAAACCACACTAACGACAAGTTGTCATCTCGTCACCTCGGCATAGGCGGCAAGCGTGAACCCATCTTTGTATCTGAGCACCTAAGCCCTCATAACAAGCACCTGCATGCTGCAACTAGACAGAAGGCTAAAGAAGCAGAATTTAAATTCGTCTGGGTCCGTGATGGTCGCATTTACGCTAAAAAGAACGATACTGGACAAGCTATATTCATTCGCAGTTTCGAAAGTTTGGCGTTGCTTAAGAAGATGCCAGGCCTTAGAATAGCCTGGACAAACCCGAAATGAACACAAGAAATCAAAACCAAAACCTCCGTCGAATGCGCACTAAAACGAATGATGTATATAATAATATTCTGCAATGTAACTACAAAATTATCACGTTTTGCGAAACTTGGCTAAACGCAACTATACGAGATAAGTCGTTAGAAGGACTTTTTACAGTCTGGAGGCAAATGAAAATTCAAATTTGCAGCACAGATAGTACGCTTAATACCACTGATATGTGGCCCCTTAATACCTTGGAATCTTATTGTGCAGGAGCTGCGTTGTCAATTCCCGAAAATTCAGAAATTACGCGACTCAGTTCTTCACCTCAGATCGATACAAAGAGAATTAGTACAGAGACGAACCCACCAGAAGATAGTGTAGTAGCAAGTTTCCATAAAAAATCAGTTAAGACCCTATCAACTGATTATCTTCAAATGGCAGAACCTATGGATACTAGTGAGTGCGATAAGTCCTTGGAAACTTCGGAAACCGGGAATTTCACAGGACTTAGTAATGTTTTAGACTACTAAATATTCTCTGGATAATATTTCTGCAATATACTCGACTATAGAATACGAAAATCAGTAAGTAAATGAAGTTAATAATGGAACACTTACTAAAATAACACCTAGTTCAACAATAACTTCATTCATCAATACGGATATTCCAATAATATTAGATACATCATTACCACAGCCAGAGCATACACCTCATAAAACCACTTTAACAGGGCAGGTGATTAGAACTACAGGTTCTACGCCTGTTTTCTTGACGCCTCGCGAAATAACAATTAAGAATCACGATAGGCGGGAACATCCAGTAAAATATTATGGTAATCTCAGTGTACCAACACCTTTTAAGGATGCTTTGTTTTGGCCAGACACTCCTACTTGCCAAAACACAAAACAAAAGTTGAAGATACCCAGCGTCATTACATCCGATAGGTGGCAAATGTTTGCACAAAAAAAGAACAATGACAAAATAGAAAAGGAAAAGAAGAAAACTGAAACGTAGGGAAGAAAAAAAAACTAATTTGGTTAAACTCTGCAGAGCAGAAAAAATAAGAATACCAACAACAAAGAAAACAACTGGCATTCGGATTCAAAAAGTAAGTCAGCAAAGTACTGAGTCAGAGAATACCACCGA
Source organism: Subacronicta megacephala (assembly GCA_958496365.1). NCBI lineage: Eukaryota > Metazoa > Arthropoda > Insecta > Lepidoptera > Noctuidae > Subacronicta > Subacronicta megacephala. Next base: position 7,554,814 of record OY292513.1, on the reverse strand, counting down.
GAAAGATTGGTATTGTCGATTATGCCAAACATGCACAAAGATAGATGTGATGCAATGTTCGAGTTATAAAGTTTGGTATCATACATATTATCCTTTTATTGCATGTATTGCAATGTCTCATTTTAAAAAAGTGTGACCTGAATGGAACATTGCCAGTAGACCACTATGGCTATGATTAATATTAATAGGCTCATTTATTATTAAATTACGGCCTACAGACGGATGATGTCTATATCCTGGACACAAAAAGTAACCAAAGAGGAAGTACTACGTCGGGTTCACCAGAATTGCAAACTTTTGAAAACCATTAAACAGCGCAAAGTTGCATACCTGGGGCATGTGCTTAGGCACGACAGATAGGAGCTCCTGCAACTTAATATGATGGGAAAAGTTGCCGGAAAAAGGAAGCCCGGGCGCAGAAAAAAGTCTTGGTTGAGGAACATCAGGGAATGGACCGGAATTCGTAGTGCCGTTGAACTTTTTCGCATTGCTCGGGACAGGATAAAGTATGCGGAGCTGACTGCCAACCTCCATTAACTGGAAAGGCACTTGAAGAAGAAGAAGATTATTAAATAATTGTTAGATGTATAGAATATGTGTGACTAAAACTACATCATAATTTAATAAGTTTAGCAATAATCCTTTATGGAGATGGCTGGTATTACTTGTCATTTTTTAAGACTGATTATTTATAAGAACTATTCTCAAATTATTTGTTTTTTTTTTTATATTTTAAGATTTCTATGGTCGTTTTGTTCTTTGAGAAGGATAATAGTGGACAATGGCGTAAATCGCAAATTATTTTCTTGTCAGTCCTTATGTTTGCATGGCTGCAATTCAGGCAGACCTATTGTATTGTTTTATATTTGATCAGTGTCAGCAAAACGAAACGTTGTTAATATAGTAGCTTCACATATTTTACGAGACTGATCATGAGACTGAAATAATTATTAAATTGTTAGTTATGTCTTAGACTGATAAAAACATGGCCCCTAAAATCGTTCAAATTTACTAAGTTTGACAGGAATGTAGATGGCTAATGTATCTTCTCCTTTAAGATTGATTATTTGTAAGAACTTACTCTCGAATTATTTGTTCAATTTGTTTAAGATTTTTATGGTCATTTGTTATTTGTTGAGAAGGATATTATTGGACATAGGCGTAAATCTTATATTATTTTCTTGTCACTCCGCATGTTTGCATGAATGTATGGATCCAATTAATGCCATTCCATTGTTTTATTTTAAAGTAGGTAAGTGTAAACTTAAAGAAAACGTTAGTAGATACTATGACACAGATTCTATGAGACTGATCATGAAACTGAAATGAATAATGAATAATTATTAGTAATTAATAAATATGAGTGATAAAAACTTTAACAATAATCCTATATTATGTAGATGGCTGATATGACTTGTAATTTTTTAAGATTTTATTCCTCATATTCTCTCTTATTTTTATATTTTAAGATTTATATGGTTGTTTTGTTTGTTGACATGGATAATATTGGATATTGGCGTAAAACTTAAATTATTTTCTTGTCAGTCTTCATGTTTGCATATTTGCAATTAAGGCAGTTCTATTGTATTGTTTTAAATTAGATAAGTGTCAGCAAAATAAACCGTTGTTATTAGATAGTAAGTTCACATATTTTACAAGACTGATCATGAGACTGAAATATTTTTTTTAATTTATAGTTATGTAGATTTTAAGTGATAAAAACATGGCCCCTAAATATTAAAATTTACTAAGTTTAACATGAATCCTTTAAGAAGATGCCTGATGATTTTATTAATAGAACTATTCTCAAATTATTTATTCAATTTGTTTGAGATTTCTATGGTCGTTTTGTTTGTTGAGAAGGGTAATATTGGAAATTGGCGTAAATCGCAAATTATTTTCTTGTCAGTCTATAATATGTTTGCATGAATGCAATTAAGGACGTTCCATTGTTTTGTTTTAAAGTAGGTAGGTAGTGGTAAGTGAAAGCTAGAAGAAAACGTTAGTAGATACAAGCTTCACAGATTTTACATGACTGATCAGGAAACTGAAATTATAATTAATTATTCTTAGTTATTAGTTGTGTAGAATATGACTGATAATTTAAAAGCATGACTCCAAAGCCATTTAAGTTTACTAAATGATTCATTCCGTAGTTTTGTGCAAATTTAGACGTTCCGTGGAACAAAAAATGATAATTTTTATGTTTTTTAAAAGTGATAATCGAGTTTAAATTGTTGCCAGTTATTAAAAGTCAAAGGCGCGATTTTAACTTGTTTAGTTATCGAGAAAATGAAAATCGAAATTTGACAGCTGAAAGGTGATGAAAACAGAAAGGATTGTAATGAACAAATACCGTAAAACGGTTGTTAATAGCATCTTCTTATATATTTATCTAACTTACAACCCAATAACAATAATTAATTATGCAACACTAATTTACCAGGAAAAATGGAAGGAAATGATGGTAATGAAGTGGAGAGGAATGAGAAATTCAAACGAAAGAAAAATACGATCATAATCAATTTAAGAGATAAATATATGCGATAATTTATAATAATTTGCCTTACCCAGTACCCAGGAATGTAATGAAGTGATTCCTGGACGAAGCACTATCAACAATGCGAAAATCGTAAATTACTTTGACAGCAATAGGTGCATGTCCACCTCACTGTGATTGCCGCGACTACTGACCAATAGAAGCACTTTGTGACCTAAATTGTATTAGGCACGAAATTAATATCTATAAAATTACAAAGAATTTGGGTACCTACGGATGGCGATGAAGTTTTCATCGTGACAATTTGTAAAAATTGCTTTTCTTTTACTATTCATGAGTTTATGGTATAATTAAAGTACTCTAACAATGGGTCAGATGTTTGGTTTTTATATGTCGTAGTAATTAAAGTCTCTAATGAAGTATTGTAATGTTTATTTTGACAAATAAACATTACAATACTTCCTGAGGTCCCTAGTTGGAAACGGAGGGGAATTATTTTTTACGCAGTTTAAATTGTTTTTCTTATAAAATTAACGAATTTAAATGTAAAATGAGCCATACTCCTTTTGAAGTCACTATTTTTTTAACCATCACGCAAAAAAAAATGCACTTATTATGAAATCCGAGGCAAAATTAGTCTGGAACGACACAAATATAAAATTTAAGAGAATTACTTTCAAATATTTTAAGATTTTATGATCGTTTTGTTTGTTGAAAGGATAGTATATAGTTTTTAATTAGTATGTTGACGAAAATTTTTACGTTTAAACAAGTTGATTATCATATCTTTAATCAATAACATAAATAAAAAATATTATTCCATAATGTCATTCGTGCATTCGTTTCTTTAGGATGCGATGATAGAAAAACACAACTTGAAAATGATTATAATATGAACTCTATAGCTTAAGAAATAGAGTTCAAATCAGTGTTGAAAATTGACGAATATTGCGACATCTTGACGATAACTAGGACAAATCTGTCGAGTACTGGTACAAATGGCTTCTTTTTATTATTTTAATTATTAGACTAGTTTTTTGTTCTACACACATTATAATAATATATTTATTGAAAAGATTATTAAAATGTTTTACCTCGTCATAATTTTAGTTTTTTTTTAAGTTCGCTATTTATAACCCCTTTATAAATAGCGAACTTAAAAAAAACTAAACACTAAAACACAGCTGAAAACACAGAAAAGATCTAAAACTGGCGAGTAATGGGCCGTTTACCTTACCTATCTAAACGGGCTATTTCTATTTTTATTATGTGCAAGAAGTGTTTAGCCTCTCAAAAATTATATCCATGGTACAATAATGCGCACAAACCTAACAAACACGAGAACAATAATTATTGAAGCATAATAGCCCAAACAAATGGAACTAATACAATATTCAATCGCATCTGTGATTCTAGTCGCCGACAATTAGTCCCGTTGCATATGCATGCATGTGTAATCCCATTCGCCCCGCGGGCTTCATATACCCTGAAGCGACTCTATGAAATTAATGGTGTTATTTATTTTGGAGATAAATGAATGAAGTAGGATGGATACCTAAACTAGCCATAATTGTCTTAAATTTAATGTTTTCTTGATTGCTGCCTTAACAAACATAAGTTAAATGAGAATTAAAAGAAACAAATTATACATCCCTAACTGGCTAAGCCGACAGACGTTGTGCTGTCTTAGCTATGAATATTCAATTCAATTTGGAATAAATCATATTAAACAAAAACGTGATAAAATACGCGATAAAAGTGCAGTGATACCCTTGTGATATGAACATAGCACTTCCATGTCAAAGGTCTTGAATTCGAAACCAAGGCACGCACCTCTGACTTTTCGAAGTCATGTGCGTATTATTACCTAATTATCACGTGCTTAAGCGGTGAAGGAAAACATCGTGAAGAAACCTGCATGCTTGAAAGATTTTCTCAATGGCGTGTGAAGTCTGCCAACCCGCAGTAGGCTAGCGTGGTTGACTATAGCTTAATCCCTCTCATTCTGAGAGGCGACCTGTGCCCAGCTGTGGGACAATATATTCTGATCCTTTTAGTAATAAATTATTATTTCTTACTAAAAGGACTTATTAGCGATTCTTCAATGGCAAGACATTCGCTAGACCCGAATAGCGAAATTTTCAATCCTACTAATACTTGTGTCCTCAAACGTCTCTGTTAACACAAATATAAATTTGATTTTATTTATTTATTCTATTGATTTTCACTAACTTGAAATGTTGAAAGTATATTCAGGTTTTTGTGAAGAGGAATTATACATGTCTAGGGTTAAAAATTATTTATTGCATCACTGCAGTCTCTTTATAGAAGAAAGTTCATATTTCACCGTGTGAAACTTACAAGACTGGCTTTTAACATGCCGCATTCAACGAAGGTAATCATTAAACATGTACAGAATTGTTATAAAGTATTAAATAACGCGCGTGTAAATTTAAAGCTCAAGTGGTTCAGTCTAATTAGACCCGTTCTAATTTTAAACATTCATAATTATAACACAAAGTATCGGTGAGTCGCGGTCTTTGGATCGACTATACGTACACACACGACTACACAACGTACACGTTTTTTTCGCAACATGTTATATGTTCAAACATGTTATATTATATACTTATGTCAAGTTATAGTTTTGAAAAATCTAACTGTACGAATTTGTTGGATATTTCGGACCTGTTGGCAACACCAAAAAGGGTAATTATTGAATAAAATTATTTAAGGATAGGCAACACTGGATTCGAAGCGTGTGAACTTTTGGTGCATCTCAGGTTGTTTTACTAGAAATAAAACTGATTCAAGACCACGAAATAGGTTCCAGTTATTACGCCCTCTTCATAATCATGTCACCACATCAATCAACACCCCAGATTGCAACAGCAGTGAATCGGTAAACTAAACAACTATTTAAATATATAATATACATCGCAAATTCAAAACATGTATCCAAGTTCTCTGTACCTGTGGATAATAATTTCATTGATTTCGAGTTATTAAACCTAAATAAATAACCTCGATAAACTTGAGCGTCTCCAAAATTTTTGTATACGGTTCATATTCGGTTTACGTAAATATGACCATGTTTCCAATTTCCGCGCCAAGCTCAAGTGGTTGCCAATTCGCCTTCGTCGGAATGTTCATATTCTCTCCCTACTTTTCAATGTGCTTTTCTTGCCTTCTTCCCCATTTTATCTTAAAGAACGTTTTGAGTTCCTTGGTGATACTCACACCCGATTTTTAAGGTCATCGGATAACCTGAGACTCAAAATGCCTATGCATTCCACAACTATTTACGACAAATCTTTCTCAGTGCAGGCTGCCTGATTGTGGAATGCGTTGCCAATGCGCATTAAGCGTGCGCAATCACTGTCAGAGTTCAAAAGGCTGGTGAAGGAACATTACTTGTCGCTTTAACTTGTAGGTATTGTAACTTTTCGCTCCTCTTGCTATTTATAGTTAGTATTTATATATGTATATATTATAGGTATATATATAATTATTTAATATTTATAGTTGATTATTTATTATTTATGTTTATTGATATATATATAATATACATATTATTATATATATTAAATTGTCTAATTATTGTTTTCTATAAATAGTGCACCATTTTCAACCCCATTTTTTTGTTCTGTACTGATACGTCCATAACAAGGTTGCCTGGAAGAAATCGCAGTCTGCGATAAGGCCGGCCATTGTATGTTTTTATGTACAATTGTTTCCGTTTATTTTGTGTTTTATTGGTGTACAATAAAGTATATATAAATAAATAAAATAAATTGTCAGGTTGTCAAATATGCAACCTACCACATACATATATAGATAAAGCTTAAGTAAAAATACCATCCATCCTTGTACGAACTACGCCATCATCATTGTAGATGTATAAATTGATGCGGATATATTAAACTTCGCACGGCCTTGCTGACAATATATTTCAGAGTCCATTTAACTAAAGAATCATACATTTTATGTTCACATGCTTTTAAAGGTGCCCTTAGAAGAGGTAAATGAAACCCGTGGCAACTCATATGTTTTTTATCTAAGAGAGAAAGTCACAAAAGAAGAAAACTTTGCAAATTAATTCACACAAAGAAAAATAGTAGGCCATACAGAATGTATAGACCTCAAATATTATGATGCCATTGCAAGATATATTTCTGCAAAAAAAAAAACAAATGAAGAAGGCCGCAGCGATAACGATTTCATGACATGAACTAATTAAGGAACCATGGAAAATATCGAATACGAAAATAGGTAAATAAAATGAAAACCAATGAGGAAGCAAAAAAGGTAGAAGTAAATAATAAAGAGACAGGAGCCTGTGAGCCTCCAAAACTGTTTAATAAAACATTAAACAGGAAAAAATATATCTTTGACTTGATTATTTAAACACAAAACTTTAATAATAATCATAAAGTTACACACACCGAACAGAAATCTTATTTACTACAGTAAGTACAATGCTTCCATTTTCAAGTGATCATATGTGCGCATATAATAGGACAGTCAATGGTTTGATGACTTTAATGATTTGATGGTTTCAATACTGTACAAAAAAGTACAGAAGATCTTTGTATTAAAATTGACAAATTTAAGCACCAATCGAAGTCAGTCCTCTTAGCTCTATAAACGCGCACTTTTCCCATTTCTCATAGTTTCACTTAAGTTCTACGTTGAATTCCGAGAAACAGAAAAATTCAACGTAAGTCTCAAGCCCTAAAAGAATAACCATCCCGGTATGATAGCAACGCAAAATTGCATGTAAAGCGCGAAGTATATTGCCATACGGGCTATGTTCCTGACGCATATTACAGAATATTAGGTTGGGAGAATCAACAATCTTCCCGAGCCAAGAGCAAGATTATCATAAACAATGTTACTTGCGATTGTTACATTATTTTCCAAATATACAATCCCACTAAAATAATTTCGAGCACCGATTTAGTTTCGAAATTTTTCAATATAATATAATAGGAATATGGGTGAATATTCCAGAGGCAAATTTTGCGTGACCACACTGAGAATCGAGGCGTTAAATGATAGGATGTTTCTCTTTTTTATAGTGAACTATACATAGTTCAATACTGGTCAATACTGGGTTCAATTGGGGCCACATCTATTTTTTTATGAGTGTATATAAATAATAAGGAAAAATAAAACAAGTTGGGTGGGTTGCCCTAGTTCCCTTTTTTGATATATGTAATTACATTCAATAAAGTTAAAATTTAAGGTACAATAAAAAAATGATTAATTTTCGGTGGATCGATTTTGCGTTGATTTTAAAGTGTTTTAATAGTAAGCTACACGTTATAGGTACTGATTTGGGTTAGGCATATATTAGTGATATAAATTCAATGGTAACTTAAAACCCCAAATATTTTCTTTTTGCCTGTTTAAATTTTGGTGGCGTTTTCATGCCACCAAAATTGAAAACGAGCCACCAAATTTTAAGCATATATTTAGTATTGTTATGTTATATATAAAGCCAGTTTTCAGACTATATAGCCAGTTTAAACGTTCAAACAAATAGTTATGTCCTTCGCTGTAAGTAAGACCTACTTAAAGAGTGCTAATGATCAAGTTTCTTATTTACATATTTTTATTTTGTTGCTTTTCAAAATGCCAAAACAGACCAGCGAAGAAAGGCTGCTTAAAAGAGAATGGCAGAAAGAAGAAGAAAAGCTGTTGACAGTGGAGTGATATATTACCACGGCTCACAAGACCAAACACTCAAGTCACAAGTATTCTGCACAATCAGTTCTTCTTTGCGACACGACGCCTCCGCAGTGGGCTCACATGGTTCCGATACTATCTGAAATTGACAAAATGGTTCCTGAAATATCAGCACAATATCGAAATAAAAAAATATTCTACATAACGTCCCAGTTCTGACCCTATTGATCGAATCTAATCTAACCTGTGTGGTATGGCATTACTGCGAATGTGGTCATGGTTAGGGTGCTCCTGACGGAGATGGCGGTGTTTTAAAGAGGACTGCATACTAGTTGGTATGCTACGGAAATGACATTGATAGTCTCATTGAAAGCCTGAAATCCAAAACAGTCAGTAAAAATTTAACGCGTGGAAGACTACGAAATTGCTGAGAAGGACTGGCTTTTCCTGGAACTATGAAGGTTCACCAAGTTATTTGGACCAAATAATTCAAGCTGGCGCTCCGTTCTTTGTCTTGCGCGGAGCCTCAGTGCATGTACAATTCCCCCGAATGCTTTCATGGTAAGCACTACGATTTTACTACTTACCAAGCAATGAATACACGGTTGGTGAAATCCAACACACAGTTCGCGAAGAAGGTTTAGCTCAGGCTCAGACTACCAAAATGGTTAAACCGAGAACCGATAGAGTGCGTCACTCTGTGAACATTCAGTCTTCAGTACAAGACATCCATATTATATCTCGGCAGACTGATTTGCATGGCAAACGTCCCCAGACAGTTCACCGGTTCAAAGGATCAGAAAAAATGGAAATTTGCAAAGACAATCTCAATTATTAACATCTCGTTTCCAGCAACAACTTTCTTAGTCGAAAAACACAAAATTTTTAACAAAGTATACGAAGCAGATTGGAACCGATCTCGATGAATTAGCTATTCCTTCACAGTCTTTTTTTGAAAGCATTAAAAGCGCCGTGTTTAAAAAAAATCGAATAATCACGCGATTCTGCATTAACTCCGGAAAAAACATCAGCCTTAGATTTTGAAAATTTTAAGAATAAATTTCGCCACCAAAATTGTCAAAAAATGCACTTTGTTGATATTGACCCATATGATAATGAAGATAAAAATATTTATATGAAAACTAGGCGGTATATCAAGGTTTTAAGTTTCTCCATCAATGGGAAAACCGAATCCAAATTCTTAATTTGAAACTTTAAACACTACGCTTTTTCTATATCGCAGTAATCCTTTGCCTGCAAAAACAAATCTACTTTCGATAGTAAAGTATGAAGGAAATAAAAAGCCATTAATTGTTAATTGCTATAGGATTATATTGTCATAATAATACGTATTCACGCTGTCACGGTTTTTACTGGAATCTGATCAAAAAGAATCTAGGCTTGACCAGACCTGGGAAACAACCGCAGTTCCATTCACTGAACTATTCACATAGTTTAGTGAATGGAATTCGATTCGAACTTTGCCTATATTCTTATTAGGTAGATCACGGGCATAGTGAATGCGGGCGGTGCTTGGCACAAATCTCTTTACAATTGCATTTTTGCCGCGCTTGACATGATATCGCGTACTTTTTGTCATATTCCATTTGTGAACCAGGTTTGCACGCTCTTTATCTGTTCAAGTAACTTCGTGCTTTCTTACTTATTAGGTCACTCAGGAACTTACAAGATATCAGTAATAGTTTAGGAGTCATCTCCTATATCTTAATCCTCTTTTTATCCACTGTATTTCCTTAATTGTAGCCTTACGATATTGTGTCAAACATTAATTTAGAATTGGGAATAGCTTTTTTTGTCCAGGTATATCCTGGGTAAGTTGCAAAACGTTAAGGTCCTCATTTTGGCTCCTGGCTACTGGCTCAAACAATATTATAAATCCCAAAGACCTGGGCCAAAAAATACATGACCAGGTGTCTGAAAATGGGAAAATATTATAAAGAATGATGAAGATGAAATGAAATGATCAAAATCCTTCATAGGAATTATATTCTTCCACCGCTGATCCATTTAGTTGTCCCTAGATTGAATCCTGAGTCTCTTGCAGCATGTATAGAGGGTAACAAAATAGGGACTCGGGGGTAACGGGGGTAACAAAATAGGGTAAAATACTTGCAGACATATGCCATAATGAATACAAGACCAGAAATAACCTGATAATTTCAGGTCTTGAAAGACACGTAAGAGATGCTCTTTTAAAACTGGACCCGATAAGTTACTTTTTGGGGATAAAGTTTTCGATAAAATCAAGACTGCAAAATCTGTAGGCAAGACAGGCCGTGAAATACGTTTGCGACACAAACCGTCTCCGCAACAAAATAAAAACACAAACAAAGGCACGCAGCGTTTAAAACTGGAGGGGCCCACATTGGCAAACACGGAAACAGCTGACTACAGAGTCGAGTCAACCAAAGCCGCAGCAGAGGGCCACGTCTAATGACATCTTCCAAGACAGCCGTGACAACATCCCCGGAAATCCAATTACAGCAGCCAACGTAATCACAGAAACTAACTCATACTGGCAGGTTAAAAGCCTTTCTTACAATAACTGGCAGAGGATCACAAAGGATCCCATTATACTCAACTGGACTGAGGGTTATTACATTCCCCAGTTCAGTTTTATTTACCAAAAAAAGATGAACAGGTACCTAATCATAGAAAAGTAGTAGTGCGTCGCTGGCACGTCTACATGATGGACGAATGGGTCGGCATCATCGGGAAAGTAATACCGTAGAAGTATCCTCCGTCTCCTCCCTTTTCCTTAAATAGGCTCGGCAACGTATCTGCAACAACTTTGGTATTGCATTTTTTTTATTAAGGAATAAATAAGGCTAACATTATATAGAATTATTATAATTTCCCATCCAATTCCCAGTTAAACCCATGCTCCTAATAGTTGTAGTGGTCAGTTTGACCCTCATGGTATAGTGACTGCCTGAGGCATGCGCAGAATTTTATAAATTTCGTTGTGCAAATCCGTCGCCGCTGACCGTTTACAAGCCTGGTTGTCATCTTCACCGATAAACAATGCCCGTTGCCAAGGTGCTTTATGTTTCTCTACAATGTTATTGGTGCGTTTTGATTCCATGTTGTTGCAGCTGCAAGAACTCGTGCTTGAATTTTCTACCTTTTTTGTGAAGTTTTTGTTTATCTAGTTACTGCCAAAATTGTTCACTAGTGTTTTATATTTTCTGTTTAAGTTTATATTTTCAGTATTAATACAAGCCTATATAAGTGTAATGCTAAGCGCCAATAGCGATGTGGAAGGTGTAAGTCAACTTTATTTCTCATCGTCGGACGAGCTGATTAGATGCCCACATTGTTCTCAAGGACGCTTTTTTAAAGGTAAGCGGGGTCTTAATATACACTTTGGGAAGGTTCATAAACCTCAAAATAATGATTCTGCCCCCATCCCCATTACTACCTCCGTACCGTTCTGGACAAGGCTGTCAGAATTAAAGAATTCTATCCCTGTTCTTAAGCGGGTTCCACGCGGCGCCAGACCTTTAGTCGCACTACACCTAGCACGATGTGTCCGCCTTGCCTCTCGGGAGAACTCGCGACGTGCTTGAGAGCATTTACTCTCCTTCCCTTACAGGATTTTACACGTACAAAAAAAATTAGCTACCTAAAAATCATTAACGGCCCAAATAAAAGACAATTGCAACATTTCAAATCAAAATTTAGGTTCCAAATTGTCAACGCAGAAATATTCCTTACCGAAAGATATCGTCCCCCATGTAGAATCCAAGCTAAGTTAAGGTGATATAAGTGGCGCGGCTCGCTTTATTTTTAGCAGTGATACCGTCGCGCCATGCTCTCCAGAAACACTTTCTTCTCTGGAGAGCAAACATCCCTCTCCATCAGATAATCTTTCTTTTCCCGATCCTCCTGAACCCGATTCTAACACTCTTGTGATTACAGCCCAACATCTGGTCACTGCCATTAGCTCCTTCCGAAGCGGCTCTGCCGGTGGCCTCGATGGTTTGACTCCTCAGCATCTAAAGGACCTCACAAGTGCCAGCGCCGGAGAGGCTGGTGACACGCTTTTGACCAATCTCATGCTCTCCGGTAATGTGCATGGGGCCGTCATCGATATTTTGTACGGGGCCAATTTATGTGCCCTGCGCAAAAAGGATGGCGGCATCCGTCCAATTGCCGTAGGGACTACCTACCGTCGAGCGGCAGCCAAAATTTGTTGTGAGCATTACAATAAACTCATTGCAGAAAAACTACAGCCCCTTCAGGTTAGTTTTGGCTGCAAAGGGGGCTGTGAAGCTGCCGTACACGCCCTCTCTACTTATTTACATAGTGGGAAAAGTGAGGTTATCAGGTTATCAGGCCTTAAGGTTGACTTAAAAAACGCTTTTAATTCGGTTAACAGGGACTTCTTCTTTGTTAGCAGAGATAAATAAGAAGGTCCCCAAATTTATAGTTTTATTTGGCAATGCTACAGATTCCCATCTAAATTACTTTTTCAAAACCATTTATTAAGCTCTTCAGTAGGCTGCCAACAGGGAGATCCTCTCGGGCCTATGATTTTTAGTTTAGCAATCCAACCTATCATTCGTCAGCTAAACTTAAAATTTAATGTCTGGTATTTGGATGACGGCACTTCAGGTGGCGATGTGGATACAAATTTAAAAGATCTAATTTTATTGAAAGACTTATTCAAATCCATTGGCTTAGATCTCAACCCTTCCAAGTGTGAAATTTACTTATCTGACACCACTGACAGATAGACTACTTTCGATATATTTGACAAAATAGCTCCACAAATTAAAATTTTTGATAAATATTCTCTTCGCCTCTTAGGGTCTCCAATCCTGGATCAGTCATTCCCAAATTTCATAGAGGAAAAAATTCAAAATTTTAATGACATTTCAGAAAGACTTGTCAAAATTAACATGCATCTGGCACTTACCATTATTCGGTATTGTTGTTTTGGACCCCAGTTCAATTATTTCCTTGCTCTTCCTCCTTGTGGAAACGTACAGATCTTTTAGATAAAATTGACTGTATCATTCGTAAGACGCTCACTTCTATTTTGAATGTAGCTCTGGACGACCGGGCCTGGATACAAGCTAGCCGATCCGTTTCGGAGGCCTTGGCGTCCGTAAAATTTCTAATATAAGTTTACCGGCATTCTTATCCTCGGTTCTCAGTACCGAGAAATTAACCAAGAATATCTTAGCTTTGTCTTTGGTTGACTGTGAGGTACCTTACACGACCGAGGCTCAGAATGCTTGGGTTAGCATTTGCCCGAATACCGACCCACCCTTAAACCCTCTTTCCCAGAGACTGTGGGATGAGCCGCTTTGCAGTTTGATACGGAATGAACTTATTAAAACGTCAATCAATACTGCTGAGCGAGCACGTCTACTGGCTGTGGGAAAGTGGGAGTCAGGTCTGTGGTGAAGCTGTCATAAGCCTCGGACACCATGGCTTGTCTTGCAGCAGGAGCGCAGGTCGCATAGCACGACACGCAAGTATTAATGACATCATTCGCCGTGCTCTCATCACCGCCGGCGTTCCAGCCATGTTAGAACCTAATGGCTTGGCACGTGACGATGGCAAGAGACCGGACGGGATGTCATTACTTCCTTGGAAGTTGGGTAGGCCCCTAGTGTGGGACGCAACTTGTGTCGATACTCTTGCGCTATCCCATCTTCCTAGTTCAGTGGGCAATGCTGGTGCTGCTGCTGCAACGGCGGAGACCAGCAAGCGGCGAAAATATAACAATTTAATTAACAGTTATATTTCCGAACCGTTTGGGGTTGAAACGCTGGGGCCATGGGATCCAAGCGCACTTTCCCTTTTTGCGGGAATTGCCAAACGACTGAACGAGGCTTCACGTGACCCAAAGGCTGGCCTATACTTTGCTCAAAGAATCAGCATTGCCATATAACGTGGCAATGCTGATCAGCATTGCCAGCCTTTTGGGTACCCTCCCGGCTGATAGCGATGCGGAGGAGTTTTTTGATGCCCTTTTTTAATTTTTCTTTTATTTATTAATATAGTTTAGCTGTTAGTCTAGTTTAATTTAAATTTAGTTCTATCTATTTATTAGGAAGTTATGTAAGTTAATATTTAATAAGGCTTTATTATTATATTATTATTATAGATTTTATACTCACAGCATAGCATTCTAAATTAGAGGATTATAGAACAGTGTCAAGTATAATTACTAAAAACTATTACCTCGTTAACTTAGAACTAAAATATACATAGTTTTTTACACAGTTTTGGATGCGACTCTACGATGTTGGGACCTTAAATAAGTCAAATACCTAGATGATTTCATATGTATTGAAAAAGATTACCATCAATGTACGATCAACATTTATAAAAAAACATATAATTTTCCTCAGAACCTAGGATTCATATAATCAACAAAGAAAAGAATAATATGTTTCATACTTGATTCGAAACTATACTTAAAATATCTGACCAACAAAGAAAATGCAAACTAAATTTATTAGCATTACGTACAGACTGTGCGATTGATATTAACGTTATATCCTCGAACATAATAAAGCAATATAAGAATTTGATTATTCCACCACGAACCCATATATTTAACGAATCCATCACAATAGGAATCTTCCCGTGGTTTATTTTAAAAAGCCCTTATGCATCCTGTTTATAAGATTGGGGATGTACATCGTGTTCATAATTTTAGGTCAGTATCTGTCTTGCCCTCCTTGTCCAAGGTTTTGGAGAAAATTATGATTGTCTAAAAAAAAATATTGAGGAAAATAACATAATTTCAAAACATCATATGGGTTCAGAAACAATAGATCCACTAACGATGCGGTACATTAACTCACTAATGACGTTGTTAAAGCTTTGGATAGTGGTAATAAAAGTGATGCCTTCTTCCTGGACCTGGCTTAGGCATTCGACACGGTCTCCATTTCTAAATTATTTCTTAAATTAGAACGAATCGGAGGGACAAACAGCTAAAACTATTTGAAAATTATTTGCCAAACCGAACATAGTGTGTAAAAATTGGTGACTATGTTAGTAAAATCATGACCTTCCCATTGACTTCGGCGTACCTCAGGGTAGCATCCTTGGTCCAATGCTTCTCCTGGTCTACGTTATTATTCCATTCATCCCATTTCGATGTTTCATTGTTCCAGCTTACCGTCGCGCTCTTATTGTTAGAAAGAACTGGCAACTGGACGTTGCCATATGGATTACTAGCCTAAGCATTTTGTCAAAATCCGTATGTAATCATTATCTTCTTTATTTATAATCTTATTTTCAAGATTTTCCCTATTATTTCTCTTTTAAACCACTCCTGTATTACGACAAACAAAACGGTAAAAGAATTATTCTAATCGGTTAAGCCGTTTTTGTGTTTAGGCGAGACTTACGAACGGCAATTGATTTACATATATAGATAATGATTAATACCCTACTTAATAAGAATCAACTACTTTTTTTAGGGATTGTAAACCTTAACCTACGTAATTGTAAATTTCTATTAAGAATTCATAAGACTCCTGTCATTAACTGTATAAATAGAATGGGTGGTGTTCAGTTCCCTCAGTTTTACTCAATGCCTGAATAAATATGGAAATGCTGTAAAAGAAGAAACATTTGGTTATTCGCTTCGTATATTCGCTCAAAAGATATTATAATCATTAAGCAGATTAAGGATCAAGAGAACATAAAACGGAAAGTAAATGGTGCCTAGAGAATAATACAAATACGAATAGAATAATAATATATTTGATCCCCGATATTGATTTAATTGTATCAAGCTTAATTATGAAGCAGGAAATATGCCGCATGGCACAGGGATCCTGATGCATATGCAGTAGATCACAAT
This sequence comes from Subacronicta megacephala, assembly GCA_958496365.1. Classification (NCBI taxonomy): domain Eukaryota; kingdom Metazoa; phylum Arthropoda; class Insecta; order Lepidoptera; family Noctuidae; genus Subacronicta; species Subacronicta megacephala. Next base: position 7,538,765 of record OY292513.1, on the reverse strand, counting down.
CGATTGATCAACCGTCAAAAAGTTCATTAAATCACTCAATATTTTTGTTTCGAGAAGCTAGTTAGCAACTAATTGGCGCAATGATAAATGCAATTTTTTTATATTCTTTATAGGCCTACGCTTAACCGCCTGATATTAAGCAACACTGCGATCTATGATGGTGCGCGCTTGCCTAAAAGAAATTGATTCACTCGTGATTTAAAGATACTCAGCTTATGCTTAGCATGATAAAAGTGGACTTAAAGCGTTCAAATTTTATTTATATTTTTTTTTTATTATTTAATTTTATAAATACTTTGGAATTGAATGTTTTAGATTTTTCGTACTTATTAAATGTTGTCAGGTAATCCAGGGGTGAAGGCCGTTCCTATAGACGCTTGTACCTGTGGACACAATTTATTCTGATGAAACTAGCCATCCTAAAATTGAAATTTGGTTGCGACCGTAATGCTTTGCTTATGGTTGACAATTCTGACATGTTACAATCTTAATTTTCTGTGTGGTTGTGCACATGCTGTCTACGAAAGCTTTTGCGCCAAAAAGTAAGTTGTTTTGCTTAGTATAAATTAGTTTTACCGTGAAAATACTACTGATATTGGTTGAATCATGTTTGCAATATGATCTGTACTGTTTATGTGTGACTGTCTACAGGTACAAAAGTGCCACAATGTTCACTTACAAAACCCTGCAAAATCAAATAATACAACAAGATACATTATCGTTTGTTAAATGTATGAACTGTAAAACTTATTCCAGAGACAATAATCCAATTTCTCAAATGTAGTTTGTTGCAATCATAGCTATCACATTTATTGTGTTCCAAAATCACAAAGCGAACTCTTTTAGTCTGATGATGAGGGTGAAGAGGTCGTTTGCGTGACATGCTTCGTATTAGACAATAATGACGATAGCAATTAATTTTATATGAAGAGTGTTGTATGTGGATATAAAATATGGATTTGTTCCAAATTCTGGAAAATGTCCATATGTGCCGCACTTGCCCATACCTTTCACTTATTCAATTTGAAACAGTGGCAGTGGTTCGTTAGGCGACATCTACCGTAAAAAAATGAATTTAGCTAGACGAGTTACCCTTTACTTTGAAATTATTTTTAAATAATAGCACAGATGTCGCTGGGGATGATTGAAACAAAAAACCTGTTTAGTAATAGCTTTCTTTGATTTTCCTTCATTTAAATATAACATATCATTATACCTGTAGCGCGTTATGGTTAGATCGGGATCTAACCATATCGTTGAGAATTCTGGATATGCGTAAGTAGCTACCGGTCTGCCTAACGCGCTACAGGTATGATGTTATAGTATTCGGGAATACTACCATTAACCAGACAAAAAACCAAACATTGAGCTGTTACTGAGAACTTCGATATAGTCTAAGTGATGGTTCTTTGATGATGGTAATTATGTTATAATCAATAAATAGCTGTTTGAATATCATCTTATTGTCGTCTGAATTATGCTCTAATTATAATTCTTGTTCGCCTTAAATTGTTGAAATTTAATTAATAGATAATATTATATATATGATAGATGTTGGTGATGAAAACTAAGAGCTACCATTATGCCCTTTTTATTTTTCAAACTACCTCAAAATCAGAATTCGTTATAATCCATTCAACCATTATAAAACAAAAAAATATATTCATGTCGGTCAAGAGTTTACTTTTATTTATGAGGGAATCTAAAGAAGAAAAAAGAAGATAATAGGTATTAATTGTGTTTAAATAGTCTTCAATTTCATGTCTCTGTGACAAATATAAAACTAAAGTACTACCATCCTCATATTAGCATATAAAGGGGACTAAGATTTATTTTTGAAATGAAACGACTTTGTTTCCACCCACAATATAATTACTTATTACATTAATGATATTAATACTTTAATATATCGAATTAGAAAGCGGAAATATTAAAATTTCAACATGGTAAGTGTTCCGTCCACTACAGTGTTAATTGTTGACAAATAAATTGATCGGGAAGAAACAGGCAGGACTCAGGTCTATTCACCATTAGTCATCAGTCAAAGGAGATTATTAATGTTCCTTCAACTAGTTTAAAACTTATTCATTGCATTAATTTTTATGACAGGTTTGGATACAACCCAGTTCTTTTAATTGGGTTGTATCCAAACTTGTCATAAAAAATAAAATTTACGTTTTCGAAGTTACAATATTTTCAGCAATAAATAATGTAAACTGTCATAAAAATTTACACTCAGTAATGCCTCTGGAATGTTTTCATAAATATTTAAAACACATAGCAACTTTTTGGCAATTAATTGTGTAATGTAAACATAATTCAGTCAAATCATCAACATTTAGTATAGCTACTATTTTTTATTTAGCTGTTGCTTAACTGCTCTTGAATTTGTAATTTTTTTATTGTTGAGATGATTTTTGGATTTACCCTTTCAAAAGCTTACAATTTCCATGAAAAGATTGTTATTTTGTTTAAAGGAAGAATTTTCGTTAAGTATTAATAAAGCTGGGGCCCAAACCCTTAATTTAGCAGGTAGATGTTGTTTATTTGGTATAATTTAGTCATCTTCATAATATCATTGTGATAATGTAAACGACCTGCAATCGTATTGGTGGACGAAACTACTCCCATAAGATATGTTTCTATAGATATAGGTTTATCGAGATCCATAAATATTGAAATGTAAAACACGGCTGACTTATCAAACAAGATAAGCCTGGAAATTTAGTAGATACACTCATTTTTAATACAAGGAACAGTGCAAAATATCTACTCAAATGTTCATTATTTCATAATTTTGTACAATATTTATTGCTCGGCAGTGCTGTGGAAGCTTATAGTTATCTATCTATTACTTATATAAAAATCTGTTTCTTTGTGTTTTACGCCCGTAAAAGTCGAAAGTAGTTAATAGATTGTATTTTTTATCTCGATGTTCCCTCAAACATTTTTGCCAATCAAAGTTTCTACTCAACGCCGTCACGGACCTGCAACTCACGTCAATAACGTAACTGCTTGCATTCTCTTTCATAATTAATAGTAAAAATAGTCCCTACCATCTTTGCATATTTCTTACTAATCTATAATATTATAATTATAGCAGCTGTTATTATTGCTCTTACACAAGTTAAAATAGTAAATACTTACAATACATTTTTTTTTACACATTTAGCTGTTTGTGATTTAAATATTTTAATACACTTATGGCAATAACTTTTTCAAAATGCTTGTATCAAATTACTCTGTCATTTAACTGTAGCACTTGAGTGACAATTCCTTGATTTCAATACGTACTAACACAATCTTCAAGTTACTTTTTAGGGATTTTATTGCGTTATGTTTATATAATAGAATTTTCGTAATTTCGGATCTTTTACAGCATCCATGGTAACGGATAGACTGAGGTGTTGAATTAGTTTACTACTTTACAATTTCGTTAATTGCTAAATCCGTAAAAAGTAGTTTCATTTAATAACAATATTCGTGAGAAACCAGTAAAATTTTACGACTTGCTACCTATTATTATTATTATGTGAGTTTAGAAATTTATTTGCCCAAGTAAAGAGAGAACATGATAATGGCACTTATTTATCCACAAAAACGTAGATATTGTATGGGTAATATGGGCATAGATTAAGTATTTGGAGGTATTTCGTTCGTTTATGTAGGTGATCAAAAAATAGTGTCGTTACATCAATTTGTTGGTCACGTCTCTCAGTCATAAGGATATCACTAACTGGACGAAGAACCTTAATTTTGATAACAACGACAATATAACATGTTCCATTTTTGTTTGTCATGAATTTTAACTGTATGAATCTTTCAGAGCCAATTACACTTGGGATTTGTTCTTCTCAATGTAGCAATAACAACAATATTCCTCTTTCTATCGACTATTACTTATCAGTAATAAACATTCAAGATTAAAGAACTATGTCTACATTAGTCATTAAAGCACACAAACTACATCATTCAGAACATTTTGTAAATGATTATCTACACATTGAATATACCTAATAGAGGATTATAGAGGTATTTAAGTTGCTAAAAATTGCTTAAATTGAATATTATTTCATTTATATATTCATAGTACTTTGGTGTCAATGGAAGACTATACCAATTTTAAGAATAATGATTGTGTTGTTCTTATCTTCTAAGTATTTATTTTAAACCGCTTAATTAAATTAAATAATTTACTATAAAAGCGTATTGTGTGCAACGGTTCACATATAATAATAAACAATTTTAGCTTAAAATGTAATTGTCGAATGTAGGTATACATTTGACGACACGTCGACTCGACGTTATATTAATAATAATCAATAATCTCTAAAAAATTATATATTTTATCTTTGTGCTTGTAAATAAAAAATCTAAGAGGCAGTTGAGGAAGTAAGATTCTTATCAATACTTCATTACGTTATTTCTAGCATATGATATATTACTTTCATAGGAAAAAATCCAATTAACGCGAATTGCAATAATTATCTTGTAGGTAAATTTTATTCTATTCGATTAATCGGAATGACGACAGAAAGTCTCCTGTTTTAAAGAAATTATATCCATATTATGGGATTGAAATTTTTTTATGAATATAATTTGTAAATGTCAATCGTATTAAGGACAATGGCGAAGAAATTGTTGAGGGAATGAATAAGTGTCTATAATTATCATCTTTATAGATCAGATGCATATAAAATTATTTTCTACGTTTTTTCAAGTAGGTAATTAATAAAGTTTGTCTAAGTCTGGAAAAAAAATCATCATATTTGAAAACACAATTGACTTCATCTTTCATCCATCATGCCATATGTATTAAATTAAATTCCCAGTTACATAAAGCGTTTGGCCTATATTCAGTAATGTACATTAATGCAAAGTATCAGAATAAATACGAAAATGACAACATTATTTTTGTGCTAAGAAGACAACCGTTTTAGGCGTAAAAATAATTAATATGAAATCGTAATAATAATGCTAACCTTGAATCTAGTATGGCAACAAAGGTGACAAAAAAATGACATCCGTCCGTCACCTGTCAATCGGCTCACTGACAACTGTTACGTTTCGTTATTCGTTTCGTATCGTTTCTTTATGTTGCATAATAAATACTTATTTGCAATAGTTTGCCATTAAATAGGCATAATAACTATGTAAATATATTTAAAAAGTAGTGAAACACTGATTATGATATACCTGATCATGGTATTTATTTATTTGCACTCATACTTGTTTTAATTGTTTGTTGTCAAAACTTAACCTCTAATACTTCAAACTGGAATAACTTTAATACTTGACTTTCAATAATCTCGGTCTAAAAACATAAATTGATCAGAAATACAAAATCTATATTTTGACATATTTTTCATGCGCAGACGCAACAAAAAAATGTCAACAAAAATTTGTTTGGGAGTTCGTCCTTTCCTTTTTGTAAGCGTAACAACAGCAGCAACAGCGTAGTTAGATCTAGTTAGATATTTTTATTGGTATTATGACACATTAGTACTCAATATTTAGTATTCTTAGAGCAAATTTAGGTACCAATTAGTTTAATGTCAAATGTATGGCCATTGTAATCCGATTTTATAGTTGATAAAGATCTGTGCCATTATTTGGTATTTTGGTCGAAGACTGGCGGATATTGGTGCCGGTCTTCTCCGCGGATCAGACGTGCGTGAAACTGGCGTGGACTGCATCCTCTTGGGCGATCTGGGTACCGGAAGTGAAGTACTGGAACGTATAACAATGCCAGCATTACATAAGAAGTCTGAAAGAATTAATTGAATGTTTGTTTTTGGACATGGTTCGATATTGTTGGTAGGTTATATATTACTGAGTAATTATTTTTCAATTTAAGCCTTGGATGTGTTTTGGTTATAACTGTTAATACGTATAAATAGGTTTACGCTTGGGGCAGTGACGGGGTTGCGTGCATGGTTAAATAAATAAGCTTTAAAATTTAAATTAATTATTTCTTATTAGGTGTTCCATATTAAACAGATGGTACTCGTAAAATCAGACATAGGATTCACAAACACACAATGGTGATTACAAATTAGGTATAACTTACGTCGATACCATATTTAATAGATCTTGCGATGGATATTTCCCAACATTTCCCTTCCTAGTAGAAAGTCATTGTACTAAACACAAAACAAAAACAAATTAATAAACAACTGCCTCATTCGTCTTCCGACTCGGAAAATCTATTCACTACAAACATTCTATTTACAAAAATAAATATCATTTTACATAGGTACAATAAATACTGGTTGGAATAGAACCCCCCACATTGGACGCAGAGGGCGATTGCTCAGCAGCTACGCCGCCGTCAACATGTCGTGAAATATTATGATAAAAGTCAATATCATCCAATTTTAATTGAATTGAATTGAATTATAAATACTTTTAAATACATATATTACAGTAAGTATATACCTATGGTAAAAATAATAGGTTTTTTTGTTTTAAAATAAAGTATTTTGCACATCTAACGAGTCCGTATCCAGGGATTAGTAATGAGGTCAATTATTATCGGAAACTATAAATTACATTTTTATATCAAGTTGGCTTTACTAAGGCTTTTGAAACACCAGGCATCAATAATAGCATTCTGAGCCTAAAAAGCAGAACTTAGTCGGCGATATAATATCAAATACTGACCCCTGCGAAAGCCGCTCCGTTCCACCCAAGCCGTTCGTGATCACTTTGGGTGCGTTGTGGAGGTGTCTTGCGTTCTGTGCGCGAAGCTAGGCGCGCCTTGGCTCGTAGCGCGGCCCGAAGTGGCACGTTAGCACGCGCCGCCTCAGCACGCCCATGCTGGCAGAACTCGATCAACGCAACCCCCAGAGCTAGAGCCAGACCTCCCACTAGTACGTAGAATATACCCGCCACTTGGCTCAGCGTCATCTCTGTGATTGATGTCTCCTTAAATATAAAGACACACAGTGTCAAAATTTATCGATCTATTCTATCCCTATATAAAAAAATCAGTCGCCGTGCGTTAGTCTTGCCTAAACATAAAAACGGCTTGACCGATTAGAATAATATTATTTTTATGTTTTGTTTGTCGTAATACAGGGGTCGTTTAAGAAAAAAAATAATAGGGAAAAACTTGAATGAACACTTAAAAAATATAAAAAATAATATTGGTATTGAAAATTGTCTACATGAAGCGATACAAAACTGTAATTTTTCATCATTATATTTTTAAATGGCGTTTGTTGCAGCCAGTGTTTAAATTATACCTTTTGGTGAATTTAGGGGTAGTTAATTTTTAATCCGATCTCTTTTTTTTATTATGTACAAGTTGGCCCGGCAAACTTCGTTCCGCATTAGATGGGCTTACACTCTGAACAATTCTCTTCATTGAAGTACCTTGACTGCCTCGTTAGTCAAGTGGTCCCAAGCGCGACTGCTACGCAAGAGGTCCTGGGTTCGATTCTCAGGTCGAGCAGTGTTATTGGGTTTTTCTATGAAATTCCCAGTATCAGCTCGGAGTCTGGATTTGTGCCCGGTTAATGGCAATAGGTTCGCCCCCTATAACATGGGACCTAAACATACCGGCGAAATGTGGGTGTACATTAGTACACCTCTGCCTAACCCTTCGGGGAATACAGGCGTGATGGTATGTTATATGTTATGTTATGATGTTATGAAGTACCTTGAGATATACTAAACTTTTTCGTTTTGCTGTATGGTGCTAGAACGAACAACGCTGATGGTTTCCCTCAAGGTGCTTCAGTAATTAGAATCTACCAGGGTGTAACCCGATCTAAGGCACAACGTAGTTTGTTGGGTCAACTAAAAGATAAAATAAAAACTTTTGTTATGGTATATTAATGTAATAGGTTATTATTATTTATTGCAAAACAAATTCAGATCTGCAAATCACTTATGTCAAAGACAAGATTCAGTCTATATAAATTTTAAGATGTAGGTACATTGTAGAGAAAATCTCACCTTATCTTTAATTACTTCACAATCGGACTTCTTATTATAGGATGCCCATTTGCGCCAAAGCTTGCTTATAACTCCTTCTTTTTTTAAATTTATTATTGCCAAGTTTATGGCTTCCCTGAAAGATAGACAATTCTAGTTTGAAATACGCTTAAAGAACCTACGTAATTATTGCCAAACAATTCAATCAAATTGGAAATTAAATAAATGATATGAGAACTAACTTGGTCGTAGAGTTTAAACATAAATTGGTGAAACTCATCATCGATATGTTGACATTTTAGTAATCAGTTAATTTGAAAACTTATCAAAACAGTAAAAGTGCTTGATTAAATAAACATCCAAGCAAATAACTTTAATTATGTTGGAATTCAACGCTCCGGGCAGTGTTTTGATCAAGAACATTATTATGCCGTGATAGCTAGGAGCAAAGCAAACTGCAAAGTCAGTTCAGCAAACAATCTCCCTTCGTTCAATAAACTCAGCCGGTATCTTGTCAATAGCGGTACGTCATAAAACCGACGTATCATATAAAATGTAAATTTTAACTTGTTGTCAAAAATCACGTCCGCCAAATCACATACCATAAAAATGAGTGGTATAAATTCGAGACACGGAGTGCACAGTCTTCCCAACTGATAGGACACCATGTAAATTTACGACAGTATTCCGCTAGGAATTACCGTATATTGCCGAGATTTCAGATAGATAGTAGGAGCTCTTGCGTGTACAGTAATTTACACAGAGTTTGTGCTCATTACTGGCGTATGTATCATAGTGTAGTGTATTTATTTTGCTGTCCAGACTTCGTAGAGAGCAGTCACAGCAATATCGTCTATTTATATTGACATACCTTAATCTTAAGACAGGTACAAGTCTTCCATGTGTATGTCGTAAGTGAGATTGGTACCACTAAACATTAATATACGTTTTCATTTCAAATAAAAAAAAAATTGATGAAGCTGTGTTCATAATTAAGTTAACTTTAAATGGCATCTACGTTAGCGAGTTTATAATGACTGTATTAATATGTCTCAGCGGTTTTCAAATTAGCGGGACATTAGGTCTCTTGAGTTTCTAATACCTACGTTACAATTAACTGAGAATCTAATTTAGTTTGTTATGATAGGATCTCAATTTACCTATTTCAATGTTAACTTAAATTATAGGCGTTTGAATTAAATGTAATAAACGTTGTTCAGGCTCATAAATGAATAATCCAATTGTCGATTTTTAAGATTTTATATATATATGTAATCGAGAATATATTGAGTGGAGGACTGTTTAACGGAATTTATTGTATGAAAACCAAACTTAATAAGCTGACAAGAATTTAATAGTTCTGGACTCGAAATCGGGAAATGAGGAAATCAAAAAGTCTCAATAATAAGTCCACCAGAAATCGTTTGTGGTGTGAATCGATAGCGACACCTGCCAATATCAACTCGGATGGGTGATCAAAGCACACTTTGTTGTCGCGTACGTGCGACCTGGGTCCGATATTTGCACACGTTTGGTTTTAAAAATAACTTTTAAAAATGTGGGTTCAGTTTAATAAATCTATGTTTTGTTCTTTAACCAAAATGATATCGATGTTGCTTTGCTCAATGATGACAAGTTTATTTCCATTTTTAACGAATGCACTTGAATCTTTCAGTCATTAAGAAATGAACCAAACATCCGTGAAGTGGATAAAGAAGAAGATCTAATCTTGATCTTATCTGTCTTAGTTGTCAAAGCATCTGATGTAGCGGGTTCAAGCGCTTTTCTTCCCTCAGTTCATGTAGATATCTCATTGGACACAACGACAAGAATTAGACAGGGTGCCCGTTTTTCCAAGGGATAAGGGGATCTTACGTATATCTACTTTCCAAGTAGAGGTTGTCCTGTTTTTGGTGTTATGTATTACGTCTGTATGTTAGCTGTCTCAAGCCCTATCTGTGGCTGACTTTTATCATCTGGTTTTATAATATTTTGTTAGAATGTTCACAAGTTTGACTAAGTGCTAAATTTACTCAAACGGAGCTTTAGGGTTAGAGTGAGCTAGAACTTTCAAAACAGTAAACATCAATTTTAAGAAGATAAACTATTTGTAGCATTTATTTCATAAGCGTCTTTATTTCGCAAACTGGCAGCATAATATAATTAAGCCCGCGTACACTTTTTTATAAACTTTGAATAAGTGGCTTTCCAATAGTCGAGAATTTGTGAGTGTTTGAGGGCTGGTTAGTGGAACATAACAGTGAATATTTTATTTAATAAATATGTTATCAACGAGGTAAACTCTCAAAGGCGTTAAGTGATTTTTTAACTTTATCTATTCCCTCATATTTTCTTAACAGGATAATACAAAAATACAAGTCCCTGAATTTTTTCCTGTTTCGTGAATGCTCAACACATACGTATATTGTATTTACATAGGTACATCTTCCGTCGTATTCATAACAATATAAAAGGTTCAATAAATTTTCTATAGCTCTAATGTGTTTTGTTTTCTTTTCCTTATCAGAAAATATCACGTGTCGAGACTTTTATAAATTAAACGAATACAGTACACTGATAAACAGTTAGGCCAAGAGCAAGTACATACTATAACATACAATAATTGTTCAGTACGGGATGATCTCGCGGGAGGGCGGAAAACAATGGCCGTTGGGCCAATTGTCCCGTCAACTCGGCGGTTACGGTGACGGTTATTTATATTACTTATTGCAGGTATGTAAGCACGGCTACAAGTCGAGCGTTACTAATTCAGTTTAAGCTGGTCTCTTACTGTATTGAAATTCGAGATCAGCTTAAACTATTAAGGTTTGTATAGGTTTATCTGTAGCCGTGTGTACACACGGTTTCCATTCGTTGTGAGGCAAGTATATATACTGGATATGTATAGCTTGATGTTTTGCGGTACAGTGAGCAGACAGCGCAAAATTCTAATATTATTATCAAATGCCATCTGATAAAAATACCAGGCAAAAACCTGATTACACGCGAAATCATGCTTTTCGTTAACTTTTTATAGACTTGTTGCCAAACCACTTTAATATGCAAAATGGAATCATCTCTGAGAAATATTCTACTCTTCATCAAATTGGCAATAGGCTCGCCCCCTATTACATGGGACCTAAACATACCGGCGAAATGTGGGTTACATTGGTACACCTTTAGGCAGAGGTGTACCTATGTACACCCTGTGTACCCACCCACATGTACATGTTGATCAAATTTCAGACGAGGCTTATTACTGACGAGAAGATGTTATTATCGTTATAATAGATATTGGAAATGATACCTTAAACTTGGGACATAGAAAAACAAGATATGGTACACGATGATTACATTCTTCTTTAAAAATAGCTGCACAAATACGTACCTAAGGGCCGATCCTTTCATCGTGGCGATAGCAAAATTAACGTGCCGATATCGACAAACACGCAACGGACCACACGCATCATCAGAATATGCATACATAGCCTCTTCATTTAAGACAGAATCTATGGTAAAATGATTCCGTATATCCATGCTCTGAAATTTTAATATTGTTGTAGAAACAATGAGAAATAACAAACACCTATAACCGTCAAAGAGATTAAGTAATTTGTGGAAATGGAACTCGTGGGCGGGAAAATCTCGAAACAAATGTCCTTGTCCCCTAATTTGAGCGGTTGGTGTCAAATATAACAAAGACTGGACTTTGACGTCATTCTACCACGGGCTTATATTGTTATTAGTAACAGTTTTGGACATCCTGTGAAAATAGTAACGAAAGGATTATTCTAAATTATTAATAAAACTGATACACAGTAGTCATCCTATTTGAATACTTGATACTTGTACAAATTAAATTTGTTTTAAAAAATACTGCCATAGAAGATGTTTCATTCGCTTCAGCAAACGCTTCAACTTACCAATAGCTGATTGTTACCTGAATCGTGTAAAATTGCATGTGGTTCTTACTTCATGAGGAATGCTTGGTGCTGGGATGTGTGCTGAATGGGCCGGCTCCGCTATGCGCTCCACTATCAGATATGCAGCCAGATTTGCAGTATAAGAGCAAACCAGGATAAGCGCAAAAAACCACCACACAGTCCCAACTATTCTGCCTGATAGAGACCTAGATGAAAATTATTTCTTAAGTTTTATATTTTTTTCTTTATTTAATCTCTGTGTGGTCAGTTAGAGTAGTGGTCAACAGATAGTTTGCCATCACGAGCATTGCAACTGGTTATTTGACTAAATTGCCTGGTGTATCAAAGTGGGTGATGCAGGTTGGATTTCAGCCCGTTGGTTGAACTTATTTTCCATAAAATGTATAAGTTAAGGAAATGCTTGGCATTTTCACATGAGTAAAAGTTGGTACATAAATAAAATATATCATCATAATCATGTTATATCAAAAACTAGATATAATTAGGCGTAAATAGGCAATATCGTATTATCCAATTTAAAGTGAAAAAATAATTAAATGAAAATGGTAGGTACACTGTCAACAAACGAATTTCAAACGTAAACATAATTGTAATTTTAAATAATATTTGGCTAGTTTTATTATTTTTCTATTGTAATTAATAGTTGAGGACCGATATTAGTTAATTTCGTCAACAGGACCGTAAGGATTTACTCGTAATACAAATTACTTTGTAACGATGATCGAGAATTAAAGCCAACTATGTAGAAGAATTTAAAAAAATGTTACACACACACACGTTCAAGTTAACGACATGATTCCCTGGTTTTAAGCCCGATGAAATAACTGTTGGTATTTACTAACTACACTGACTAAACTGAAGGATTTAAAAATTAATCACGATTTGCCAACTTCTCGAACGGCATGCGACGCGACGACGCGGACGTGGCGAACTATACATTTATGCCTCAGGGCAAAAATGGGGAATTATTACTGTATTCACATGGTTGGGCTTCTGACTGTCAAACGTTTAAACTTCAACATGATAATTTATTATATAGTGTTGGGTATATAGTTCAGCTAAGCCCAAGATATAGCACAAAAAGTAAATAAAATCCCGACTACTTTCATGCAGTTTCTCCCTTATTAAATTTTTTTGTCTTGTTTTTACTTGATACGAATTATATCTGCATAAACTTCTACCTTGCATCACATCGTGTAGCAAAGCATTATTATTTAGAGTGTGGTTTCCTTCGTTAATTCTGCATCTTGCTTGTTGTAATCTTGCACGGAAGTTAAGACGTGATACACTTTAGTGATTGCACTCGCACGGTCTTACATAAATTAAATTTGGACTAAACTTATGTAGCCTGCACGTTTACAGAAATAGAAAATATAGTTTCGTCAAGTTCTGTTAGGTATACATTTATAATATATTGACATTTATATTGCAATCTTGTGTAAAACCTACCGATAATAAAAACAGAATTAAACATAAGACAAGGATTAGGTTTAGGAACAGAAGGTTTAGGTTTTATTTGAACGTTTTTAAAGGAAATATTCTCACTCAAAGTAAAATTATAATAACGGAAACTTGACATCAAAGCCTAAAATTAACCATTGTCCTACAGAAATGTAACCCGTAGCCGTTTAATTTACTTAAATTGAAAAAAAAATGAGATCTCATTTTATAACCATCCTTCTGAAAAATAAAGAATATAACGAGTCAAGTTTATAATTTTAAAATCAGCAGTATCTCACATTGTCAAACATAGCAAGGTTATTATTGAACCTTCTCTTATCCACCGTTCTCTTGTTTATATTATACTATCTTATACTGAAAGTAAGCACCATTCAACACACGACATGGAATTTAATCTAGAATTCCATAGCAGCACGGTTGGTGATATTGACCGCATTACTTAAAATGCTCGAGCATTGGCAACGGGCGTTGTTGTTTTCTATTTAGTTTCTTTTGTACAGAATATTCCTGATTCTTAATGTATGGTAAGACTTTATTACGTACCTCGGAACCACATCGCTGCCTTGTTGCATAAAGGAGCCAAGCGAAAACCAGAAAGAATTCCAAATACTGAACTCGTTGTGTAAAATTATCTAAAATAATTCAATTTAATAATTAATTTTGTAGCCTGTAAGGTAAGTTTTATTATGAGTCATTTTAGTTTTTTAGTATGTACTTCAATAAAAACAAAAATATTACCTCACTAGTGCTGCTTAAAGCATGGTCCAATTGCGTGTCAGATATAGAGACAGATTTCCATTCGTGAGGTGAGAATCGTGAAACTAAGAAAAGTACTATGCTGACAGCAAAGAAACTGAACAGGACACATAGCTGCAAACAAAAGTAATTACTACAACATACACTATCACAACGTGGAATTGAAAATAATAGATATAACGTGCACCCACATTTAGTGTCGGTCTCATAATGTTTACAAATGGTCGTTGTTTGTGGGGGTTTCATGTATTCACGTACGAAATTCTAAGCTTGCTATTTTGTTTGTATTATAACATTAACTGCATACTCCGGTATAAACTCTAGTTTTCCTAAACGAAAATGTATTCTTACATTGATTTTACAACTTTAAACGTTAAGTCTAAAAATGTATCCTGATTTTCCTTCCTCGGAAGATCAAATCATTGTCTAATACTTTTACATTTGTTATCGCTACAACCTACGCATGATGTTGAATTGTTGATGTTACACGTTTTGCATAAAAGATAGTAAGTAAATAGGTGGCATAGCAAATAGAGTATTCACTATTCCGTCCGGGAACTGTCATAAACATTCATACATATATACGATATGAACATGGTTTTATCGGCGAAATGTTTGGATACGCTTGGGGCGGCTTGGGATGTAGAGTCACTTGTTATGGAGATGGAGCAGCTAACTTTTGCTTACCACCGTTCTCTATTTGCAACTTTAGGTATAACTGTATATTTTCCATTAAATTTAATTTCAATGTGACTTTACTTGTCAGAGTCTAATTTTCTAGGATACTCTTAAACTGCATCTTCTGACAAATTAGTATAAACTAGTTATACACAATTTTAGCTGAATAATGTGAAAAAAATTTAAGGACGGTTCTTGAACTATCAACTTCATTTAAATGATTCATAAATTAATTTAGGTAACCTAACTATCTGATTAAGGCTGAGTGTAGATGATAAGTATAAATATCATTTTAATATTAAGGATTTTCTTCATGAACAACGTTCAGTAGGTATTTCAAAAGAAAATACTATTCTTCCTGAATTTTTCCATTACACGCAGAAATAATGTACACAATATAAATCGAAAATAGAAGAATTTCGCGATTGATCAAACAAAAATGGTGACAAGGAGTACTCACCCATATTTCTTTTGATAATGGCCGGAGGAAACTGAATGTGTCCGATAACTGCCTCGGTGGCCTTGTGTTAGTGATTGGTGCGTCGATAGTGAGAAACGGCTCGCTGAAGTCCACTAATCGCTCTCGTTCAGGTGTTACGGCGAGGGGGGCGACCGCTATGTCGGCCTCCTTAAACGGTAGGTATATATTAAACTCAATCTCAATGTGTAAGACACGGTTACTTTTTGTTTGAAATGTTAAAAAATAGATAGGAAGTTTTTTTTAATCCAAATGCTTCGTCGATATCATACAACACGTACGAGTATAATAAAGAATTAAGATTATTGTAAATTATAATTATTATAAAATAAGTGCCTATTACAAATTAATATGTTGATTTAAGAACATTAATAAGTTAGACATTACATACCTAATTAATAAAGATGTTAAACCGGTAAGTGATATAAAAAAATATTGTATCATATGAATATACTAATATTATCATTTTCATCAACGCCCCAACAACCGGGTTTTTTTATGTTTTTGCAACATACATCCAAAACCACACAGTAGAATATAGTTTTATTTGTTGTTGACGTTGCCCTCAAAATATATAAAGTAACACCAGAGATAGGGGAAACTAACCCCCGCAAATATTTCATTAAACATTGAGACCAGCTATGAAATGACATAAAGCGCACACATGGGTGAGTCATATATGGACAAAGAGCTTAGGACGAACCTTCGCTTGATATTAGATTTGCCGTCAAATTTCTTCGTAAACTTAACCAAACAAGCAAGGCCGAGTGAAACCTTTATAACTATATAACTAACACCACAATGAAACAAGGACCTTAGAACCCAATCGATCACCCTTTGTGATTGGGCCGGACCAAACTTAAGTAATGGCCTGGGATGAACCTCTTGAGGTACAAGAGATAGAAGATATTAACCAATATTCGAGCATAAAAACACCGAAATTTGCCTTAAATGACAATTTCTAAATTCTCTACCTTATTTACGTGAAATAAATATAAGTATTCATAAGTCTTGAATCCAAAGAACGCACATTTCAACTTTCACGACTTTGTGCTTATTAACAATTTAATTACTCACTAAAATGATGAAATCTTCAAATATCTCGACAACATCATCACATTTTAAATCATCTGAAAACCTGTTTAAGCCAGGGTAATGGACTTTAGCGTAACCCCACTCTTTCTGAGAGAAATCTTATGTCCAACAATGGGACAGTAAATGGGTTGATGATAAAGTTTACTTAAATATTTTTTTTTAATACCACATTATTGATAGGTACTTTCAGTCATGTAATTATTTATCGTTAAATGTAAAATGGTCCTATTTCTATCCGAATATGACATAACTATTATTTTAGTTCTAAGTTTATCTTAACTTGCCTGCTTTACCTTATAAGTAAGCGTATTATATTGCGGTAAGCTTACCGCTAGGGTTGGCTTAATAAACAAAGTTTCATAGTAGATGTGCGAAGTATAATATTCCAGTGGTGCAAAACGGACATAGGTAAGTTACAGCTAGAACTCTCAATGCGTTCGAGCCGTTATTCATTGTGGAAAGTAAAAAGTCACGAGGTGCTATGCGCCAAAATCGTGGAGTAGGATAAATGTGAAACAACGGCCGCGAAAAAATTTTTCCCAACGTGGACGTCCATTTTCTCCGCACAGCGACATAAAAAAGAAACGAATAAAATGTTACTGGTGTATACTCTGGGATAATATTGTGACTTTTGGCGCTGTGAGCTTCATTCGCGTTATCCATTATAACAAAAAATACTTATATTATTAAATAAATATCATTAATATAATAAATACACTTATCCTTATAAAATTCTGTGTTACTATTGTCGTTGACTGTACTTATTTGTTTTTTCCATTTCCACCTAAACATAAGTCGTTACGTAATACGTCCCGTGTCAGTCATAAAGTTTGTTACTTCCATGCATTATTATATTACCAGGGTATATGTGTCATAATATTTCTATTAGACAGACATCAACTGTCTTCTTTGTTTACCTTGTTACTCGTGTTAGTAAATATGATTTCTCCGTAAAGCTCTCGTACACGAGTGAATAAACGACACGAGCAGTCTCTTCATACTTATGTTAGTGTTGGGCTTGTGACATTTTGATTCTATTATTAGATAATCTAAGAACCTTGCAACATATGTATATCACTATCGGCATTTCACTATAGTTACGGTGAGGCCCGTAATGGAATGGCTGGGGACGCTACGCCATCCTCATCTTCTGGCCGACGCAGGTACTCTTGGGAAATTACTGTTCCAGGTATTATCAGGATCGCTTAGGCCGGGCGCCAACGCGAGCCTTGCCATGGTTTAGGATACAGCGCAACAATACACTGGAGATACAGAAACTGAGCTTGTACGGAGAAGCTCCATATGATTGCGTCGCAACAGTGATCGAAAGCAAGAGCGCGTAAAAAGCAGCCGCCTCCTTCTGCCTGCGAACAATTTGCGTGCAGTAGGTAATCCCAGGTGTGGGTAAACCTTGGATTTCGATCCATAGTAGATGGACCCGGTTGCTAGAGGGTGCTGGTTGACATGGAGTGTAATGTCGGCGTAACCTAACACTGAGACAATAGCGCGTGGAGGCAGTGCGCGTGATAGCTTTACGCGCGCCTGGTGAATGTAGGGAAGGGACGAGTGATAGTATCGGATCAGCCTGCCAGGGTTTCGGTAAATGTGACCACTAATCCTATGACTCCAAAAATAGGCCACAAAGTGAGTTTTAATCGATACGAGCCGGCCATGCCGGGGCCCGCTCCATAAGAGATTTTTTATACTGTAAAAAATGTTGTTTGCAGCGTAAAGAACTTTTTTATCGTAACTTCATTTTAAAATATCGCAAACAGTTGCATGGATCGCCTGCGTTTTACCTAATTTTTTTTGGTAGAAATTCAATCTTTCAACGATGTTTGTATCATGAGTATGCCTGGAATACTGACACGAAAAGTTGACTTTGACCCTACATGTGTGCTTGTCCGATGGAATTACGTTTTATCATAGGTAGGAAACAGGAATGATTGTTACTTATGTCGACATATTACAAAAATCAATTGCATGCAGCCAGGCCGTGTTTTATCAACAAAGCTTAAACTGCCCCGGTTAGTCAGTGGGCAACCACATTCGAAATTCAAATCAAGCTTTTAATTAATATGTCCCGCAAATAACCGCCAATAAACCGCGTACTTAATACCATAGTAGGTATATAGAAATATAGGTACGCGGTTTATGTAAATATAATATTTAAAAAACTCGAATACTACAAAGTATTCGTACATACTACATATCTATGTCGACAAATATAAAATAGTTTCATTAATTTAGAGCAGCCTAAATCAGTGAAGCTATTTGCGGTGTCAAGTCTTGAGTTCGATTCCTAGGTGCAGCAGAGGACTTAAATTTCTTAAAAGTCCGAATTGTGCCCAATGTTCAAAGTAGGTACATCAGGACTCCGTAAAGAAGTACCAGAAACGTTCGGGTATTATAGAGATGATAGAACTTAAGTTATATTATTTATCAAATGTTTATCAGTTTTGCCTATGTTAAATAACAAACACTTACCTACTTATAGTGATTATCCCACCAGTAAAAGTAACGAGTCGTATTTAACCCTGTTAAGCCGAATTCCTTTATGTGAAACCTCTCTGGACGGAGGCAAACGAAAAAAAAGAATGTTCAATATTTCCTTAAAAAGACTTACCTTTCTCATGAGTTCTTCAACTAAATCGGTGTACACATCTGTTGCTGCATCGTTTACGTACTTGATATCTTTAGACCACTTTATTTCATCTAAAAATGTTATCTAATATTACTATGTAATTTAACTATTTCACATGCATACGGCATCGTTTAAAACACATTTATTGTAATTATACGAGTACAATAATTACGAAACAAATACGTAGATTTCAAATGTTGTTATCTCAATATATTGACTGAAATGTATGATATTGGTCAACGTAATCATTTTAATGGGATGGATCTCTGACGTCAATCGTATTGTAATAAACGTATGTTTGAATATTTTTTGATTGGGACTTTTAGTCCCATGAAAAATGTCAATCATATTTAACAATTGAACCATAAATATGATCCCATTAATGTTTCAAATAAAAATCTGGGGGCACGGTGAAGAGCCACACCAAGATGAGCTGAAAAAAACACCTATTTAGCTTTTCTAGAAGCGTTTCAAAGTCAAATTATATATTTTAATTATACTAATATTACTGGAACTTCTGAAATGTTTAAATCAGTTTCTCGGTTCAATATAGTGAATCGAATGAAGCAAAGTCGGCGAAAATCTCCAAATATAAGAATTATGTATTCAACATTGTACACAACTGCACGAAAGATCCGCCATAATAAAACCAATAAATTAAGAAATGTCTGGTATTGCTGCCGGTTAGAAATAAAATTCAAACTGAAAATACGACCATAAGACACGTAGTAGGTAAGGTACTCACATTTGATATTCATCTTCTTCGCAATTAACTCCATTAAGTCTTTGCAAAATCCGTATAACTCTTCTTTCTGGCCGTACTCTATTGGCTTCTGCATTAGATATGGTTCTTGGAGGATTGACGTCACAGTATACGTTTTGTTTGTGTCATATGAGGCGGGTGATCGAAGCTGAACATATCTTTGTGAAGTCACTTGCAGTCCATGAGCATCGCTCCATACAGCAAACTGAATGTGATATGAACGATAATAAAATAAATCATTAAAATATCGACCAAAACAAATACAAGAAATGAGCCTCCCTAATATATTTTTTGTATATCTTAAATACCTATTCCTAAAGTTTGCTAAAATTTCTACTACTATTCGTGAAGACCTTTAATTGGCTTGTTGTTGTTTATTCCCTCAGTATATTTCATTATTTGTAGCTGTTGGTCTTCCTATTTAAATAAATAAAAAAAAATAATAAATAAATACCTATTTCAGGGATTTGTAGAAATATTTTTTTTTGTCTACAGAATGGTAAATGGTACAAGTGACCAAAAACAAATTTTGAAAGTTCCAAGTGGCGACTGAAAAGGCTCCAAAAGTTTATACACATTGATTTATGGAAGCCGAGAAATCATTAGTGAGCTGTGGAACAAAAGTAGGGCGAAATAAACTTAAAATTAACCTTTGCTGTAAGTATGTACTTGCTAACGGATGTGCGAAGTTTACTGTGAATTCAATAAACGAATTTTAATTTACACGTCATGCCTACCATGGCTAGTAAAATTTTGCCAGTCCAACATACCTTTAGCATTGCGCTCTGAACAGTCATCTCAACTACGTGCAAAGTGAAATTATGTCGATGTCCTTCTTCATTAAAAGAAATATTCCCCGTGAGTCCCTCGATATCCGTCTGTAATGAATATAATATGACATAACGCTTGCACGTAATCCGGAACCAACTGTAAAATCACCATCAACCAGAGCCAGTTTAAAACAGGACTAGCTTAGAAGGTTAGATTTATCGAAACTGTTATGAGCTGCTTATCAATATAGAAAATACTAGCGACCCGTGAGCTACTTTACCCTCCTAAGTTTTCCCTTCACATTAAAAGTCCCGATAATTAGGAAAACAATAAAAATACAGCCAAATCGGTTGAGCCGTTATTTAGTGATGATCTTGCACATAGGCGGCAATTATTTTTTATTAATATTGTAGATAGATAAATAAAATCCAGTCTATGCCTACCCCAAGGGGAGAAAAGCGCGAAAAAGGTGCACTATGAAATAAAATATTAATGACTACGACAATCTCTGGCTCATCACATCTGCCGTTTGGAAAACAATAGACAAACACATGGATACATAAAATATTCGTAAAACAATAAAGGAAATACAACCTTTTGTTGCTGCTGAGTATACGGATCTACATGTTACAAGATATTGTCAATTTTTGTGCACCATAATATTTTGTATTATGGTGCACAAAAATTGACAATATCTTATACGAATAAAATGCCTACCTTCTTTATCAGTCTAGAAATTTTATCACCATGCTCAAAAGGGACGACCCAGCTTTTACCAGGGTTGCAGTCAATGACTTTAGTGGAGTTCGCTTGACCAGCTGCACGCCGCAAGGCACTCCTAAAGGCGTCTGGTTTTTTCCTCCATAGTCTTCCTAGTGCATCCATTAATACTTGAACACCGTCATACATGAGCGCAGCCTCTGCCTAAACAATATTTTCTTACTACAATATTAGCGGTAATTACAGAAGTAAGGCGAATTTTCACAGTAATAAATCAATTATTATAAATGAAGTAATATGTATAGAAAATATGATAGAAAAAAATATTTAAAATATGTTTCCAAAAAAATAAAGCAATAATTCATATTCACGTAACTTTATAATATCAAGTTATACAAGCGAACGCAGGTACAAACGGAGTTTTAAGTAGGTGCGGGCCCCACATAAACATTATTTCATGATGGGTGTCATAGCAAATGTCAATGCCTAGCCCAAAGAAAATCAATAAGTTGTGTCCCGTCATGCTTTGCTTTTAATCGTGCAACTAGACCAAAGATTTAGTCAATGTCTTGCCATTCAACGAACATTACGTAATAAGTAGCCACTTATTACGTAATGTATGTTGAATGGCAAGATATTGCTTTGTCAGAACATGTTAACAACCTTGATGAGTTAACTTTACTTCTGAGCAATCCTCCTGAGCATATGGTGCCGAGTTGGAAAAGACATGTGTATGTACACTGAAGAGGGAGATCATATGGAATAATATATAATTTATATTACAGACGCACCCTACTCACTGTTTCATTAGGGTGTACGTAAGTTAGGGAAATCTACATAAACGCGTTATTACTTCACGCTGAAATTTTCTCCGTGATATGCCAGTTACACCCTGTATACTTTATGTTCTGCATCTATATCTCATAAAACTTCCTTCCATATTTTACACATATTAATCCATGTAATATATAGGTTAAAACTGTAAAATAATTATAGGTATTTCTTACAGGTAATTCATTATCAACTATGTTTTCCTTTGCCATCTAAGCGAGTGATAATTATATTACGCATACAGTTTCTCGTTCTTGGATTCGAAATTAAGACTTATGACTTAGCAGCCCAAGGTCATATTACTAGACTATTTAATTAGTGTCGAAATGAAATTAAATATAATTATATTTATTCCTGTAAATAGATCTTTTAAAGACACTTTTACATGTCGAACTTTTACATATTTTTTTAACTAGATGGCGCTGACGTTTACCGCTTCGGCGGCTACTAGGGTAGCTATTATATTTTCTATACATATATCAAGGCGAAAGAGATGCTTATGAATTAAAAGATGTAAATATATACAATCATAAATTCATATAAACATACGTACGTGAAATCATGAAATTTCTAGAAATACACGAACCCGATGCATTCATCTTAACGAAATTAGGTACAATTCACTTAGTTAACTTCAGATTTAGAATGGCAATAGAGCTGCAGAATATTCCCTTTAGTATTTCCCACTAATGGTCTAGAACGGAGTAATTAAAAACAAGTTTTTACTGCTCATTAACGTACAAATACTGTTTTATTTACATTTCCTTTTGTCATTTTATTTCTTTAAAATAAACATTATACATTTTAATGTAGATAGTGGACTACGACAACTTGTTTCATAATCATATGTCGATGTTATGATTTATTTGTGACACTCGAGCTTGTTGGCGGTTTTGTGACAAGAAAAACACAAAATTATATCAAGAAGCCTATGGTATTTCCAAAGAGTACTAAAGCGCGCGGGCCGTGTTGTTAGGCATGCATTTAAATGGACCAGGACATATTTTATTACATCGATATTTCAGATAATATCAAAATAGCTAGCATAGCTATTGCCAGCGCTTTTACTCGCATCCCAAAAGACTTTTGAATACAAATACAAATTGTAGCATATGTCCTTCCTCAGAATTAAGGATATGAGATTGCAGAATTTCGAATTTCGATTCGAAATCCGTTCAGCGGTTTTGGGGTGAAAAGGTAACAAAAAATCTCTAAAAAAGTATAATTATGGTATTTTCAATATGATTATGGATTCATGGATTAATTGGCAACAAAACAAATTATACCGTCGTTACGGAGAGGCACCATTATATACATTTCTGATAACCAATTGAAGTTATTATTAATATTGAAATAGATTATTACCAAATTTAATAATAATTAATATACTGAGGCAACTGTACCTTCATCATGGACATTTTAGAAGGACAAAACAATTATTAATTCATCTCCAGATAATTAACTTATGACAGCTGAAACATGTATAAAATTTTCATTGAGTTAATAATGACCTCGTTTTCGTTTCTATAGAATTAATGACATTATTTGTTTACTACTTTACTCTATTCTAAAATTTACTATTTACCAAGCCCGCCAAGTAATCCCCGAGACGCCATGTTTATGCAGAGTCCCCTTCACTTATTTCTCCAATTGTTTTGCAATGACAGAAACAAAACTCACAACTCTACAGACTCATTGTATGTATAAATGAACATGTGTTTTTTATAGTCAATGAATATGCAAGCTGGTATGTGGTGGTGTAGCACCAATGACCAAATCATCAACACTCGTTGATCAAAGTTCACAAAATCTACATATACCTAACACTTAACGGTGTGGTGGGGTAATGAAAGCACTTACCGATATGGTCCCCTTGAACCGAGGGTCCATTCGCCGCAAACCGTCCATGAAATCGCGTACAATCTTGCGCGAGTGGTCGACTATGCGGAACCCAGTTATATTGACTGCGCCGTATTCTGTTACTTCGTTCTCCCAATGATCGTCCATAACCTGTTAATGGGTCACTATAAGTTCTTGGTTCAAGACATTGTGTTGTTCCGGTGCGAATACCAAAGACTTTTTGGTATGAAATTCTATACATTTTTCTTATTTACAAAATTTTATGTAGGTAACTGTTTATTATAGCAGAATCCAATGGTGTTCATGCACCTTTGTCATTACAAGACAATTCTTTCTCCAATACATTGATTGAGGATGGAATTGTGTGTTTGTTTGAGTGTTTTTATTAGAACGATTATTTTATGCCTTCGTGATGAATACAATCTAAAATAAGTTACTGGAGCTTGAATAGTCCCAGTCGCTAGATCACGCAATACTTGCCAGTCCGCTGAGCATGTAGTGATAAGTCCTGCGTCCCAATTGCACTTTCCGAACATGTTCCACCAATATGCTTTTGGCGTTTTTCGCATTGCAATCTAGCACGATCCGCTTGTTCCCCCAACGGTCATATTGTTCTAAAGCCAACAAGAATTCCATGGCGTCAGACGCGTTATTAATTCTCTTCACGAGCGCGATGCGAAACGCGGTCCGACCAGGCTGCATGGTCTGGTACAGTTGCTGGAGTCTCAGTAATCCTGTTGGTAAGTGATTAACAGCATCTTAAAAATGTTTCGGACATATCCATCAATACAGTTTCAAGAAAGAATAAGCGTATTGCAATTGTCTGTCTTATTAGTCTAGTGGTCGTAAACACGGCACCGTCCTGGGTTTGCGGCAGGGGTCGAAGAATTTTGATTGAGGTTTACCAAGAAACTCTCAGATTTTTTGAGAATTGATTTGTGTCCCGTTAATGGCAAAAGTCTCGCTCCTCTATTATATGTCACCTCAACATACCGGTAAACTATGGGTAACTATGCCCAACTAATCAGGAATTCAGGCGTGGCCGTATATAGTGTCGGATAATCCCCTTTGCTTTTCATGCTGAGCTATGATTGATTTTTCAGATGAATAGTATAAGTATACTATACCTATACATAGCAGGTTTTACAGGAATACTTCCTTCATTGCTTTTTAATTTGGCAAATATAAGTATGAAACAAATGACTACATTAAATAACTGATTACCTTACATTAATCTGGGACAACCAATCGAGATGTAAAAGAAGCACAGAAGGTTTTTAAATAACATGAGTGACCGCAAAGACAGACTAGGAAGGATTCCTTTTAGGAATTTCCCATGGGATTGGGATAATCATTGCAACTACACAGCTTACGTATTTCATAAGTACTCTGTCTTATGTAAGATGTTTGAATGGCATATTTATGTAATCTCATGGAGATTCTCAGTATTCAATATATATAATGTTAATAATTTGAAGTCACTTTAGACAATCTCAGGCTAAAACTTAACCACAACAATCGTCAAGAATATTTATTTGTAACAATATTTAAGTAACAGATTTAGTTACTTATATTGTAATTGCAAATATTGTATTTGGTATAGATATAGCCTAAGACTACAATACTTTTAAGGTATTATTTTATCCCGAAAAAAAAAAAACAGGATTCTTCCGAAAAAAAAAACACGAAAGAAAACCTAAAACCACATATCAGATTTTCATGAAATTTTGGTTCACGTATGGTGTCCGGTTCCCTACGACCTTAAAACTTAAGATCCAAAAATTTTTTTTTTTTTTTAAATCTCGGGAGAAAACGGGACTTGACCAGTAATTCAAGTTGTGACATATTAAATCAGCTATAGAAGATTGAACAGCTAGAGTGAACGAAGAAAATTATTTTTTATACATCTGTTTTTATACGGTGTATAAAATGTTTTTCTTGCCTTCAGGATCCGATTGAAGGAATGCTAGGATTCTGATTATTTAGCTTCCTTTAAAGGCATTATCATTTTGAAACCAAAAGTATATAAACGTAATTGCTTTACAAAAAGAAGAAAACAAATTATTGGAATTTCGACGGCGGGTGGAGCATATTTATATCCCACTCTATTTCCCAGCTCTCCTAAACCAATTCCAGTCCACACGAATTTTATCGAATTAAACGCCTCATATAAAACAAGCGAAACGAAAAAGGGACGAAGCGTGCTCGAAGAGGGAAAAAATAAAAACTCTTTTCCTCTGCGTGAGCGGGTGGCACAGAAAGGTATACTATACTTACAGTAATGTTTATATTTAATGGAACGGGTACAAATAAGATATAAGGCTTTGTCTGCCATAACATTTACTCGCACAACAAACGTACGTACCCATGATCCGATATTGAATAGGTATAGAATATCATTTTTAAGAACAACCTTTTTGAATGTTATATATAATCTACTGCGTTCTATTAGTTTCAGCGTAGAAATAACTCAAGTATCACTAGAGCTTCTCCAGTGCAGTTGTACAACTGCGATTACGTTTAGCTTCAATAGATTTGGATTTTTCCGATTGGATTCTTGATTCTTTTAAGCACCCTTAGAACCAACTTAAGATTCTCTTGTAGTCTAGTTCAGATGGGATCACTATTTTCTCTGAAATTGGTAGGAGTAGGAGTTTTTAATGTGCAGAGTTGATATTCTCAACTCATCGCGAATATCTGAGCTTATTTTATTTGCCATATTTTCTAGCTAAACATAAGGGGAATGTACCATATTTAGGCATTATCGCGGCAAGTGTTCAAAAGGATATCCAAAACAGTTTCGCTGTTAAGAGATAAATGTGCGGGTAGAGATGCGGTGAAAGTTTCATCCGCTCCCGGACTATTCTCACCATGTGTCGTGTTTGAACTCGTGACCCTTGAGGTTTTCCACTGTCGTCGGTCGACTAATGGCTTATGACGTCAGCTGCGTGAACTGCCGTGTGCGCCCCGAAATCTATTATAAACTAGTCGAACGCAATATGAGCGTAGTTTTTCATATAGCGCAAGGCGTTGGACGGCGAATATTACACTTGTCGAACACCTACACAGATTTACGACCACCTAAACTCTGCGCTATCCATTGTTCCGGAAGTTACTTTTGACGTATCAGATTGATTGCTATTCTGTAACAGTCAAAGTTCAGACAATAATTGCAGCTTTAAATGGTTGAATAAAAATTTTTGATGTCATCCCGACAATGGCTCTGCGGCTTTGTTAACCTTTTGTGAAAATTGCTACGGAATTCTCAAGTTTCCAACGCGACGATTATGAGAAATTTTAATAGTTAGCCAAAGTTCTTAACTTCGTGAGCAACTTTCGTCTTCAGCACTCAGGTAATGTTTAAGATAACTTGTAGCAAATTGAAGGTTTTAATAACGGCATTATTCTGATATCAACAAGTTTCTACTTTTTGTCTATTAAAGTTAAATGGTGAATCCGTGAGAAATTTAACTGTACTTAATATATAATTAATTAATATTTTGTAGACAAATCCTTGATGTCACAAGCATAACAAATCCAAATGTATTTTCCTTGCGTGTCCTTTAACAATATGACGGCAGGCGATATTCTTGGAGATGTCAGATTTTACTTTCAAAGACTTGCTACTGGTTCAAATCGATTTTTTTTTATAAATATATAATTTTTAAGCAGGATATATAAAAAATACGAATGAAGGAAAAAAGACAAAATATGCAATACAGAGGAAGAGAAAAAGAAACATAAAGGATTTAACATCTGAAGGAGAGGAAGACAGAGTTCTTCTACTGTTCTCATCTCTTTCCCGAATCCAGTGAAAGTTGACTGCAATGGCCGATTTATCTCCTCTGGGAACATTGTAGTTCGGCTGGCGTTGAAGACGACGACGATGAAAATATATGATTTGTATGTGAAAGTGTATAAACATATAGTTTGTATGAGAAATTTAATCTAGGGAACACTCCAGATTAGATTCCTCCAATCTAATCATTGGGTACATTTTGCCCCCTGCAGTGGCTGCAGTAGTTCATTTTAAAAATGGGCTGCAAAGAAGATTTTCGAAATCATCCAATATTTTCGAAATCTGTGAATTATTTACGATGTAATTATTAAGAATTGTAGAGTGACTACTACTAAGCATATTCTTTTCTAGTATAAAGTTAAATTTTGTAGATTATGACTAGTTTTTCCATAAATATACCATACCATTTTACCTTCAGTTCTGTAATGTAATGTTTAAATGATTTTGCTTACGGTTGAAACACAAAACTGCGAGGCAACATGGGTACAGATATACGGACCATAGTGCACCTTAAAACTTTCCATACCATTTCGCTTGTATTCTCCGAAGGGTTAGGCGAAGGTGTACTATAGATCGCCAGTGTGTTTAGAATAAATAGCATAGAATAATCTTTATTTTAAAACATAATAAGAAGCTACATGTAGGTCCCATGTAATTGATATGCGATAATGCGATGCGAGCCTAATACTATTAACCAGGCACAAATTAAAACTCCAAGCTGCTACTGAAGGTTTAGTAGAAAACTCAATTATACTCAGCTCAACCTCATAATCAGACCCAGGAACTGCATTGTAGTCAACATTCCGTTTTACTGAATTTTGTAGTAACCATAAAAAGTACGAATGTCCGTACTACTTATTTAGAATGCTTATAAAGGAGCGCATCATCTTGCTTTATAAAATAAATAGCCAGCATGAACAGGAGCCGAGATAAAAGGGTGACGCACATTCAGTTAGGTCTGTATCTTAACAGATTTCGCCTTCTTCAAATTAACTAAGAATAGCTCATAACTAAAATAATTACTTGCCTAGTACTACATTCTTAAAGAAATTCCGTTAGTCATCACGCCGACACATTGTTTTCTTGACACAAAATATACTGATCATAGTTCTATCGATATGTCAAAGAAAACCCTTTTGTCACTTTAGATGGTACGGACGTACGGACCCCAGTATGTGGGTTCGTACCCGCGGTTTGCCTTTCGTCGCCCCTATTTCTGCACCAATTTTATTTGATGGGATCTTTTTGTTCTTTTCGTCCTATTTCAACCCGATATTCCAATATCTTTGCTTATAGGTTACAAATTGGATTAGGAAGACGCGGTCTAGTGTCTCACTAAAATTGATTTTACGCGACGCATTTTATCTTGACAGAATGAAGATATAGTATTTGCTATTACGATGTTTACAGAATGGAGGAAAGTAATTCAGTCTTAATGGATTTTAACCGTTATAGTATAGGAAAGGTTCAGATGGATCTACTCAGATACTTCTATTATTTATTATTCAATGTAAATTCGTAGTCTTGCTATACTATTGATGTATTTACTAAAGGCGCTGCCATTACGACGAAGGAAATTTTTAAATTGGTATCATGGAAGCTTCTCGAGATGGCTACGCATTGGAATTCAATTTATTCGATATCACCGCGGAGAAACGTGCAGCCCGCTAACAGATCGCGTACTCTAGACAGAAGTTTAAAAAACAGTTAATTCTAACTTAAGCTACATCATGTATTATATACATTCTTGAGTTCTTAAATAGGTACCAAATTATTTATTAATTCGCGGAAAGCTTACCGACTACACTCTACACAGTAATACGTATTGAACAATATTTTTTCGCAAATTGCGAATAACATGCTTGCACGTGTATGACATCTTAGTCCCTATGTATAACTCCTCTAATGTAACAGAAAAGTACTTAAAGATTCTTAATAAGGAAAAAATAAAATAAAATAAATATATACTTGCAACGGAGTTAACTTATGCAGGTATGCATAAGTTTAATCCATTGCAAGGTTATAATAACGTAAGTACTTAACACCTCACGTTAACTTTTTTCTCATTCCAAATCTCGTGATGCAGAAAGACGTTAGATATACTCAATATTGAACCCTCTTTCCTTATTTGAAAATCCATTACTTTCAATGTAGGAAAGGGGAAGAGGTAATTTTTTTCGGAAATTATTTCCCCCTGAAAATAAACGTAGGCCCAGAGCTCTACAAGTTTAGTTGTCTTAATCTTTCAGTCTACTCTTCAAGTGTCACAAACTTTAAGCGTACAAACCATTATTCAAACTACAAGCACCACTAAAGTTACCTCCCTGCAGTTTACCTATTCCCCGGTTTTAGTTAGTAAAGCCGTGCTACTCAAACATTGGAAGCATGAGTTTCATTTGAACTATGCTGGTTGTCATGATCAAAGGTATGCAACCGGTAAACTTACAGATACGTAATTGGAAGGCACGAACTCATTGGAAAATTCTATAACGGGTTG
Source organism: Subacronicta megacephala (assembly GCA_958496365.1). Taxonomy (NCBI): domain Eukaryota; kingdom Metazoa; phylum Arthropoda; class Insecta; order Lepidoptera; family Noctuidae; genus Subacronicta; species Subacronicta megacephala. The sequence goes on along the minus strand of OY292513.1, from coordinate 7,508,527 downwards.
ATTGATATGAACTGAATTTCACGCTGACTGCAGTAGGTAGTGATACGTTTACAGTTCGTTCAAAATAACTGTGCGCATCTGAAGGTGCACGCCAGTGGTATTCCAGTAGTAAATTTTAATATTGGGTTCTTATATGGGTTATTTATAAAAATACTTAAATAAGTGATTCTAACGGGCAGTTCGGAACAGTGAAATTTAGATACGCACAGTTGTTTTGAACGGATTGTAGGTTGAGTGTATTATGTAAATATTATTTAATCATTTCAATTATTCGAACTAAATCGGTACTTTCTAACGCAGAGCAAACTAGTGACTTTTACCTTATAATATGCCGATATAACTCTGTTTATATATTCGTCTGACCAGATCGGGAAAGGAGATAGATTTCACCCTGGGAAAGGATTAAGACTAGCCTAGACTTGTGTCTTAAAAGTCTATAAGGATGCGATAGAAACCGCGGGCAACGGGTGGTAAAATCAGCACATGTTATATCGAAAACAAAAACACCCTTACGAACTCTATAAACAGTATCACCATCCATCATCAATTTTTAACATAGTGTAGCTTACTGTTTTGAAATGATAATCTCGTTGATTTCCTGCTAAAAAGCTTACACAATAGACTTTTACTTAAATGGCGCACCTCCAGGCTGATAGATTACTTCCCTTGGAATAAAGTTTTTAAGTATAGTTAAAGAACAGGTTAAGCCGAGGACTTTCCTTCGAAACAACAGGAGTTCTTGAACTTTGAATTATTATAATGAATAAAATGCTGAGGGAGGATCGATGACGAAGCGAGGAGTATTACGAAATTCCGTTATAATTTCATCAACGAAAGTTCATGATTCACTTAATAAAGACATCAAAAGGCAAAGGAATTGCTGGTTGGGTGGCGCACTTTCCCAGTTTGTGACAGAGAGCCCGCTTAAAAGTCATCGTGGCAACTTGGAGATGCTCCAATTAAATATTAATTTACTCCATTATGTGCCCTCATCCACTATAAGTATCTTTACTATAATAATATGGATACAGTTTTTAAATAAATAGCGGTTTTTATAGTTGCTTTAAACTTCTCGTTGAATGTGGGACAATTTGATTATTTCAGTAAGTAATTACTTGTGGGTGTAATTGATAACAAGTTTAATTTATTATTATTACAACTACATTTTATTTAAAACTTGATTTTGATGATAGGAATAGGTATATTATATTATTAATAATTCTAGTTTTTTACATAGCTTCTTAGCTAATTAAACTTTGATCAATGTATATACGGCAAAAGGAACTTATACGGCTGTGGACATTAACCAACTTTATTGTAAGAATCCTCAAAAAATTAAAGCAAAACAAGTATGTCAGAGTCGCAATGTAATGGCTCTCATCATGCAAAAGTTCCTATTACAAGACCGAACTGGCTCACAATAGCTCAAGGAGTTTTTTATAAATCAAATAATAGTTTAAGTACATAATTATAAATGCATCATTAGTTTAGTGTTCTTAAGCGCGACTGCTACGCTAGAGGTCTTGTGTTCAATTCCTAGTTTAAACAGTGTTATTGTGTTTTTCTATGAAATTCTCAGTGCCCGGTGAAGGGACATTGCCTCGCCCACTATTACATGGGACCTAAACACACCGGTGAGTTATGCGTGTACGTTAAGTACACCTCTGCCTAAACCTTTGGAAAATACAGGCGTGATGGTATATATGAGTACGTATAGATACCAAATATCATTATTATACACACAAATAAAAAATTGGCTAGTAAAAAAAGCTTTATTTAATTTATCTACATACACACTTAAAATAAAGATTGAATGTTGTAAGTAAAAAAATATTGTAGGCATTTTAATATCGATGTGACAATATTCTTATACATGTTTGGAACCAATATTAATACAGTTCAGTATATCGCTTCCAGCGGATTCTTCACATTTCTCGGAAAAAGCACAATAGACATTCGGCCTTATTTTTCAAATGTAAACGTGGTATATTGCGATCCTTCATTTTACTTTCAACGAAATTAAATATACGTAGGTTTCGTTGTATCACTTTGTAAAATTTGATCATGTACGATACACTCGTACGTACACTTACTGTTTGAAAGTTGATCGCGTGATAGAATAACAAGAACAAAGCTCTATAACCACGGGATCAGAGAATTTGGTTGGCAAACAAGGCTTCACCCGGCCATTTTATTTCCCTTCGTCTACTAGTGTAATTGATTCCTTCGGTGTAGTATTTATTGACACAAAGCCACATTGATATTAAACGAGAACGACTCTACGTTGGTTCCTATTTAATTTTTGAATAACCCAGTATTTAATAGCAAATAATAATTTAAATATTTTCACGAGATCTAATTATTTATTCATAAGCTTACCAACTAAATACACACACAACGTTACATAATTATCTTATACAGTTTTGATTTCGAGTATATTTAAATTAAAGGTAAACACAGTATTATTATTATTGATATGGTTATGATTAAGTTCAATATAATGAAGGACAAAACTTAGTGTATTTTTCATAATGTTTTTTTTTTCGTTTACTAGCTTAACGAAAATGTTATTTTCTTCTGGGTCCTCATAATAAGGCAATGCCGTAGTATGAGGCCCAAATATTCCAATATTAAAATAACAAAAAAAATATGATTATAATTTAATTTAAAAATTACAATCTGTTTAATTTTGAGTGGAGCGACAATAGTACATTATGTAAGTAGATGAGAGCATTAAAGTTAACGTAGAAACGTTAACACTAAGTTCGATAAATCAATTAGCAGAAGGATGGGTTCATGGGGTGCTACCGACGTTCATCACTTAATGATTAAAAGTTACTTTGTTTTTGAAAATTTTGTAAAAGTTTATTTTCACTGCTAACGGTAACCGCCATTTATATTCATTATTGTTTATGAGTGAAAATTAATGCTTCTTTGATAGCCCTTTGGAGTAGGCAAACTCTTGACTTGCCTCGGGGCAAGTTTGCAAGTTTGCCTACTTACCTACTAGTTTTTTATTGTTGTAAAACCAACAGCTACACAGATATGCTAAACAACTAGCTTGAACTAAAATGAGAATGGGACGGTACCCACACAATACACACATTAATTAATATTTCTCTTCTATTTGGGAACAATGTTTCCACGAGATGCTTTCCGGCTATTTCGACTCCACAGCTCTAGGGCATGCTAGCAGTATAAATTTAATGAGCCTTGGATGATGAATCAAATGGTAAACATGTATTTGAAATCTTTAGTCATTACTGAAATAATTGGAACCCAGATTTTATAAATTATATTTTAGATTTTTAGTTATATTGAAATTTGTATCGGTGTATTTGGATTATATCATTAGTATGCATGTACGAAATAAAATATAAATCCACCAGTTATTACAAATTGATACGTACTTAAAATATTATAAATGGTTTTCACGCATGCTGAAAATAACGTGAAATTGTTTTAAAACAATATTATACTTATGAAATCTATTATTAAAAGTAATAATTATTTAGTATTTATTTAAGGGGGACGTCGCAGACTCAAGTGGTGGTTTCTTTCCACGAAATAATTTACGACAGTACATAAATACCACTTTGCTTGTTAGCTACCGTAAATTCACATTTTGATATTACAGGTTCAAACGACGCTCGGTATTGCGCCTCACCATTTTTTGCTGGGGCCACGGGAATTCTTATTCCGCAGCGAAGCCTCATAATCATCTTGTTTTGTGAGGAAATCCTCATGGACCTTCGCCGCCCAAGAAAGGCAACGAGGCGTGTGGGCCTCCACCTATTGTGGGTGACCTATCGACTAAACCCACACGGGTATTGCGCCCCACCTCTTTTTGCTGAGGCCACGGTAGCCAGTTGTCATTCCTCCACGACAAGCTTCGTAATAACCTAACCTGCTGGTGAAATAAGACCTCGGTTAATTTCGAACGTAAAGATACAACAAGTCCTTTTGAGTTAAACATAATATTTGAAGAAGAAGTTATACTTACTAACTGTCAAAGGCTAGTGTGTAGTTATAGTGAAGTGCTTCCTGAATGTACAGAGCATTTTAAGTGTTTGCTAGTGACGTCCGGACCTATACACAGAGTCCACAAACCGCTGTGAATAAATTGAATGCAGATATGATCTCGACATTCCGTTTTCCCGTTATGAGGAGATTCCGATCTTCCATGGTTGAATACAGAATAATGTGTTGTTATATCATTTGTTGATAATACAATCGGTATCATTACGACTTTGTAATAGTTAAAGATTTGAAGGCTTTACGGATAAATTGTATTCCCACATTACGGTAACGTATGTTTCGTTCGTTACATTCATTCTTTGTCCATAGCAACGTGGTGAAGATAGGTAAATCCATATTTTTTATATGAAAACAGTAGCGTTTTTTAATACATTATCCTACCAGAAACAAATAGTGGTTTTCCTCATTCTTAAACCTTTCCTATACTTTCAAAACGAAATCTTAAAGCCTATTTGGTACCTATATGATTCATAATACCTTTGTTCCGCATGGTGATCGATTTTACGCAATATTGAGCGGTCACAACGCCGTATTTTCATATACACAAAGAAATGTTTTTGAGCAAAATATGACTAAGGCTAAAACGAATACACCTTTATACGCTGGACAAGAGTCACAAATTTCGCTATAAACCACTCTATTAGCAGATGTTCTTTTTCTTGCTATAACTTCTTCCACGGCTACTACGCATCTGACCTTTTTGGTAGATCTGGCGAATAGGATGAAATCAAACTTAATTAAATTGTAGTTGACTCAAGCATAGGCAAGTTTACGTTGAATTAAGTGAACTTTTGCTGAATAAATAGGATTCATTCGAACTTTTCCTCGATGCATCTGAGATGCCAGTTTTTTTAACATGTGTGGTTAAAAGAAGCCACATAAACTTGCATGAATCCTAAGCTGTTAGTTAAATATAACAGAGCTTTTAAAGAGTTTTACATATATTTTTTCGAATCAACGTAATTAATCTCAGCACTTTCCCAGAGATCCAGAGATAATTTTATCATGAATTTTGTAAAATAGAGTCTACAAGTGAATATAATTTTAAAGGATACAAAATTCGCGTTCTTATTAATTCAATTCTAACCGAGAAAAATGTGTCAGCAAAAGTAAGTTGGTAATTATGAAAAACGCGCTTGGTTTTTCAGACCTTTCCAGGTGAAATGAAATTTAATGTTCTCCGACAATGCATTAAGTAGAATATTAACAATTTTATTTCAAGATTATCGTTATAAACACATCACGTATTGACTTTTTGAATATACACATATTTATTTATTTTAGAAATGTATTACTTTTTTAGATATAAATTTACGCTACATATAATAAGTGTAACTAGGTATTACAAACACCACAAGATAAGAAAGGTGACAATTTCACTATCCGAGGGTTGACAACATTTTCTTACATTTTCTAAACGAATCTATTCATCGTTACAACGGTTAACACCGCCAAAACACGTATTAGAATAAGTATTAACATATCCACTCATTAGTCTAGTGGTCCTAAGTTTGACTGATACGCTAGAGGTGCTGGGTTCGATTCCCAGGTCATTCGCAGTACCTAAGTGAAAGCTAAAACTTTGAATTTATGCCTTGTTAATGGCAATAGGATCACCCTCTATTACATGGAACGTAATCATACCGGCGGGCTGCTGCCTAGAGGAATACAGTCGCGATGGTACCTATGTCATCTCCACTTGTGCCAAGTGCCTGCTCCGGTAAGACTTATTTATAAAATATAACATAACAAACCATTACGCCTGTAGGAGGAGCCGCAGGGTAAGGCAGAGGTGTACTAATGTACACCCACAGTTCGCCGGTATGTTTTAGGTCCCAAGTAATACGGGTAAGCCTATTGGCATTAAACGGGCACAAAACCAGACTCCGAGCTGCTACCGAGAATTTCATAGAAAAACCCAATAACACTGCTCGACCTGGGGATCGAACCCAAGACCTCTAGGGTATCAGTCGCACTTATTACCACTAGACTAGTGAGACACTCAGACAAGACTTATTTATATTCCACATATATCCAAGGTCCAGTTTATTTCAATGTAAAGTCAAGCAGGGATAGTCCCTATAAAAGCCAGGAGTTATGAACTTAATTCAAAATAATGACCTCGAAGTTTGTTTTATGAATTAAAGTACCTACCTATTAAGTAAAGGATTGTAATAGTGAAATATAGGTATGTATTGCACCTTTATAGTGGTATTTGTAAATATCAACTTCATAAAAATATAGATAAAAATATAAAAGCATGCAAAACATAAAAAAGAATTTAATAACTTTGCTTTTCGTCGTCTCTCCTACTGAACTTTGATGTGCCCGAAAGTGTGTGATGTGTCCATAATTGATTCAAATTATTTGAATCTAACATCTGTTTTAATATTATGGAGTACAATAAAGTATTAATACTTAAAAACATACTTAAGTATTGACTGTAATTACAGGATTCAGATCAATAAATCCTAAGCTCAGCAAATACCGCTTGAGCAAAGCAAATTAGTGCAATGAGAAAGACATACTCATCGGTAATGACATTAGGTGCAGCTCTACTACAGTGGTTCCACAATCCTACGAGAGCCCGTAAAACTTTACGGTCAACCCGACAAACGCGCTGTGATAATCGAATAAAATTCCGCCGTATGTACTCGAACGTGCGCCCGCCATAAAATGCTATGACGTATATTTTCAAATGTAGGCCGTAAAATTGCAGTTATTGGTTCTGGTTGTAAACCGAGTTGGTGTCACATTTAAGAGATGCTTTATTTGGAATTTCCAATTCAAATAATGAAGGTAAGTATCACTGGCCGCCATTTTTGCGTAATTGAAAAATAAAATGGTTTGAGTGAAACTTGCAAGCTGCACCTTCACAGTTTGATAAAACTAGTTCTATCCTTAACCGGATACTATACTGTGTCTGTTACATTACATGCACTTTTTCAAAGAAACCCGCAGTTTCGATGTCGATAAAATGAAAATTCTTCAGGAAGAATATTCCCGCAGGTATTATAACCTGCGCAAAAGTTGATCGTTCCGTGATACATGTTTAGTTGTTATCTAACTCTTTGCTTATAAATCCGGGAAAGTTTCATAACGCGCCGGCAGGTCGGCCCCGAATGAGGTGTTCGGCTCCTGTACTATAAATATTATTTATTGCTTCCTACGAAAGCTCAGGGAATTCAAAATAGAAATTTTGCGAAAAGATAGAGCTCAATTTCGCCAATGTAAACTTAGAGAAGCTTTTAAGTATAAACAGTACAAAAAAAAACTCCCAATTTAAAATATGTATCCAACTTATTCACGTACGATTTTTATAAAGGAAACTTTGAAATGTCTGCAACAATATAGGTTGTAAAACGCCAACATTTCAGTGACAAATGGTACCACGTTCTGCGGTGTGTAGCTCTTTTTTTTCGTTCCAATCACGCACCTAACGAGTACCAGTAAAGCAATTTAGCTCAGTGAATACAGATCACATTTGGAATAATAGGGGACCGAAACTGGAACTATTCCAATCTCTTTGAATGTGATCTGTAGTTTAGGGCCATTTTAGAGACTTAATCTTTGCACAGTAAATGTCACCTTGCGGCATCAACCCTGACCAACTCGACTCAAGAGATAAAAAGAAAAAGATCACAGATTAATATCATTCCTCTATCCTCTAGTGATCCTGTGAAAATATATTCGGTACAATTATTGTTCATATTTACTGTAAAAGAAAAATATTTTGTGAAGTTTTTGCTCTAGGTTCATTCTATGGGTTTAATTATGTTTAGATTTGGTTACTTACGTTAAAAGCGAATGACTTGTTAGTCAAATTTAATGTTAAATATAATTCTTCTTTTAATTGAAGTTTTTATTTGAATATTTAATTTAATTTTGAATCGAATAAACGTTTGGAACGGATACTAAAGATTTCGCATTTCCACTAGTGATAGACACTTAGACACCCTTTTTTTGAGACTGCAGCTTCTATTAGCCCTGACCAACGTTTTCTCCGCAATCTCGTTCGTGTCGACATTTTATTATCAGTGGAGTCAGCGCTGTTGTAATCCCCGGCGAGCGGTACAATTTACGATTTATAAAACCGCCATTTTCTGTTGTAAAGCAAAACGATAAAGAGGATAGTAAGGCTTGACTTTGCGATACTCACCCCGTTCTTGGTCTACTTTTATCTTAATATTCGCTGCTATTAAAATGTTAATCCGAAAAAGCAATACCGATATTGTAACCCCGCCACAGTTTTGCAAGGCAAACTGAATTTGCTTTACAGGTTAAGTAAATATTAAGTATTATGTGAGACGGTAATATTTTGACTACTTCTGAGAATAGGCAAGTGATGCTACGCCGTGAATAGCCTGTCGTACCTAAATGCTCGTTTTTTTAACAATTTCTTAAGTTAATGAAAATCAGTAAACTCTTATTGTTATGGTAACGTTAATTATGAATGGAACGTAATTTTAATTTATCGTACACATAATTAACGTAATTTGTTTTAACACTGGTACGATAGGGTGTTAGGCATCCTTGTCAAACGCTTTTTATTCTAATAGATCCATACCATTATAAAATTGACAAAATACATACACATTAAAAAGGTAGTATAAGTACTAAAATATAGGCGTGTAATCAAAACAACAAATGCCCTAAAATCTACCTACACAAACATCCCGCCAGAAATGTAAACAAATAAAAGAATTATGCAATTTTATTACTGTTACGTGATAACAATGTTATTACGAGCTTATTAACCCAATTCGTAAAATTAAGCTTTCATTGCTAGTAACCAATCAAATTATTTCACGTATTCGTTATGTTTTAAGCAGAATTTACGTGATGAAATTACCATATTTATACTAGAGATCAAGACTGAAAATTCAGAGTTTGAATTAAAACTTTTAAGTTAAGAAGTTGTAAAGTCCTTATTAGTTATTAAGTTAACATAATTATTCTAGATACAATATTTAATTAACAACTGAAATAACAAATTGTTAAGTACCCACGCCCTGCATTAAACGGGCATTGCATTGTACACACAGCTACAGTTCAGGCCTATACAATTCCAGTTAAAGCTGATCTGGCAGTGTATAGGCTTCCAATACAATAAGAGTCCAGCATAAACTGGTTTAGTATAGCTTGATGTGTAGCCGTGCGTACGTATAGTTTTCCATTGAATAGAGTGCGGATGACAGCCCCATTTATTGACCGCGGTATTCACATTCACAATGGCTTCGCTATGGTTCCCCCATTAGACGTTGATTCAATACAAGATGACTTTGTTCTCTTTCTATAAATTTGTGTTCGCATCTACAAAGTGCGACCAAAAAATATGGTGAATGAATTAATAAATTATTCCAAAACTGCTGTATCTACGTCTATTGAAGTCATACGTTCGATAGACCGAAAAGGTCTATCGAACGTATGACTTCATTCTCGTATGACTTCCAACTTCTTCATTGAGAGAGTCTGTAGAAAATTTGAACCAGTAGCGAGTTGTCTATCAGCTTCCAGAGTTACTTATAAGAGTAGTGTTATAATTACTGTATTTGTCTCGCAAAATAGATTATGAACAATGACATAAAGTTGCATGAAAGTGCCAAAGAAGCTCATAATAAAATTAGTAAATGGTAATCATGTGGTGAATCTGACGTCAACTGACAAGTGTTATGAGTGATTCAGGGTCAACGCATTTTGACCTCAAAAACAGACAAAACGGTCGAAAAGTGGCAAAATTTGAGAGCTAAACATCTCGTACTCGTACAAATTTTTGAGTGACGAACACAATAAAAAATCGATGTAGATCCGAAGGCCCTCCGAATAAAGTCTTCCAGAAATGCTGCCAATCATGGAATCAACGTTGAGATAGAACCTCGCTAGCCTAGTACTTTGAAGGAGATTCATTTTAGCTAGTGGTTTCCCGGTGGTTGAAATTCCACCATAATATTTTTTTGCAGTCCTCTATGTGAACTTTAATGATGCGAAATCTCACCCACCGCGCGTAATAAACAAGGTACAAAGATTTTTCTTAACTTATTAGCATTTATTAAAACAGCATAATTGACGGAGATTTTTTTGCAGACAAATCATCACCATGGCAACGATAATTTCTTAGCAATTCAATTAGAAAATTTCTAACTCCTACATCTTCTCAGTTTGACTATAGACTTTAACAATAAACAAAAGAGTGTATATTTGTCGATATAATTAAATAACAAAGTAACATATATAAACAACAAAGTAGCCGTTCTGGGCCTTTACCGATCACCATCGTTCACAAACCTCTCAAACTTCATCTCCTCTTTAGAAATATGTCTTAAAACTGTGAATAAATACTCAACATTGATAATTGCTGGAGATATAAATATAGATATATGTAACACCACAAGTAACAAACACCACGATTACATGTGCCTTATGGCATCATATGGTTTACTTCCCGTCATAACAAAACCGACCAGGGACAAAGCTTGTCTCGATCATATTTTTGTCAAAAGCAAGACAAAGCCAAAGGGAATAGTTTGCAAGAGTTCGATCACAGACCATGACATAGTAATGACCCACATACCTGACAAAAATATCACTACTAAACCCCACAAAAATCAATGGAAGTTTAAATTAAACGAGGATGATGAAGCCGCCGACTTAATTAAAAGAGACTGGGCCGATATCCTAAACCAAACTTGCGTGGACACAGCTACAATCTCCTTTACCGGAATACTCACAGACTTGATAAACATTCACACACACAAAATCCACATTCCCCGTAGCAAACGCAACATCCAGCCATGGATTACACCAGGTCTCATGAGATGTATAAGACACCGTGATAAGTTGCATCTCTCATTAAGATCTGACCCTGACAATGAGATGAAAAAGCTCATCTACACCCGCTACAGAAATTTCTGTAACGGCATTTTAAGGAATCTTAAAATCGAGCATGACAGTCGACATATACAAGACAACAGCAAAAATTCTCAAAAGCTTTGGAAAGTCCTAAAATCTATTTATGACCCTAACTCACAAAGTCAAAATTCGTCCAATCTACTGAAAAACTCTCTTGATCCAATCGAAACCCCAAACAAATGCACACCTCACACTCTCACATTAAGATTCCATACCTGCCAGTATTCTCACAACATGTCACGTGAAGACTGCTCTTGTGAATACATACATCAGACACAATCAATTCGCTACTTAGGTTTAGTGATTGACGAAAACTTATCCCTCAAAGCACACATACAACTTCTATCAGGCCGAGTAAGAAAACTCATCTATATAATGAAAAAACTGCGAGATCGAACTCCAAAAACTATACTGCGGACAGTCTATTTTGCAATATGCCAATCAATCGTGCAATACGGTGTATCCATTTGGAGGGGAGCTGGTAAAACGACACTAATCGAACTTGAAAGAGCTCAGAGGGCAGTCATAAAAGTAATAATGAAAAAACCATTTTTCTACCCTACTGATTCTTTATACAAAGAATTTCCAGTTCTCCGCGTTCGACAACTTTTTATTCTACATGCATACCTACATACACACAAAAACTTGAAAAATCGACCTGATTATCTTGCAATAACATCCAAACGCATCTTCCGAATTCCACTTCTAAGAACCACCTCTCTCTTAGCCAGACGCTGCCCTTCCTACCTTCACACTTTTGTATATAACAAAGTAACCCACTGTATACCTTATAACACGAAAGCTCTCTCGTTCACCTCCTGTAAAAAGATAATTAAAAAATGGCTGATGGGCCTTTCATATGATGAATCGGAGAAAATAACATAACACACACTCACTCAATTACATTATTATAGTCTGTTTTAGTTTTTTTAATTTTAATTTTAACACTAAAGTTTACTTTTCTTAGAGTGTTTTTAATAAGATTGTTTTATTTTATGTGCGATACAATGTTTATTCTTTTACTGTAACTTACTCGTACTAACTCCAGCGGTAATATGCACATGTATAATGTTTTCATAACTCAGGCCCCCAAGAGACAGGCGTTGCCTAGTTTGTGGACCACCGTTCGCATCAATTTATGTATCTTTTTACTAGTTACAGATGTAACATTGTTGTTAACCTAATCCTAAGGCTCACTGTAACAATGATTCAATAAATATTTTTATATTTTTTTTTATAATTATAATTAAGTGTGTAAAACGCGTGCGTGCGTATGTGTGCGTATTTTTTTAATGAATTTAATGTTTTTTTAAGCATTATTATAAAAAATATATTATGATTCTGCACTTCATATAAACTATATGTACAATCTCACATTCCTCCATGCCTCAGATCAAATAAAAAGTAAAGATGGAACTTTGCGAACAAAGAAGTTAGGCCGGCTAAAACTACGCCATGCCGTCTACAACACACAATTACACGCACACATGTATACCGAAACTACACCTTATCTTGTCAGTCGAGCTTAGCCGGCCTCACTTCTTTGTTCGCAAAGTTCCATCTTTACTTTTTATTTGATCCGAGCTCCATGCGAGCAATATGCTTAAAACAGGGTAGAAAGTTCGCTTGTCACATATATTTAATGTAAGCTTAAAACTTTGCTCGCAATAAAATCATTCCACGTATTTTTTGATCACACGTGGTAATGTAAACGTTTTTTTTAAACAGATTTTAAACTTGTGAGTGCTTTGGTCCCTTCGTAAAGTTTTGTTTTGTTAATGAAATTTGGGAAAATGATTTTCTTTAAAATGGCTCCAAATCTAATAGGATGAGACAGATAATACAGACATGTCATGCATCAATCAGATACTCACCATCATGCGAATCGTACATGTAAATGATTTCCTTCCATCCATAATATAGGATTGTGTCCACGATAGCTTTATGGTAATCCGGTCGCATACTCACGGCGTGGTCGATTAGACCGGATGACGGTGGGATAACCTGGCAAACAGAATACCTAAATTATTTGCAAATACATTTATATTCCCTATACTTAAATTAGTGTATTAACGTATAATAAAGCAGTGATAGCCTAGTGATACGATCATTGGACTGCCAAGATAAAGGTCTCGAGTTCGAATCCAAGGCACGCACCTCTGACTTTTCGAAGTCATGTGCGTATTAATGATTAATTATCACGCGCTTAAACGGTGAAGGAAAACATCGTGAGGAAACCTGCATGCCTGAGAGATTTTCTTGACGGCACGTGAACGTCTGCCAACCCGCAGTAGGCTAGCGTGGTGGACTATAGCCTAATCCTTCTCGTACTGAGAGGAGACCCGTGCCCAGCAGTGGGACAATGTAATGGGTTGATGACAAGATACTTAAATTATCACGCTACATGACTCAATCCGGGCTTCGGCAACAAAGAAAATGTATTTACTATAATTTTATATGTACGTATTATATGAGCATTTTGTTTGTTATCGCATTCTCATTTACGATTTCGATGAACTTTACAATATGCGGGTTTTCTCATTAACCTATTTACTTTCCCACTGCTGTACACGGGTCTCCTCTCAGGGTGAGAGGGGTCGGACTAAGACCCATCACGCTAGAGCTTACGGGAGTGAAAATTCTACTAATTCCATAATATTATCATCGTTTGTACTAAAAATATAAGAGCGGAAATAGCTGCTAACATTCTGATCGAATTTAACCTACATAATGATATATAATAATAATACGTCATGGGGCCTAAAAGTGTTTGTTTCGGATATGGTTATTTATAATTGTATAAATAGCCAAATCCGAAAAAATACCTACTATACACAAATAGTCATTGGACTATTTGTGTTTGTAAACACACCTACGATAAAAAAGACAATCGGGCAACGTTAAAAACAAACGAATTACTACATTATTCGATCTAGAATATAGAATCGTAGTTGTGATTTCTATATGAAAAAGCCAGTAACTACGTGGTTTTTTGCCTGTATTAGATAGAGATAAAAATTGAATCAGAGCACAGGCTTTCGTCAGCAAAATCCTTCAGGCATTCGTTGGAAACAGCCGCGTTTGATATACTCAGACCATTTATATTCATCAAAGCTAGCAATGGATTGAGTCAGTCAGTTTTAGTGGGGCCAAGTGAAAAAAATTGCATTATCAAGTTGACAGCCAGCGGTTATCTATACATATAAAATCCTTTGTCCTGAATGACTGACTGACTGACTGACTGACTGACTGACTGACGGAACAACGCACAGCCCAAACCGCTTATCGTATAGTCCTGAAACATGGAGGGTGTGTTCTTTGTATGACGTAGGCATCCGATAAGAAAGGATTTTCCGAAATTCTACCCCTAAGGGGGTGAAAAAGGGGGGCAAAGTTTGTATGGAACAACGTGATTCCTTGGTCCAATCTGCTTCAAATTTTGCATAAACGTTCTTTAACAGAATTGATGGAAGACGCGTTTCATGTTTTATTGAAATTCATCCCCTAACGGTCTTAAAAAAAGGGGGAAAGTTATTTTGGGCGTGGTTTGCTTCGAATTTGATATCAATACTCCTTAGTGTTTTTGATTGAAATTACTTTTTATTTTGACACATGTCATGTTTGAAATCTGATTTTACTCAAGAAACGTTGGTTGATAAACATATAAAATGCTTTCTATGGCACACAAAAGTGAATAGAACCCTTCTTAGAGGCAGCAATTGAGTGATGGGTGGAGTTACTGTGTTGCTGGCAGGGGTATTCCGACAGATTCAGTTGTACCTAGAGCAACCCGAGCAGACGAAGTCATCATCCATCGTCATCGTAATGATTATATTTAAAAAGAAATACGAGAGAGATGCGTCTGCTGGAGAGTTTTCTGAGCTATTACTTAAAATAGGAAATGGAGATTATAAAATTTGAATATGTATACCATCTCTCCTGAATACAGTAGTGACAGGTGACTATGATAGATGAATAGATCTTAGAGTGTATCCTGATTTTTCTAATATACATACGAAGTCTATAGATTGGATGTGCAAACGTGCAATACTGACTCCGAAAAACAACAGTTCAGCTGCTATTAATTACATACTTCATAAACCGTTGGAGGGCTCAGAAATTGGATTCAGTGCTATAAGCGGTTGAAACAGTTTACTATCCTGTAGCGTTCCTTAACAGTGTTAAACCTTCTTGGGACACCTGTAATTCTGCTGCGTCTCCTTATACCATTTAAGCTATGTAACGGAACTAGACTGAGAGTATTGATCAGCAGTGCACAAAAATATTAAAAATGTCACTGTGATTACTGGATGTGCTTGACTGGATTCAGTTTCATACCTCGAATAGTTGGAGGGTAGCAATACCTTTGCTACCCTCCAACTATGTTTTTAAGAACAATTATGTTTCTCCCTTAAGATCTTAGCTTTGCAATTACTATAAATAAATTTCAGGGTGAGTCATTAAGGGTGGCAGGCATAGATTTAAGAAAAAAGAATGAAAAGAAATTCTACCTTGCCTGTTACTGAATCAGTATTTATAGCAGTCTGGTCATTTTGATACCAGACAGAAAAGCCATAAAAGTGGTATAGAAAGAAGTGCAATTTTAAGACGTCTTGAGAGCAAAGTGGTTTTCCACTATTTATTCTCTGTTATTTACCTTCATAAAAATCAACTCTACGAGGCCTCCAGAATGATAGACCATCGCAATAGCTAAAAGGACATGAATGAATTAATAAGAAATTTACATGTTATTTTTATATTTCAATAAAATAATATAGTGGAACAAATTATTTGGTCTCAATTTTAGATATTTTGTAATATCCCGCCAGAAATAGAAAAAAATAAACAGTCAAAATCGTGTTGCCCACGCGAGTGAAGCTGCGGGCGGAAAGCTAGTCTATACATATAAAATCCTTTGTCCTGAATGACTGACTGACTGACTGACGGAACAACGCACAGCCTTAACCGCTGATCGTAGAGACCTGAAACTTGGAGAGTGTATTCTTTGTATGACGTAGGCATCCGATAAGAAAGGATTTTCCGAAATTATACCCCTAAGGGGGTGAAAAAGGGGGGCAAAGTTTGTATGGGACAACGTGATTCCTTGGTCCAATCTGCTTCAAATTTTGCATAAACGTTCTTTAACAGAATTGATGGAAGACGTGTTTCGTATTTTATTGAAATTCATCCCGTAACGGACTTAAAAAAGGGGGGAAAGTTATTTTCGGGATGATTTGCTTCAATTTTGATATCAATACTCCTTAGTGCTTTTGATTTAATTTACTTTTTATTTTGACACATGTCATGTCATGTTTGAAAACTCAATGTGATTTTATTCAAGAAACGTTGGTTGATAAACATATAAAATGCTTTCTATGGCACACAAAAGTGGAATTGAGATTGAGAGGCACACCATAGAACCCTTCTTAAAAATGTTAGAGGCAGCAATAGAGTGATGGGTGGAGTTACTGTGCTGCTGGCACGGGAATTTCGTCAGATTCTGTTGTACCTAGAGGAACCCGAGCAGACGGTCAGAGCTTCCTTGACATCGTCATACCTATGACCCAACATAATGATTATCTTTAAAAAGAAATACGAGAGAGAGGCGTCTGCTAGAGAGTTTTCTGAGCTATTACTTAAAATAGTAAATGGAGATTGTAAATATGTTTATCATCTTTCCTGAATACAGTAGTGACAGGTGACTATGACAGATCTTAGAGTATATCCTGATTTTTCTAATATACAAACGAAGTCTATAGAATGGCACTTAACCTATGTAACGGGACTACACTGACAGTATCAGCATTGCACAAAAATATTTAAAAGGTCGTGTGATTACTGGATGAGCTCGGGGGGATTCAGTTTTCATACCTCGAATGTGTGAATTGATGCCTATGTTTTTAAGAAGATGCTTTGTAATGCTATAAATAAAATTTCAGTCATTAAGGGTAGCAGGCATAGATTACGAATTACGGTATCTCACACGGGAAATTCTACCTTGCCTGTTACTGTATTAAAAGCAGTCTGGTCATTTTGATACCAGACAGAAAAACCAATGTGGTATACAAAGAAGTGCAATTTTAATTCTTGAGAGCAAAGTGGTCTTCCGGCATTTTTACCTCCTCATTGAAATCGACCCTACGAGGCGTCCAGAATAACCATCGCTCTAGCTAAAAGGACATGAATAAATTAATAAAATATATGTTATTTTTATATTTCAATAAAATAATATAGTGGACCAAATTATTTGGTCTTAATTTTAGATAATTTACAATATCCCGCCGGAAATAGAAAAAAAATAACAGTCAATATCGTGTTGTCCACGCGAGCGAAGCTGCGGGCGGAAAGCTAGTAAAATATATTTGTTTGAAATTTTCTTTTTACAGTTAAATATTTTATTGGAATTGTTATTATTTATAGACAAACATTCTACATATTAAGTCTACTATTACTATTATGATATGGTATTTAAATGTTTTAATATTAAAAAGTTATTTCCAGCATTTTATTAAATACCTATTTAATTTCATTTGTTCACATACTCACTCTAAAAATGTAAATGTGAGTACCTACTATGTAGGCTAGTTTAAAGGCGCACAAGATTAATGATAACGTTTTTTGACAGTTTTGAGCAGGTAATTCAAATGACCTACGCAAATATCTTGCTGATTTGGTATCATCGTACGACGCTTCGGTGATATCCCAAATAATCATGCCATTATTTAAAACAGGTCAACTCAAGGCTGCCATGGTTCTTTCTTCAAAATGCCTGTTCTGATACTACCCTACTTTGTAAAACACGCATTTCTATGCTCCTATTATCTGCACTTTAAGAGAGACCATGATTCTCTGAATTTGTTACGGTGTTTCTTCTCAGAGGTCAATAGAGCAAATCCCGGCGCCATCTTGTTAAAAAAATAAGATATTCCTATTAACATTTTTGATAAAGGATCCTGTCTTTAATATTCACACACTCAACTCACAAAGTTTTTCGACGAATCAATCATCATTATCGGAATCCCTTTATTTATTTAAGTAGTTAAATAATTCAATTTCAAAATGTATTACTATACCATTTATTCAATAAACTAGATTGTTTGATAACAATATTTTCCTTGATAAACTAGTTTGTTAATCTTGAGTACAATCACAGGTTGAAGTATATATAGTATTTATTATAACAGTCACTATATATTCTTTAAGGCAATTCAGCAATAATATAATCATCTTTTTATATTTATTGTAAGTTATCTTAGCGAAGGAAAAATTATCATAGCCTCTGGTATACCTAACCAGAAGACACAGGTTCGAAATTACAAATCCAGTCAAATTTATCCATTACTAAAAGAATAACTTAATAATATAAACTTAATATAATAAAGTTTGGTACATACCTTCTCAGGGAACCACGGTGTGACAAAAGGCATTTGGAACGTGTTTGTGTACGAGTGCAGAGTGTCGAAGGATTCCGGAGTCACCGCACCAAGCATTGCGAACACCCCTCGAGCGAACTGGTTGCATACTGTACAAATAATTTACATACCTACATTGTATTTTTTTATGCAAATAACGAGCAGGCGAGCAACCTGATAGTAAGAAGTCATCGCCGCCCATGGACATCGTTGGAAGTTGCCGAGCCAATGAAAGGGGAAGGAACAAAGGTGAGAGGGGCTGAAGGAGAAATTAGACCTGCAGCGCTCCAAACGCTCCGTACGGTACACAACAGTATGCTACATGACGTCGATATTCTGTGGGAGGGTAGTACTTTCCCGGTCATGCCGACCCATTCATTCTGGCATATAGACATTCCAGCGCGACAGTATTACGCAAAAATGTAAAATGATACAAGCTTTCGTAACTTCTATAAGAGGGTAGTTGATTATGATTTGAATTGTTAGAAATAACAACTTATTGAAACATATGATAATACATAATCCGTGTTCTATGAAAATAATTTGAGATAGCGTATTGCTTTTGACGTTACAAACCGCTATAGTACGCTACCGGTCAACCATTAAATTAAAATGCTTACAACTGATTTTTGAACCTATTTCAGATAAGTTTTTGATAATACCGCATTTTTAAGTTAGACATTTATAAGGTCATGAAAAATATACAATCAACCAGAATATTTGAGCAAAAAAGTTGGAGACTTATGACCATTTTATGTTTTAGGAAATATTTTTAATTTCTTTCTTTTTTCAAAGGGTATATTTATAAAAAAAAGTAATTGCTGTTTTATTTAGATTACATCGTAAATAAAATTTTAAAATATTATCTCATATCTATTTAATATATCTCCATGAAGATTTAAGTACAAAGTAACTCCTCTAATTCACTGTCAACTGGTGAATAAAAAAGTACAGATGGCGAAAAAGGGATTATTTAAGACAATTCACTTTATTTCAAGTTCATTAAATTTAGCTTCTCTGACAGGCTTTTAAAGTAATTGAGTTAGGGCGCAATTACAATGGCAGAAGGTGCGTCAGAGTGCTGAGTCTCAGTTAATAATAATAATGTAGTAATTTTAGATGATTTTTATATTTTTCTTGCTCTCGTGCTACCTTGTTTTGTTCAGCAAATAAGTTGTTATAAAGGGCTTTAGGCAAGGCCTTAATTGTTTAACTTTAAATTAAGGATATACCTATAAGGTAATCATACTTCTATGGTTAATATTATTATTCTACCTCAATAATTTGAATTATGAAGATATTTTTGATACCGCTAAGGCTGCGTTAAAATAAGTTGACACTAACCTATGGAAGCTAACCATCGACACGGTCTTACTCTCACGTACCTTAAAACTACAGCTACTAAATCTCATTAGGTCAGATCATGCTTTGTCCTTTTTGTCCTTCAAATCAAAGCAAATCATGAGCCATGATACCAAGAAGCCTACTAAGAGCAGTGATCAATGGGCTCAGCAACATCATATCGCCCACGTACTACATAGATGTTATTAACCCAATTTCCATCCACCTAATTTACATTATATGAACGTTGTTGACGTTAAATATCAGTTCGTTTAAATTATATATATCGTATATTGAAAAGCTTGGGTGAGCGAGTGTCTCTTTTTTTAATAGCAGAAATTCCTCATGAATCGTCTCATTGTCTATTGGGCCAGGGTTGAAACCCTTTGCCTTATCCGTCATTCCAACTTGTATGAATCTGACATGTCAACTTCAGTACCTACATGGATTTTCGAAGCACCACCACCGGCTGAATAAGGAATAATTCGTACAGTGAGTGGTAGCACATAACCATTGTTTTAGTTTCTGACATAAATATGACATTTTCAATTACATTTATTTAATTTTATCTCATCTGAGATGTTGCTCAATAATAATACCTAAATATTTGACCTGACAGGCTCTTGCAATTTATGACCAGTGCCAACCACAGGAATTTTATCTAATTCAATCCAAATCGAAATCAGAAATCCGTAGAAGAACCAAAGTTGTCGACATAGCTCAAAGATTTAGCAAGCGTAAGTGGCAGTGGGCGGGACTCATAGCTCTAGAACTGACGGCCGCAGGACCAAAAAGGTTCTCGAGAGGAAACCACGCGCCGGTAAACGCATTGTGGGATGACCTTCAACGAGCTGGACAGACGACCTGGTAAAGATCGCTGGGAGTCCGTTGGTTACGGGCGGCATATAACCCGTCGGTGTGGATGTCTACGCGGGAGGCATTCATTCAACAGTGCACCTCATTTGGCTGATATGTAGACTAACTTTATTAGAGCACCAAAAGTCAAGACTAAATTTTTTAGAATTAGTGCCCGGTTGTATGTCTATATGTTTGTACACACATCACGCAAAAACTGCACTGAAATAGTATGAGGATTTCATTCACATCACCGCGTTTGCGATCAACAATAAACACCAAGTAAAATTGTCTACAAGGCATCATTCGTTTGGTAGGTATCACGACGTCACCTTTTCATTGAAATTTAATAAGTTAATAACCCGGAGTTTATTGGCGGTAACTTTATTAAAACGCGGCGTGTCACCGTTGTTTCACATTTTCGTTTAAATTTTGTCGCGACATTGCCTATTATAGTTAAGACATTGATTGTTTATAATATCTTTTGCCTTTAAGAATTGCTTGAATAACGTTTTAATAATAATGCATTGTTTGTGTTTGGTTATGATGAACCTATGTAAGACGCCTAATAAACAGGAAACCCATCCAATTTTTTTTTGATAATGTGTAATGAAAAATTGTTGTGGATGGTTATCATTAAAAAATCGCAGAGGACTTGTGTCTGTACACACGGCTACAGGTCAACCTATAAAAACCAGTTTAAGCTGATCTCGCATTGTATAGGGTTCTCATACAATAAGAGGCCAGCGTAAACTGGTTTTGTATAGCTTTGTGTGTAGCCGTGCGTACACAGCTACACATCAAGATATACAAATGCAGTATAGCCTGACCTCGCATTGTTAGAAAGTAATTTTTGTCTGTCTCTTTGTTGAAGGTTGGCTCCAAAACTACATGATAGATTTTAATTTTGTATTCATTATTGGAAATCTATTACTTCAACTTGAGCGCTAGGGTATATCTTGATTCTTGATCAAATATTTAAAAAGATCCTGAAATAAATATAGCACCTTTCTGTTGTATGCAGACCCATACTAAGGGATGATCACTATCTGTTTCCGAGTTTGTTCTTCAACTGTTATTTCATATAACAGTTGAAGAACAAACTCGGAAACAGATAAATACTAAGGTATATTTTACATTTTATTCAGTGGAGTCTGAGATAGAGATTAACCTTTTTACAGTATACATTAAATTCCATCATTTTATCTCCTACTTCAAGCAAATATTATATTCTTCCACGGGAGCGAAGTCAAAAGAAAAGGCTAGTTGATTTCATAGTTTCCTATACCCGTGAAAATCCTAAAACCTGGCAGGTAGGTACTTTAACTCTCTTCTAAATATCTGAATCTCACTGTTTTTGTTTTATTTCACGTATCCAGAGATTTAAACTAGATGTGTAACGGATGTCCAACAACTGTTCGGTATCCGGCTCATTTTACGGTTTGGCCCGATCGTATGTCAATATCCGGCCGGATATCGAGTTTACTATTCCTTATTTTTATGTTTTTTTTAGGTTCAACTAATATACAATATGATAAAATAAACTGGAATTAGTAATAAAAAGTTATTATAGGTAAAAAAGATGATATTTTCCTGACTGAACAATATAAAACGAATGATAAAGATTCGCCAGTCATATCAAATAGTCAAATTCATGAAATAACCATTTTTCTTTTTAAAGACACCTAGTTCGCAATGGAAAAAGCCCTGTGTCGCGGGGGACTTCATAATAAATATAAAATACCCGAATTCAGCTGATTACCTGTGACTCACCTCTAAGAACTCGCTAGGATAGTATACACGAAATTAGACTTGGTTTTTAGGAAGTTCAGAGTATTCTGTTTTATAAAACAAAAGAAGAAGCTAAAAATAGGAAGAAAATAGGTATTCTTAGAAATAAGTAAATATTGTATATACCATAATATGTCAAAGGAAATGTAAAATCGGCAACGTGTAAAATAAATTATATTAGACACATTTCCTAAATAGCAATCGCAAATGTACCTATTAGGGACATCAAAAATACTGATTCAGCGACAAAGTGAGAAATTTACCTACTGATTGAGCAGCAAAATCCTAAATACAGATATCGGTTAGGTTACGTTAGAACTGTGACCACACATTTCCAGTATCAAATCGTGTTCATGTTTGTTAGGAACAAAATCGTCGCCGTTTTTAATATTTGTAGTTGCCTACAGGCTGTCCCCCAGTAGTTATTTAGATTGTCTCAACGAGAGCTTTAATAAAAAAAAAAAAATTAATAAATAATAACTACTTTAATTTACATATACCTAGGAATGTATATATTTCCTAGGAATGTATACATTTCATAGGAATTGTATGATACAATTCCTAGGTTTCATACATTTTTCAGCGACATTATACATATATGTATCCGGAAATGTGTGAAACTTTTCAATATTTCGGCCCCAAATCGGTACACAATAGTATATTTAAGTTCATACTCGTTCATAATCATCCCATACAATTGCAAGTACTGCCTACCAGTATATATATTGTATACTAAGTATATTAACTTTTATAAAACTCTAACGTCAATTTACATATATAAAGTAATGTATTCAGGCTCCATTGAACATAACTTATGTAGGCTATTTGCTGTATGATGGAGTTCTGATTTAATTCATGATTGGCTAACCAATCACACGGACAGACGTGAGACTTAGTGGAATCAAGATTTCAGGCAGTCCCTATGTATGTAGGTAGTGGGTAAACCATTTGGTCAATCCTCCAAAACTATATCTGATATCAGTATTGAGTATTTCTGAGTTAACAGGCCTTAGAGAATGTGTACAATATTACGGAGGGAGAAGGGATGGGTAAGTCTTGTCTATCACAATTAAAAACCTGTTAATCTATACATATAAAATCCTTTGTCCTGAATGACTGACTGACTGACTGACGGAACAACGCACAGCCTAAGCCGCTGATCGCAGAGACCTGAAACTTGGACAGTGTATTCTTTGTATGACGTAGGCATCCGATAAGAAAGGATTTTCCGAAATTATACCCCTAAGGGGGTGAAAAAGGGGGGAAAAGTTTGTATGGGACAACGTGATTCCTTGGTCCAATCTGCTTCAAATTTTGCATAAACGTTCTTTAACAGAATTGATGGAAGACGTGTTTCGTATTTTATTGAAATTCATCCCCTAACGGACTTAAAAAAGGGGGGAAAGTTATTTTCGGGAAGTTAGTTAGTGAGTTAGTGCTTTTGATTTAATGTACTTTTTATTTTGACACATGTCATGTCATGTTTGAAAACTCAAAGTGATTTTATTCAAGAAACGTTGGTTGATAAACATATAAAATGCTTTCTATGGCACACAAAAGTGGAATTGAGATTGAGAGGCACACCATAGAACCCTTCTTAGAAAAAAATGTTAGAGGCAGCAATAGAGTGATGGATGGAGTTACTGTACTGCTGGCACGGGAATTCCGTCAGATTCTGTTGTACCTAGAGGAACCCGAGCAGACGAAGTCAAAGCTTCCTTGACATCGTCATACCTATGACCCAACATAATGATTATCTTTAAAAAGAAATACGAGAGAAATGCGTATGCTGGAGAGTTTTCTGAGCTTTATTACTTAAAATAGTAAATGGAGATTGTAAATATGTTTATCATCTTTCCTGAATACAGTAGTGAGAGGTGACTATGACAGATTTTAGAGTATATCCTGATTTTTCTAATATACAAACGAAGTCTATAGATTGGCACTTAAGCTATGTAACGGGACTAGACTGAGAGTCTAAAGAGCACTGAGAGCAGTGCACAAAAATATTAAAAAGGTCACTGTGATTATTGGATGTGCTCGGGGGGACTCAGTTTTCCTCAAATGTGTGAATTGATGCCTATGTTTTAAGAAGATGCTTTGTAATGCTATAAATAAAATTTCAGTCATTAAGGGTAGCAGGCATAGATTTAAGGGAAGAACGGATTCTCACACGGGAAACTCTACCTTGCCTGTTACTGTATTAAAAGCAGTCTGGTCATTTTGATACCAGACAGAAAAACCAATGTGGTATACAAAGAAGTGCAATTTTAATTCTTGAGAGTAAAGTGGTCTTCCGGTATTTGTACCTCCTCATTGAAATCGACCCTACGAGGCGTCCAGAATAACCATCGCTCCAGCTAAAAGGACATGAATAAATTAATAAATAAATTACATGTTATTTTTATATTTCAATAAAATAATATAGCGGAGCAAATTATTTGGTCTTAATTTTAGATAATTTACAATATCCCGCCGGAAATAGAAAAAAAATAACAGTCACAATCGTGTTGTCCACGCGAGCGAAGCTGCGGGCGGAAAGCTAGTAAATAAATAAAACATCATACCAGAGATTTGTCGAGAACAAATACAGTAAATTTAGCTCTTTGACGAAGAGATATCCTTTCCTGTCCTTTATTTGATATTGAATCTCCATCAAATAATTACCTAATAGTAAAAATTTAATAAGTATCAGATACCCTTCCCTAGTATTTTCGCTAAGATTTTTTAGCAATCTGAAAACCAACCCAAACGCTAGAAAAGTAGCAAAGTTGCGAATTGTTGTTCGATTTAAAAATGGAAGAGTAGCAGCAGTCTGGCGCCATGTTGGTAGGGAGGTACTTGTCATTAGAGCAAATAGGCTCGGGGTGTCTGCGGCCGCTCGTTCTCTTTCACGGGTAATTTGCTTTTGTTTCTCTTTTTTAATTTCCGTCAGTATTTTTGTATTGTTCTTATTTTAACTATCGCCTATATTTTTTTCTTTCTACAAGTCTGTCACCTGATTTTCATCGCGCCGCGATAACGTTATAGTCGTTTCTTATCGACTAAGGGAATTCGTCTCAACCCATCTGATCCCGCTTCCTTTTGTTTTTAAACTTTGATATTTTTTACCTTTGTTCTGGGTTTACTTATAAAGATGGGTAGCTTATTTATTTTAAGCTATCTATTGGCTTTGTTTTATTATTACAGGAATTGAGCGACTAGCTGATGAATTAACCTTATCAACATGGTACTTACGCGTTTATTAGATAGACTTTACTTTAGATTTATAAGAAAAGAAAAGATCTTTGAAATGTTGCTCCTCAAGCTGAATCCTAAAGTTCAAATATTTCCACTTATATTCACAAACTTGTTGCATCCATGTCAAATTACACATAAATCAGAAACAAATAAGCTTAATCTTGCCGGTATCTACGCGACTGATCGCGAGTGTATTATCTGCCATTCCTATTTTGTGTTTACTG